>JAMXBD010001254.1:0-429283 GCA_024138025.1 Combretum micranthum
ATTTTGAATATTTTTCCACCGACAGGAGTGCATTGCCATTCAAAAAGTGAGATTTGTCACAAAATTAATAATTCTTGTTCCTCTTTCTAGTCAAACCAGAGTCCTAAAGGCTTATCATCTTCTGTCATGCCTGTGTATCATAATTTGTTAATAGAGAAAATTGGTAGTGAAAATTGATGGTCTTTTTCCATGTGTAAAATGGGGAATGGAGTTTTGACTGTCATTTACTTTAGTCTAATTGAAGTAGGTTGTGTGAAAATTTTTGCAGAAGAAAATCAACAAAATTATTAGATTTGTGCTTGTTTCTCCGATACAACTATCAAATATTTAATGGATGTCTCCTTTCGTTGTTGTGAAATATTCAAATTTGACAGTAGTTTAACATTGCTGAGCTGTGGGATTCAGCCTTTTAATGATGTGGCAGAGATTAAGGATTACTTCTAAAATAGTTTTATTATTGTTTCTTTATATCTATTTCCACTCTACATTGACAAATCATTACTACAAAGTACCTTTTGATATCTGTCGAAAACCTTTTTCGTTAGGATGGAGTTTCTTTGAGATGGAAAACAAGATATTATTGAGATGGTTAGAAACGAAGACCATGTATTTACTATTCTCTTTTGGTTCTACTTTGCTGTATGACAAACGATTTTGTGTTCAAACAGTAGCATGAAATTAGACCACAAAAAATAAAAGGGGAAAAAAGAAAAACACATCATGAGATATTGCAGTTATCATTGAATTGACTCTTGGAAATTTTCTTGGTGATCTAATGGAAGAATATTTTGCTAAACTTGACATAGTTGAATAATAAACTAATCTATCATTATCTTGATCAATATAATCCTTTTTGGACACGCCTTTTCTTGGCAAATATCTTTGATGGTGGTAGTTTATTTATTTATTAGTGACAAATATTTTTCTTGTTTTTTGCTGCAATTTACTGAGGCTTGGCTTCCATTCCATCTCATGAGTTTGGTTACAATTAGGGTGAATATTTCAGGATTTAAACGCGGATGATTAACCTTAGAAGTGCTGGGCTGCATGGTTATCTTTGGGCTTTCGATATATTTACTTTTGAGGGACACTGGTAAATAAACAAATGGACATGCAAAAATTTATGAGGTTAGAGCTATTTGTATAATATGTATTGATAATTATTTTGAAATTGTGTTTTAACGTATTAGATGTGATAATTAGTAAGGAGATGTAATCCTACAATCCAAAAGAACAATGAAGGGAAATGCATCTACAATTTTGAATTTTATGTCAAATAATAAGAGGCTATATCAATGGTTGAGCAATATTGTTAAGTTAGAATATCTTTGGATACCTTACCGGAAAGGAATGGTTTCATGTATGTGCAATCGTACTGTATGGGTTTCAAATTCAAATTTAAAAGAAAAATTGAGTGGTAATATATAGCTTAGTTTCAATTCAATGAGCGAACTGAACCAAACCTCATTGGCCTATTGATATCTCTTGGTCCTTGGAAGAGGGAAATTACATTTTTAATATTCAAATATTTTTTTACTTATATTTGAATGTATATATTATCTTTAATATTTTTCACATTAGAATTTACATTAACACCGCTAGGTTTTTCATCATTATAGGTATAAACACACACGGAGTACTGTGTATTTTAAATTTTTGACAATTTAGTTTTTAAATGTCTGCTTTTAATTCCCCCCTCTTATGGATACATAACATGAATAGGGAATATTTTGTGGCATCCCATTTTGGTATGATCGTTACCTATATATAAGATTGGAGGCCACATGACAAATGATTCGATCTTTATGGTACGTAATACAATTCACACCTTAATGTGATTTCACTTACATTCTCTTTCTTTACTTACACACCTCTCTAAAGACTTATACTGTTTTAAGTATTGGAGTGGCCGTGTCGAACCATCCTTGGCACACCATTAACTGCTTTTCTTGGTTGCATGCCCTTAGATTCTCTACCGACAATTTATCACCTACAACTCCAAGTATAACTCAAAACACATATCAAATGAAATCATATCAATAATTTCAACAAAAGCATAAAATCGATATAGAGTAATAAACATCAACTAAATAATCCAAAACATCAGTTCAAAACCTTAGTAAGTGCATGGAGAACAAGTACAACCGCCTACTGATAACATAATTAAAAAGCAAAAAATGGAACCCCTGATCTTAGGAATCTTATGTTTATCAAAGTACAAATGATGTTATCCATTTGGTCTTGATGAAAAACTAACGAAAACGAGCTATTTTGTGTGTGTATTTCATCTAAGGTCTTATGGAGTCTATAAAAGTTTGGCACCTAATATATGGAGTAGGTAGTGCTTTTGTATAGGTAGGTTTAATGGGGTGTTTGGTGGATACTCAACAAAAGACAACATATCTTTATGATATCATAATGGCTTTGACAAGTTAATTGCATTATTCTAAAAGATAAAAGAGAATAAAAGAAAATAAATTGTTGCTTGGCTGGCCACACATGGTCGTCTTGGCCACTTCTACATGGATGAATTGCTTTGCTCTGCTCGACCACATTTAAGAAGTCTATTTCACTCATGTAGTGCTGGTCGGTTTGCCATTCGGAGCTCGGTTGCTCAATTCACTTAGCCTGGATGTTCAAAACTACAGCTTCACCTTGAATTACCATCTTAATTTGTCATTAGCTTGGTTTGACTTCTTGGCTTAGACAGACAGCTCAAGGTACTATATTGGATTGTCAGAATTGAACTCGTTTGGAATTTCGATTGCAGATTCAATTGAAGCTCAACATTTCGCAAGCCTTGTCCAAAATAGGATCAAGCTCAGTTCAATTATAGAAAGCTTGGTCCTGGTTTATATTATATTTGGTCAGCAATTTGGTTCTCTGCTCTTGTAATAACGAGGTTGCTACACTTAGTTTGTTCAAGCCAATTTGTGTGCTAAGTGCTCAGGCGAGGCAAGGCGAGGTGCAAGCTTGTGCCTTGTGAAGGCCAAGGAGAGGCACCTTTGACAAGGTGTGTGCCTTTTTCGCCTAGTTGGCAAGGCGCACGAGGTACCAGGATGAGTGCCTTAGTGAATAGTGCACATGACCCCAAAAGAGAGCGATACATAGAGGACAAAAAGGAGAGAGAAGATGCAAGAAAAAGGTTAGGGTTAGGGTTAGGGTTAGGATTTAGGCATGGAGACCAAGGGAGGGAGAAGCTATCGTTCATTAATGACAATGAAAACCTACTCATTATGTGGAGTAGGAGCAAGTGATTGTGGTGTTGATGATGCGATGAAAGACAAGAAAGCCAACAGAGCATTGACGAGAATGACAAAGGATTTCTTGTGAACCATCTTTATTGAAAATTGTTATTATTACTTTGGAAAAAAATTTGGGTTTATAAAGCGAAAGATAAGGGCAAGGGATCGAAGTTTACATTAGATAATGTTATTTTATTATTTTTTGTTTCACTGTGGCATTATGCTGTGAATATTGTGAGATAGCTAGCAAATAAATTAAAAACAAAGGATACGGGTATAGTAGTAAGCCTAAATGTTGGAAAGTTAAAAAGCAAAAAATTATTTTCTAGAAACCCTTACTCTACTTTTTTTTTTTTTCCCCCTAAAGAATAAAACTCTATTATAATAATAAAGAAAATTGTCAATTTATTAAATAAAGAGGTTTTTTTTCCCCGACCGGGTTTGGGGGGGGTGGGGGGGGGGGGGGGGGGTGTCCAATCAAATCTACTAGGAAAAAGAAATGTTAATAGTAAATATAAATTTATTAAAATAATAAAAAAGATTTTTTTTAAGGATTAATGATTAACAATTAAAATTATATTCTAGAAACCCTTACTCTACTTTATTATTGAACAATAAAACTATTATAATAATAAAAGAAATTCTCAATTTATTGAATAAAGAATCTCTTTTTTTTTTTTTTTTTGTTTAATCAAATTTACTAGGAAAAAGAAATGTTAATAGTAGATATAAATTTATTAAAATAATAAAAAAGATATTTTTTAAAGAGTAATGACTAAAAAAATTGTTAATCTAATAACAATGCTCATTTTGTAGATATGATGCTATATTAATCTAATATTTGAATTATTTAAATAGTCTTTGTTGGTCTAATTTAAATATTATTATTAAATATTGATTTTTTTATCAATCAAAACTATTTTAATAAATTTATTAAATATTTGTGCTTCATTTTGCTCAGACGAACGCTTTGTGTGCTGCTTCTCGCCTTAGGCGATTACAAGACATTGCGCCTTGAGTGTGCTTTTCGCCTTTGACAACTTTGGTTTAAGCTTTAGAGATCACTTTAAGTGCTCGAGTTTACACGAAATTTGCTGCTCAGTCTACACTTGTTTTCTGCTTTGGTTCTGCACTTAGCGTTTTCACTATCAGCTCTCGAATCTGAATCATGTCACAGCAACTCGGCATAAATTCAGTCGAGCTTGGATTGCATTTGGCTTATTTCCTCTGTCGTTAAACTTTTCTAGTCGAAGTTTGGTTTGAGAATTCAAGTCAGAGCTTGGTCTGTTATGCTATAAATGATGTTTGATAATCAACCAAGAGCTTGGATCTCAATTATAGGAGCTACCGTCAGGAGTTTAGGTTCTGGGATAATGCACTCAAAGCTACAGTCTGCTTGTTGCTCGACAAATCTACTATTTCTGCATTGGTAACTCAGACCGTTCAAATCTGCAATCAGTTCACCATTTAAGTTAGCATTGGACTTTCACATATTGGCATTTAGCTGGTGGATTGCAGCAAAATTAACTCGGCATTATTTTGGCAACTTTGCTCGAGTGAAATTAAAAGCCATTTTGGTTCGATATTCAAGTCGAAGAGGCTTATTTAGACTCGTGAACAAATATGTGAGTAATCTTATGAATAAGCTTGTTTGTAGGCTTGCGGGTTTTATATTTATAATACATCATATATAATTATATAATTAAAAAAAAAACTGTTTCTGTGTGGTGTATATATTTCTCAATTTTTCCTTACTATTATTTCTATGTTTGAGAAAAACTAAGATATGAAAATTTAAATTGAAAAAAGTCAAATTCAGCTTGAAATAAAACTTGTCTTAGGCTTAATAAAAGTTCAACTCTACTTCAGCTCAAAATGAAGCTTGCTTATTTAAATGAGCCAATTTCAAAGCTGAATTTTAGGTTAGCGCTGGCAATTTGTATTATTGTATTTTATCCTGTGTTTGTGTTTAAACAAGTGTATTTAAAAAATCTTAATCTGTGATCACACCTATTTATTAATTGTGTATGAAAACTTAAACTCATGACCTAAATTATTTATATTGTATTTCATGTCTTGTGTCCAGTTGTTTATTGATTGATAAAACATATAAAGATATATAAATTTTGTTGGAATTTAAATATTTTGTATTATCCTCAAAAATCAATATTTTGATATTGTTATCATCCTAGGTAGACATATTTGAAAAAATATGTATGATATATTACTCATATATAATTCAAAAAAGAAGAGATTACAATATGTGACTTTTAGTGAATAATATTTGATGATAACAAAAAAATAAGGTTCATATTTTTAATTGGTAGGTATTTGTACGTAGATTATGTATATGTGCTCCTCAGACCTTTGTTATATATGTTATATGATTTATATGACACATTGATTATGTTAGTTATATATATATATATATATATATCAATATAATATATCTATGTACAATTTCTATTCTATATGTCATGTATACGCATTATATATAATCCAGACAATATCTATAATTTATATTATATATGAATATATATTTGTATAATATGTTTTATATAATCTACATATTATATTGAGGACACATATAAAACAAATTCAAATTATATAACAAATATATAACACATATATTATATATTTATAACCTATGGATTTTATATATGTATAGATTTGTTATATACGTACACATATTGTGATATATATTGTGCATAATTTATAATTTACATTCTCTTTAAGTTATTATTTATATATATATAATCTTTACAAGCTATATAAAAACTATAGTTTGATGTAATATAATCTACATATATATATATAATTATATATTAATATATATTTAAATATTGTAATGATGTATATGTTATAACACATTAAAAAAATATATATGATATTCATTTCATTTAACAAATGGATTGTAACATGTATACACACGCATATATAAATTATGTATTAATAACTGTGGATCTTATATATTTATAGATAAGTGTATATATACACAAATATATATTGTAAATATTTGTTATATGTGTTATATGACACACACACACACACACACACATAGATTATGTTATACATATCCATATGACATATGCTATATGTAATTTATACTTTATCTTTACTCTATGAGTCACTATGTGCATTATATATATTCTAACCATTTTATAAATGTTCTATAGATAATCTCAATTTTAATATAGATATTTATATAACATGTTATATGCATAATCTTTATATAATATATATATATATATATATATTATATCTTTATAACCTATAGACTTTACTATATGCGTATGTTACATCTTTATACATATTTATTATAGATATCTGATTTACATCTATATGGTAATATATATATATATATATATGTACATATGCTATGCATATAGCAAATAAATAAACTATATATAAATATATGCATTATATATATTTTACTTGTTAAATAAGATCTATATTTTATGTGTTACATATATGTTTTATTTATAACTTATATAGTATATATATTATGTATATATATTATGGATAAATTATATTAGAAGGTATCAACGTTTGTGGATAAGTTCATTTGAGGTATCAATATTTTATGAAGTGATAATTTAAGTTATGATTCATGAATGGTTAGTAACCCTATTAATGGCCTTTCATCAAGTGTCATGTGCCAACAAGATAATTTTTCTTTTCTAAATAACCATTTGACCCAACCTAGTTATCCAAAGAAAAAAAAAAAAAAAGCCGAAAATTCTCTCTTTGTATGATCACCATCTTCCCCTGTTCATTCTCCCCTAGAGCTTTTCTTTCTCTAAAAAGTCAAGCCAAAGCTTTTATCCATAACAAATCACCGTTTGCAAAACCATAACATAGCATTAGACCAAACATCTCAATTGAAACTCCGAATCTCCCTCATAGCCGAATCCACCGATATCGTCTAATGGAACCATTTCCAAACCGAGTTAGGACAACCTTTAGACCTATCTCAAACTAAATGAGTCAACTGGTGGATCCATCTTCACCACCCATAAATTCCTATCATACCTTTGACCTCCAATGAATCTAACCTGCAGTGATATAGAGATCCACGGCCTCACCTTCACCGCAACGCCAACTTGGTTGCATAACTCGAACTCGGAACCAAACTGTCAGAGTTCACTCACCAACGAATCATGGCCATGCGAATATATATGGGCACGCCGAAACGGAAAATATGTAAGAAGCCTTTCTCCAATGTGTAGAGAACAAGAAAGTACCAAATATTATTGAGGAGATGTCAGCATGTAAGTCAAGAAAAGTCATTGAATAAACTATTTAATTGATAAACTTTTCGGATCAATATTAATAAAAGTAGTCCGAAGCAATATTGATTATTGCTCGACTTTTATATATCAAATTCCAAGCTTATTGGACTTTCGGACTTGAAGCCATATAATCAAGCTCCATATAATGAAACTCTAGAGAGAGAGTGAATAGGTGAAGAAGATGATTTTTTTTTTTTTTTTTGTTCATGAGATCAGTCAAATGTTTATTTAAAAAATAAAAGTTATTATTATGTTGACACATGGTACTTGATGGAAGGCCATTAACAGCGTCACTAATAGTCTGTTAATCATACCTTAAATGACTCACTTCACGAAAAATTGATACATCTTTTTAATCATTCTAAATGTTGATGCCTCAAATGAACTTACCCTCAAATTGACACTTTCTAGTGTAATTTTTCTTATTATTATTTGTTTCTTATGTGATTACTTTCGTCATTTTGTAATTTAATTAGGAGTAATAATATTATGATTTAACAAAATAATAATATTATATTTTACTAGATTCACGAGTAAAATGGGTTTAAATCTTAAACCAAAACCTGAAGACATTTAACTTTATGTTGTTTCTGGGTTCGACTCATTTACATGGTAGAGCCATAACTTGTTGTGAAGCTTCTACCGGCTAGAACAAATTTGACTTGTTAGACAATCTAGATAGGACTTTGCTTGGAGTGGTGGCTTATCTCACATGATGAGGTGTAAGTTAACTTGTTGCTCTCTCCTTATCAAGGTGATCTATACATATGGAGTACAAGTAGAATGATCATAATAATAAAGGTTGAATATCATATAAATTTGGGATAGAAGTAGAATGATCATAACAATAAAGGTTCAATATTATATAAATATTTGAAATGCTATATAATATGGTGGGAATGATGATTTAGTATGCTATGATGTGTTTTTGAAATCTACTTACTAGCTAGCCTAGTGGAAGGGGACCATCTACTATAGGTTATCTATAAAATAATTTTTGTCCATAAATTACTTAGGAAGTTGTTTAAGAATATCTTGTTAAATTAGATATTTTCTTTCTAAAAATTAATTACAAAAATAGGATATTTTCAAACTTAATTACCAAAATAACCCATAGAAAACGCATGTTACAATGCGTTTCAGGTCTATATAAAAGTCGCATTTCAAATGTACAGGACAAGCGTGACTTGCTTAACCATCATGCAAGTAACATTATATCATGGTACAACACAACTCGCATTTCCCATATGTAAGTCACCTTTTACTATATACATCGCATTTCAACTATGCAAGACAAGTGCAACTTGTGCACCCATGATGCAAGTAACATCATATCATAGTACAACACAACTTGCAATATGTAAGTCACCTTGTACTGTGTACAACACACAACTTGCATAGTTAACATGTAAGTCCTATTGAACCATTTTCCAATTATGATTGTTTTATCATATAAAATTACCAGATTAACTCTATCATATTCAATATAATCCAGTCTATCAAATTTAGCAAGTTCTTAACTTTATATTATCGTTTGATAATTAATTTTCAACTCAATTATAAACATTAACATGACTAAACAAAGTGCTTTGAGCCTAATTGTTTCATTACATTGAGCCAATGATGTTAAACAAAGTGCTTTCTAAGATGCAATTTGTGTTTAATCCTTTTGATTTTTCTTTCTTTCTCACTATCCTAGGTAGTTTGTTTGTTCTTTGTAGGTAGTGTGATGTTGAAAGCATAAAAAGGCCATTCAAGGTAAAAAAACAACTAAGTGTGAGGAAGAAAATTTGCTATAGGATAGAGTATGTCATATGGGCCATAGCAAGGCTAATGTTACATACTATGACATAAGTGTAGGCATACATTGATAACCATGGGCCATATCATATCTCATGGACCTTTCGGGCCTCTAAAGTTTGCAATATGGAGGACCATATAGCTTATCATATGGGATGTATGCTAGTTTGTATCCACTCAGGAGACATTTTACAAAGGAATAGAGAGTTATACGACTTACTAAACGGCGTATTCATGACCATATACGCCTAGGTAAGTCATCACTGCATGACTTGAGAGTCACACGACCTATCATAGGGCCGTATGCAGGGGCATAACGCATTAGGTAGATATTTTTAACCCCCCTACTATTCATTCACTTCCTTTCACTCACACATTTGCATGTGTACATGAAATCGCTCTCTACCTCATACCCACACACATGTAAATTACATCATTTAAGCATTTCATCTTTGTTTTCGGACCTAATCAAAAATCAAAATAGAGAAGAAAACCATTACTCAAAAGTGCCTTCATTCATTGGCTATTGGTTCTAGTAGCTCTTTATGACCTTTAATAGGAATGGTAGAGAAACACAGACACAAATACAAGGAAATCGTGAAGAACAATGTTATCAAGCTTAATATGTGTCTAAATTGGGACTTATTAGAGGAATATGGATTCACTAACTTTTTGAAGGCTCCTTGCTAAGTTGGCTTAGGAAAATTTGTTTAGCATTAGTGAAAACGTCTATGGAGGAATCACACTGGAGTTTTAGCATCTTTTAAGATATCATATCCAAGTTTACTTCATATATTGTGAAACTCTATGCGTTTCTTTGCATTTGGTTGATATCATGAACTCACCATGGAAGGATTTTGTGAATATTCTAGTCATACTTACATGAGTTCTTATTGATTCCTAATTTTGCTGACTTAGCATCTATCTAGCCGAGAGAAATGACTCAGTCTGATTTTTTATAGGAAATTTCCACAAGTTTCAATATGATTCTTCCCATTCTAGACGGTCTCATCTAAAGAAAAAGAACCGTCAGCTTCTCCATTATTTGCTGGTCCACTCCATTAATAAACATGTTCACGACATGGGGAATGTGACTCAAAATGACCTTCTACCGATGTTGAGCGTGATCAATGGTTATTCTGTGAATGTTAGCATTCAATTAGCCTTTGCTATTAGACATCAAGTTTATTCATTATTTTAAGGTATCTATTGAGATGTGTAGATCACTTGCTTATTGAAGAACATGAGTATCTAAGAGCTGGGGGACCATGTAACTCGTCTTTACACCTAGAGGAGTCAAAGCACGAAGGTAGCCTAACATAAAGCTTTTTAAACATGTGTTCCTGCTACCTCTTTAGTTCTTTACCTCCGTTGTCAACTCATTTAGAGCCTGTGCATGAAATCCTCCGGCTTCCTTAAAAGAATCCTCCTCATCCTCTTGATTTTGAACCTTAGGTTGTTCTAACTGCCTAAAGGGGTTGGCATTCATCAAATGTGATTGATTCACATAGTTCATCGGCTATGACACCTATGTTTTTCAACAAATGGGTGACATAAGCGCCACATCAAATGCCTTAGCATGATGGAGAAGCTTGTTGTATGATATAAAGCCAACTGAATGCCCATCTTCACAAAATAATGATTAATGATGTTCAATATCGGTAAAAGATCATTTTGAGTCACATTCCTCGTGTTGTGAACTTGCTTGCTAATGGAGTGGACTAGCAAATAATAGAGAAGATGATTTTTTCTTTAGACGACACCCTCTGGAGTGGGAAAGTTCATATTGAAACTTGTGCAAAATTTTTTGCTGGAAATGAGATTGAGTAATTTCTCTAAGCTAGACAGATGTTAAGTTAGGAAAATCAAATAAATAAGAACTTATGTAGGTATAACCCAAAATACTCACATAATTCTTTCATGGAGAGTTCATGATATCGGCCATGTCTTTTGTAATCGATGTCTTTCCAGGTAGTGATAGCTCTAGGTCGTAATGATAATAACGATTATTTCACCCTTTCTCTCAAAGAAAAGGAATATAAGTGGAGTCTCGCAACATCTTTTGAAACTCCATTGTTCATGAAGGTCTCTCAAATCTCAAGAAATGTCTGAAAATGAGCATGTGAGTCTTCTTCAGGTAGACCATCAAACTTACAATACTGTTGTAGCATCTAAATCATCACGCTCTTAATCTCAAAATTAATTACTCCAGTAGGTAGTTTCACCATGGTTGGACCCTCCACCAAGTGTAGGGTCATAATCCAAGTTGGTTCTAGGAGCATCATCTTGATTTGCCATGTCTACATCCTTACTATCCAGTGTTTGTTCTTCAAAATTCAATGTTCTTGCTATATCTTGAGCATTAATTCTTATTCTACTGTGAAAAGTCCTGTCAATCTCCAGATCAAAAGTAAGAATGATCATAAAACAAAAAATCAGCTAAACAACTAGATTTCAAGTGTTCCTAATATTGTTAGGTCATGGTAAACTCTAAAAGCTTCATATGACTAATCACATTCAAATTAAATTTAACCAATTCCTAATCTATGATTAATCATTAGGCAAGTGTACCTACCAAGATACAGTATAGATTAGAGCACAGGGGTTGTTTCATCATGATCTAACTAATAGTAATTATCTTAACTTTACTATTTAGCTAATTTTAATTAAATGGTATTAATGATTCTAATTTCTAGCAATTATCAAGATTAGTCTACTAACTTGGGTGTAAAAGCTTTTAAAGAATATTAGATCACAAAACTATCCTAGTCTTGATTCATCACTAACTCTATACTCAATTCTTACATAATATTCATTTAATGATGCATTTATGTTCTTGAACTGTGGGAATCCTTAGTTTAATTAACATTTCTTTAAGATTATTAATTTCTAATCTCATATGAATTAATGAAAATGTCTTTCTCATCAAGAATATACAAGATTGCATTAGAGATCATGATTCCTTAACAAGATTTAATCTTTTGTAGAAAGTTTATATTTTTCTATGTCTAGCATTGCATATAAACTTCACTATTCATGTAGAGTTATCTTATTAAATGATCTTTCAATCAATCTAATATCATTTAATAAGAATCATGCATTGAAATTAATATTGCACATATATCAAATCAATAAATAATTAAACATATTCAAGAAGCATAAAGTTTCATTAAATGAAAAGCAATTTTATTACATTAGAGCTAGGTTTCTCAAGACTTAGAGTAAAAACAAACTATTTTTCCAAAATGAAAAAGACAAGAACAAGATCTAGGGAAATAGATTCTACTCATGAGAAAACCCCTTTTTGATCTTTGTCTTGTGATCTTCATTAAACTCTGCGTTTCTTTACTTTAAGTTAGTTATCTCACTCTCTAAAAGACGAAGGAAAGAGAAGAAAATCTCTTTAAAATGATTAAAGATGGCTATTTATAGATAGGATAGCCCTACATGACCATCTTACACGGCCCGTGTTCAAGCCTATCTAGGATTAAAAAGTACACATTCTTCTACAAATCACGGCTTGTGTAGGGCACCCGTGCAGAATTTCATCAACTTTTTATTCTTTTTTCTATCATACACAAGCTTTCTACACAGCTTATGTAGCTTCCTTATGTAACAATCAATGCATTCTAGTAAAAAATTATGTTCTACACCAATATTCTATATAGTTTGTGTAGGAACTCGTGTATGCTATAAATCTTCAACTTGTAATTCTTTATCAATACCTCCCTTGATTAATCCAAATGTCTTCATTGAGCTCATTTTCTTCTCTTACCCCTAAAATTTTCATTTTAATCTAATAAGTGTCATTTTCTTCAATAAAACATATCGAATTCATACAACATAATATCAAATCAACATTCAGAATAAGGCTTTTTTGACACTTATCATCTATTAAAGGCTCATGTTCCTCATTTCACTCTTAGATGAATGGCATGAAGGTAGCCCAACATGAAGCTTTTTAGCAATTGCTTGAAAGCTTTTTATGAAAACTCCTTCAGTCCTCTTTGCTTCTTTAGCATGTGTTTCCTACTGCCTCTTTAGCTCCTTTACCTCCGTTGTCAACTCATTTAGAGCATATGCATGAGAACCTTAGCTCTAATACCAAGCATATGTTGGGTGCAAAATTATATAGTAGATTTTGGAGGTTGAAATCATAAGCTAGTAAACATTGGAGATAGAGCAATATAGCTAAAGGATCATAGAATTATCTCATTATATTGAATACATGGAAGATGATATTACAAATGAAGGACATAAGGTCCTTTTATTATGATGCTCTCTTACCATGAGAAAGAGACATGCAATTTGTACAAGGAATCTTAAAGATGCCAACTCATGGAATGGTAAATATGTTGGTTGGCTTTTGCTAGTTCTTCTAGGAGGTGAAAGAAAGCAAAAGCCAAAACGAAGTTGATAACCATAAAAGGAAGAAGCAAAATCTAAAATGAACTTGAAACCAAGACCTTATTTTCTAAGTGAATATCCTAGACAATAAAATTCATCATGAAATGATAAACATGCATTAGAATACTCCATAATAGGTTGACTTGGTCATTGCTTCAAAATGAAGCAAAATTCTACATTATAAGAAATCTAATTGTAGATATGTATAGTTTATGGCCAAGTAAACATATAAAATATTGCAAATTATATTTTTTGACAAGACCTATCGAATTGTCATGTAACTCTATCTGGAAGATGATACTCTATAATATGAAAGCATATCGTATGTACATAAGCTAGCCATACACCATTCCCTTCTCTATATATACCTGGTAATAATTGTATCATATTAAAGTATAACCCACTGATCTATAGAAGATAAATGCATTTAGTATACTATAGATTTATATAATGATATAGTTAATGTAACTGACAAGCTTATTGTATTTGCGTGGGTGTCTATCGGTCAAGTATCTCTTTATATAGGTGCAAAACATACATGAAACTTTATATAATGTCAAATATGTCATCCCATTAACATGCCAGTGGACCCTAAGGTGCAGTGCACGTCTGAGTCATACATGGTGTTAGATGTGGGAATCTATCCTATTCCCATATCTATAAAGAATAGCTGTACCCCTTATCTCTAATGTCTCTATATATGTTGCTTGGCACAAATATCTATACAACCATGCTAAACAGGTAGATTTTAGCTACGTGTCATTTGAAAATCCTCCAACAATGGTAGGAACATTATATGAACTAAGCTAGAAGATATATCGATAAATAGTAAATCACCTATCAATAAAAAACTATATGCTTTGGTATGCCTTTAAATTAATATATCATCAGCATCCTTGATATATGAGTTAATAGAAGGGTCCTTAGCCTAAGACATCTCCAATTTTTTTCCTTTTATATTATAACATCCGGTTTGATTCCAATAAATGCTCATCTAACTTTAGCAATCATGTGATGTGTGCCTTATGATTTCTTTGCTATCTATAGGCAAAACAAACTATAGATGTATTTCCTATAGTGTTAACCCAACTTCCCCATGCATCATGTGGAAAGTATAGTTCTTTGGTCCCCATCTCTCAATCAATGTAGTGATTAGTGCTCAATCAAGTTATATAAATGGCAAATGTGTTATTCCATCAAATCTAACCTGTTGTAAGTATGAATCTATCTTAGGATCTTATAAGTCATGCATCTCTTCAGCATTTTTCGGAGATGCCTCTCATCTACGATACACAGTCAAACTATTTTCTTACAAAAATTAATTATATTATATATAAGTAAATAAGATTAATAATTTTAATATATCATATAGTGAAGTTGCATACCTCTCATATATCATTATAGGATATATAACTATAATTTGGTTTGCCTACTATAGAGGCTAAACCAGTCACAAGGCACACATCAAATGATTGGTTAGAGTTATGTAAGCACCTATTGGGATTCATGCCAAATGGTGATATTATAAAAGGACAAAGATTAAAGATGTTTTGGCTGAGGACCCTTTTATTGACACATCTGCCAGAGGATATTGATGATATATTGATCTAGAGGCACACTAGAGCATATTTCTTTTTATTGATAAGTGGTCTACTATTTGCCAACTCATCTTCTAGCCTGTTTCATATAATATTCCTACTGTTGTTAGGGATTTCCAAATTATACGTAGTTATAGTTAGGAATCTACCTATTCAGGATGGTTGTACTGATATATGTGCTAGGCAACACATTTAGAGACATTAGAGATAAGGGGTGCAACTGTTCTTCTATAGATATGGGCATGGGATAGATTCTCACATCTAGAACTATGTAAGACTTAGATGTGCTTAGAGTCTACTAGCATGTCGATAGTGTCAAGCCTGGGTAATTTTCTTATAAACTTTGCAAAAAGTGAAATAAAAAGGAGGAAAAAAATGGGGTGTTTATAGATGGGATAATGTATTTGATATTAGATAGACTCCCATGCATGTTTTGTACATGGAAAGAGAGGAGAGCTGGAAATATGGGCCTCGACCTGCAGGCCAGCCTATCAACCCCCTTAAAAAGCGAGTTGTGGTCAAAAGTTTTTTGCCTGTTTAAAAGCAAGCTGAATTAGCCTAGCTCATTTAACTTGCTGGATAAAGCGCGCGGGCTAACCCAAAAAAAAAAAAAAAACAACAGCAACAACAAGAGGAGAAGTTCAAAAAATAGAATAATATAACATTTAGTGATTATAAATGTATGTTATGCAAGAAGAATGATGGATGGATGTATCACAAGTATTAGAATATTTTTTAAAATACATATTTATTGATTTAAATATAATATGATATCTAATAAATTATTTTAAAAACTTGTTTTTCTATATAAATGTCAAAATAGCAATAAAATTAGTTGTTAATATATATAAAACCTTAAAATATATAAATAATTATAATTTTACAATAAACTAATATTAGAAATTAAAAAATAAAAAAAAATTAATTTTGGCCCGCGAGCTGGCCTGTTTAGCCTATAGGCCCAAGCATCGGGTCTGGCTTAAAAAATATGCCCTGTTTAAAAGCGAACCAAAACAGCCCAGCCTATTTAACCCGTGGGCTGGGCCTGGTCCTGGTCCCTCTTTGCCCACCTCTAACCATGTTTGTCCTGAAACAATATTTTTTCTCCTAAACAACTGTTTTCAAAGCCCATGTTAATTTTACAATTTTCCTTGTCATCAGAAACCTTGGACATGTTCATAGTAACCTTGGACATGTTCATAGTCATGTGTTTTATCTACTAAACTTCAACTTCTCTCATTCAAAACCCTCAACATAGCCCTGCAATATATGCACATTCACATCTCAATTGATCTAGGACTCTTCAAAATTCATTAATTCTTCTCTAAACTTCATCAAAATTAAACAAAATCCTCTTCTTTATCTCAAGAAAGATATAAGTGCTTGAAATTGAAAATTTAACCAATTAAGTACCTTTTATTTTATCAAATTAACCATCAACAACATTTAAATATAACTCAGATTATTTCTATAAATAAGGGTCTCACAACACCTATTAATAGTATAGGCCATAATTTATGTCATCATACAATTTTACTAAGTATGAACATTTGTACCTAAAAAATATAGTCATAAAAAGGCCCATGGCAAACGAAAAAAAAAATGCCACAAAAATTTACAATTTGATTGCATGAATCAACTTGTTTAGGTGAAAGAATCATGGCATCCCTTTTTAAATCGTGATCATGTAATAAACTTGTTTCCATGAATTCTTTTTAATTCAATTCTTCAAAATCAACACCAATTTGTTATGGAAATACATCTAAGATTTCATTATTACAACTTGAAATCAAACACTACAGTTTTTGAAAATTTTTACTTGATACTATCAAAAGATTTTCTTAGCATTCATGGATTTCCAACAATGTTACATTCTTGATTTTCCATAACACAAAGTGACTACAATAAATAACAATAAAAACAAACACAGATTGATACTAACATCTTCAAATACCATACACCACAAGCCTTTGGAAGTACTAACGATCCATAACCATTGAAATTTTTGAACTTGAAATCAATTTTGGCATAAAATCAATGATAGAACCACTTAAGACCAAAAAGAAAATTTTTTTGATGAAACATAGAAAATATGAAATCAATATAACATTTTCAACTTATTTTGTCAAAATAGTCATGTTGATGAAAGTTGGAAAATGGCTTGGAAAATAGGTCAAGAGAGAGTTTTTAAGAGGAAAAGGGAAGAGAGAAAGAAAGTATGTATCACAACATATATATATAAGGGTTTAATAGAAAATTCACTCAATGTGACTCAATAAAAGAAAGAACGATAACTATATTAAAAAAGAAATTTGAAATTACAAAAGTTCCTTCAAAATAAATTATTATTATTATTATTTTTAGGATATTTTATTTTAATTAACAAATAGATGATAAAAAAATCGAGTCCAATAAAATAATAAATGATAGTTATATATATTAGGGTTATTTATAGCCTCCCATGCATCTATAGTTAATATAGGCACATTAAGGCTCAGAACCTGCAAGGAACCACAATTAATAACCATGACGACCATTAACAAATAATAACTACTCAATCTTCAATTCATCCTTCATTACTATGTTGCTTCACACTCATGGAAACAACCATAACATCACTACCCTAATTGGCTCATAGAGCCCATCATACAAATCCTAATTAAACAAGCCATTAAGACAGATGGGGTTTATGCCTTACTAAAGGTACTAGTACAAAGATAGTAAATATATACACATTAAAAGAAATCTTATGCTTCCAAAGGTCAACTAGTTCAATCATCTCTCGAAATGTCCTCTCCACTATTGCTATCCCCGTAATCAACAACTACATCGTATCCTATCAGATTAAACATAATTGGAGTGCTAATTGAACCAGAAATGAGAAAAGAATGAGCTAAAGCCCAATATTGTATCACAACAAGCACATACATATGAGCATACGTAAACATTCAAAAACATACTTAATCTGATGTAATAAACAACCACTTATTATCTTTATCTTTAGGTTTAATAAGTAACTCAAGGATAACTCAATATCCCGACAGCACACTATATATGACATATACATATACGATGTTAGGTACTCCCTAACATCCATGAGTCCATGTTTCCAAACCTAAATCTACCCATAATCGTCTCTAGGTGCGACTCCATGCAAGGACAACATCACATAAAGATCATTAGGGTATCGCATTGATATTACTAGTACTCCCAATCCATCAACCATAGCTAAACACAGGGAACATACCTTAATTTAGGTCGGATATATTATTAGTCAATTTATTTAACTATTCCAGCATTCACATGCAAGATAGAAGGTAATGCATGTATCTAAACAAACAACTTGTAACAACCTCAAGAATTTAACTTAGCTAACTTAAGCAACTTATAGGTCTTAATTTGTTATAAACTCTCCTATTCTTTACGCTCGGTTGAATTTAAGAGATGTCCATTAGTGTTCTAGCCTTTTGAGGTATAAAAGAAGCCATTGAAAATGTTTAAACTAGATCAAAGGTCATTTTTAAAGCTTAAGTTCATGGGGATGGCGTGATTAGCTCGGTGTAACAAGGTATAACATGGCATACCCCTTAAATAAGGCATGCACAAAGGTACTCCCTAAGGCACGATCGTGATCTAGGTTATGCAGGGAGACACTCTCTCTATCACACCCATAATAGAGGGAGTGACAAGCCCTATAAGGATTTCACTCCCCTTGTGTCACACGCCCATAAGGTACCCTAGTAGTATTGATATATCATGTAACCAACCGAGGCCTTCAGAGAGTTATATGAGTACTATACAACTAACATGCCCCGCAATGTGGACAGTTAATAGGATCATAAGGTTGTCAAGATAAAAAATTTCACATACGTATATAACATCTTTACAATAGTGCTTTTCTTACAACCAACTTAGGATCAATCCTAAGAAAACTTGCAACTTAAGAAAACAACATAAACTGTTCTATATAAAAGAAGCTATCATCACTTCCGCTCAAGCCTTGGGTTTTCCCTTTTAATTTACTACGTCTACCCAGCACAAGCTTGGATTCATTCTAAAAATCCTGAAAACATATAAAGTCAGTAAGAGTATGAACAAACCACAACTCAGTGAGATAACCAAATCAGACCATGCTTCAAGCACATACTAAACAAATTAATTACAATAAAATGCAGTACCACAGCCAACCATATGAAATGCACACCAAATGAATGTAAACAACATATCTATGGTAGTTTGGAACAATAAACAGTGTACATTTACGCTGTCTACACTTCAGTTGTTGGGATGGACCTTGACTTAGGCAACATCCATCCTTGCCCAATGTTAGTGAACAAAAATGGTAGACTCCGAGTTAGGTAACATCCACTCTCACTTAACGTGGGCGAACAACTATTTCAGCCTTGCAAGTAGACCCCAACTCAGGCAACATTTACTATGACTCAGATATGGAGATTTAACAAGTACACGCCGACTCAGGCAACATCTACCATCACCTTTGGACAGGTAGACCCTCACTTAGGCAACACCTATCCTCTTTACTCGGAAATGTCCCCAGTTCATTTCATTGACCATTATGGTAAAACTCAACAATTTTGAATGTCTAAAAAAGCAACTAGAAATGATCCAAGTCAAGGCTCTTTAAAGATACATTTCGAAAAAAATGCCTTTAATCTCAAATCTGAGACATTTCCTATTAGGGGAGGGGGAGTTCAATCACATGCGATGAATATATCCAATTAATTTAGCCAAGCATTTACAATTATCCATTTATTTTATCATGTAGATGATTGCACTCACAACAACGATCATTCAATCAAACAAGAAATACAATTAACATAATAACAAGCAATATTAGGCACGATATAATGATAAGGTTTAAGTCATTCACGTATGCATCTTGTTTATAGATTGTAGTAATCTTTTGAAAACTCGAGGTTTTGTTTGAAAGCTCCTGTAGAGCAACAAGCATACATCACTAACACATAAAAGAGAAGATAGAACTCTAATAAGAGTTTTAAGCATTTTAGATTCCTGTTATAACTTCTTAACTTATGTTCTTTGCCATCGCATATCACTAAGGTTAGGACGAGGGTCACGTCACTACTCAAAACTAAGCTTGAGCCTAAGTAAACTAAGCATCAAGGGTCATTTAGGAAGGGTTGTGAGGTACATAGGTACAAGAAAACATCTTGCATCTCAACAATTTGAGGATTGAGTGCTGTTAAAAACATTCACAGCCTGTGTTGAGGGCATGTCGAGAGCTCGACACTAGGCCTTGACTAGAGCTGTACTTAAAACACTTTGTTTAACTTTGGCCTCGACATCGAGGGCTCGATAGCAGGCTATGGCGACAATGTGCTCCAACACTTAAAAAACATTTTTAGGCACATCAACTTCTAAGTGTTTGTTGTAGGTAAGTCAAGTGCTTAATTTAGGCTGCGACAAATACTCATTCATAAAAAACTTACCCCTTGACACTCACATTAAGTCTACCGTCAGACCACCTTGATGGCAAATTAAGCCGTAATGATTTCAAACACATATAACAGCTCCAAAACACCACAAACTTCTCTAGAATAGATCTAAGCATCAAAACGCTCATAAAAATAACCTAAAACACAACATTAGCAGCTATTCACTAATCTAACAGGAACTCTATCTTTATACCCTAACATAGATCTAACACAGGAACTCATAGGGTAGATCTACTATTATATTGCATGTTCTATTACTCTTTAGTTTATATAAAACTCAGAAAACATTTGTTTCAACACATATAAAAGATTTATTAAAACTAGGCCTCACAAGCTTAGAAAGCCAGTTTTGACACTTTTTGGAAAACAAAGCCTGGTTAACTTTTGTTTAAACACATACGATAGATATTATTCATTTTAAGCTTAAACTTCACAAATCAATTTTTCATCTATTTTTGACATTTCCTAGTAAACCAAGTTTCTTCTTTTAGCTTTCTAAAACATGATACCTGCTAAAATGATATTTCACTTGTGAATAGTGAAATGTGCACATGCATCAGTATTTTAATAAAGATACTTTCTGTAACTTTTGTAAACTAACATACATGAAGATATTTTTTGTAACTTCTTGAAAATAAGGTAAGACGAAGTGTCTTGTTGTGCTTTTGAAGATCACTTTACTTCTTTCCAAAACACAAGTTATAAAGCTGTTTAACACGATCTTGGGATTTTTCAAATAAGAACACGAAGATTTGGAAGAAAGGTTTTTGGTGTGAGTAAAAGATAGTGTTTTTAGAAAAGTAGATACTTCGAAAATATCGTGTTTACTTTCTAAAAACAACAATGTCCAGTCGGTGTCAACTTTTAAATCACTGTTTAGCTTTCTTTTTACATAAAAGAAAATAAATATTATTTACTAGGAGTTATAATTTCGATATTTAATGAAAGAAGCTCTATTTAAGAGAAAAGGACAGTAGTCTATGCTTCAAAACTCCTTGTAGCTGTCTTGCATTAAATTTTCTGGTACTTTTGAAAAAGAAGTAATCATGAAAAGATCACCTCCTTTTAATGCATGTAAAGCAACACATTATTAATCGGAAAAAAAATTAACTAATGTATACCAAAACATTTATTATTTCCAAGATATAAAATTAGATTTAGATCTTTAATTCTTTTAAATTTTTACTTATACTATGGCAAAAGTTGATGATTACACTTTGTCATGCTCGTGATGAAGGGAGGGATAAGACCAGCGATCAACATTGAGGCTTTCATGGCTTCTAGCATGACTGTCTTCTTAGGGCATCCCAAACATGGAACAAAAGAAATCACGGTTTAAAACATGGTCACATCTCCTTGTTTAAGTCTCCTTTGCTTCAAAAAGCGATTTATTTTAATCTAATTTCATCCCTTCCATTGATCACAAAACATATAAACTCCGTAGACTCATTATTAACACATGCAAGTCCTTTATAGACATTCTCAAATCACATCTAATCGTCAAAAACATATTTCAACTTAATACAAAGGATTAAAGACAAGTTGAAAACATGTTACCTATTGAAATTATCCACTACTTTTCTCCTCTTGCATGTCTTCCTCCACTTCTCCTTATAAACTCGTAAAAGTTTACTTAAACTTGGTGCATGTTCCCGCCAAACATTGCTAAGATAAAGAACACCATGTTTTATGTTCTATACATTTTTATATACCTTATAAATGATGAGAAAAGATAAAGGAATTGCTACTAACCTTGCTATCTTGTTGAGGTTCTTCTTGATAGGCTTAATTTCTAGAGGTTTATCCTACGAATATTAAGCTCAATTTAGAGCTTTTTAGTGGTACTGATATATGAATCGATACTTAATTGAGTCATATATTGCTAGAGATGAGTTTGACCAAGGACTATTCAAGAGAGTAAAGACAGCAAGAGCATATAGAAGCTTCAGGAGTGTGACAATTGCATTAGAGGAAGTTAAAGTACCTAAGTTGAAGCTCAAGGTGAAAGTCACAGACGGATCTTTGTAAAAGGAAGAAGTCAGGTCATCTGGACTCAAAATCACGCCCATGATCCATGGAGAATTTGGAGAAAATTCGAGATCAATGTATACTAAGGACTGGGTTACAAAAGTGATTCTTGAAAAATGGCAACATGACCAATTTGTAGAATTGAAAATCACGGGTGTGAAACTAAAATTCAAAGAAGATTTAATGAGCACAATACCTACTAAGGTATGAGTGGCAGCTGTGACTCTACTTCCCGTAGGTGAAACATAGCTGATGAAATGCAAGTCACAGGCATGATCTTTAGAAAGATGTGATTACGAATTTTATACTTAGTTTCACTAAACAATGTATTTACTAGTTAAGGTCGTATATTTTCATCAGATACCTTTTTAAGAAATGGTATAAAATACACCATACCCATTCCTCCAAACATCATCTAGAGATTTTCTCCATCAATTCAATATTCACTATAACAAGTAGATTAGGACACCATGTAGACATCTTCTCCCCTCTGAAAGGGGAGTTAATGTGTGTGTGTGTGTATGTGTGGTTGTACGTGTCTATTGTTTCCTGAAGAACTTGAGAAAGTTGAAGCAATCATGTTGTTCATGTGTTGTGTTGCAAGACTCTAGATTTTTACCCAAATCCAATAAAAGGGTTTTGTCTTTTGTCTACTCAATATTCTATTCTATTATGTTTAATTTTCTGTTATTGTTTATTTATTATTTTGTCATATGTATGAGTAAAGAATAGGATCTTTTTCATTGAATTAACTTGAATCTTATAATTAAAGCTTAGTTTGTCTAATAGTTATCTAGTTTTAGTAAACAGAATTAATAATCTCAAGAAGTAGTGTAGGCACAATACCTTCTTGACTAGATTTCAGTAGAAGACATCGAGAGATGTTTCATTAAATAGATCTTGTTTACTAGGTGAGTCGCTCATAATGATAGAGATATCATTGTAAACCCCCAAATTTTTGGAATCATTTTAGCTTAAACCCTAATCTGAAAGTCAACCGGAACCCTAAAGTCAACAAAACCCAGTTAGACGTAATAGCTTAAGTCCGGCAATCCCGAATAAGCAACTCAGAGAAAGTAAGTAAGAGTTTAGTATATAGAATAGTGTGTAATTACCTAAGGAAGCTTAAAAAGATCAGATTAGTAAAACCGTAAATCGTCTTGAACCCGATCGGACACAATTCTTGAAAAACGTGTCCTAGGGCTCGGAATAGTAAAAATATTCCGAATATACCGTTAGACTCGTAAAAATATAAGAATTTCAAAAATATCATTTTTATAATTTTTCAACAAGTAAAAATAATAGATATCGCAATTATATGAGTATTTTCTTACTAGCGGTACTTAAATTGTCATGTCTACTTTACATTACACTATTCATTACTATTCTACACTATTCTTTTATCCCTACTTTTTCTTACACCTACTCTTGCAAACACCATAACCTATAACCTTTACTTTTTACCTTTCCCATAACTTTATTTTACATCTACCTTACTTAATATTACATTTATTTAATAAAAATACAAAATAAAACTCTTTCTCTCCCTCTATTTCACTATGGCCGATGCCCCCCCTCTATAACCCTCTCAATTTTGTTTTATTTTTCTTTTTTTAATCACTCAAAAATCACTCCACATTTTCCTATAAATACCCCCCTCCTCTTAACTTTTTTCACACAATTACTACTCACAAATTTCTCTACAAAAATTCTCTCAAATTCTCCTCTCAAAACTCTCTCCAAATATCCTCCCAAAACTCTTTCAAAATAATCCCAAAAACCAATTTCTACCTACATAAAACTCATAACTACAAAACACTCCAAAAATCTTCTTTAGGTAAACTTTTCTTATTATTTTCTTCTCCTCATGTCATGTAACTTTACATGACTATAGTATGAGTTTCCAAAAACTAAATGTTACGGAAGCTACACTATGTTCATGTATTGTTCTTGTTCATGAAAATCCATTTATGTATATAGTTTTATTTTTGTTCATATTATTGTTACTATACCTAAGTATTATGTATCTATATATATATATATATATATATATTCTTTAGAGCATATAAGCTCACTTGCAACTTATTTATTTTCATGCCAAGTAATTTATTTATTTTTTAATTGCAATTTATTTACTTAATGCTATTTCAAGACTAGTCTCTAGTTTAGACTTGTCCTCATCAAATCAAAACAAATTTTTCTTTCTTTCATTTTATTTTTTTTTTGGGACTAGTCTACTTCTTAGTCCCGAGAACCTTGAAGAAGCTAAGACTCCCAATACTTGACTTTATTTATTATTTATGTTATTTTTACTTGCTATTATTTCTCATAAATCATGTTCATTAAGATCCGTCCAAATTTTCAAGTTCTAAAAACAATTGAAAAAAAGGAGATTTTATCACTTAGGAGTAAGTTTATATGAAATATAAAATCTATGGTTTAACAAAAATAAAGTAATTCCTTTTCAAGTTATTAGAAGAACTCACTAAAATTTTAGAAGTTACTTTTGTTATGAAAAGCTTTTTAAATCATTTGTTATCCTACTTTGTTTTTCAAAAAGAAAATGATTTTTTGATACAAAAATTATTTCTATGAAAACATAACATAAGAAAGGAATGGAATTTTCAAACTAAGATCTTTTCCAAGAAATGGTCAAAGAAAAAATGTGTAGAAAATAAATAGGAAAAGTAGCACTAATAGAGAATTTAGAAAAGAAGAAAATTGCTTTTCGAAAAAGTCATCTAGGAAAAATAACAAGAAATTCTTTAAAAATCGAAGTATTCATTTTAAAAGATTACAAAATGAATTTCTTGAAAACTATAGATTTCTAAAACACCAAATTGTCATTGTTTTACTTAAGAAACATGGATGGACAACAAACACTTGAGCATGAATAATTTTGAGCTAATTAGTTATAAAAAGGATTTTTCAACTATATAGATAACTAAGTATTTATCAAACAAATTTTGAATGATTTAATGATTGAAACAAGATTTTTTTTTGAGTTAGAAAATTCGTGGTGAATCTGATCACCACTGTTTGGGGCCTAAATGGTTTAGTTTGATAAAAATGGTTTTTGAAATGGATAGATCTTTTTGAGTAGGTAGAAATCGGTATATTATATGCACGATTCCGAGTTAAAATGACCAAGTTATGACCATTTTAAATTGGAATTCTCTTTATACGTACTTTGATGTTCTTATGACATTGTTTTGTCAAAATTCAAGAAAATCATCAAGAAATACTCATTTTGAGTATTTTCTTTGACTAGGTGATCCCAAGGAAGAATACCTATACCCCAAGGACTATTTCGATTAAGAGGATTGTGTGAGCGACTCATTCGTATAGAAGAATAGTCGGCATGGCATCGTGAGTTTATTTCCTTAAAATGCTTTACTTGTTTGTGCTTGTAATCTAGTAATAATAATGTTACGATATCATAAATAAATGGATTCATGCATACCATGAAGTGAGTCACATTACATTAGGTTATTATCCTTGGGTGAGAAGGATTGCAGCTTAGGTCGAAAGCCACACTTGGCGGAGTGACTGAAAGCGATTGCTTGGTGACATGAAGAAAATGCTTAGTGGAAGATCTGAAAGCAAGGCTCAATTCAAGTAGATTTCATATGCTTGGCGATATTGATCGAAAGCATAAATCTTTTTAACTAAAACAACTTATTTTGAGGTTACGTATCACCAAACCCCGAATGGAGGGCGTAAATCTATTCAACATATAGTTCCCGAAAAACTATATGCCTTGTTTGCCTACATGTGTATTGCATTTCATTTGATTGCTTAAACAACTTATTTGAATCCTTGTTACAACAAGTTATTTATGGAAATAGTTCTCACTAAGCCTATTAGCTTATACCCTTATAGATATCTTTTGTAGTTCACATATTTATAGTTGAGGCCACGTGAACCCTGCAGCCAAGTATTTCCCTTTAGTTAAGGAATTTCAAGATAAAGTTAGTGTTGGATAAGCAGTAGAAATACTCTTGTAATAGATTTGTGAATAAGAGAAATGTCCCTAAGCTTTGTAAGATCATTGTTATGAATAAATGAATGTTATGAATCTTCTTTTCTTAATATGATATTATATCTTCTTAAGCTTCATAATTCCATTTATGGTCCTAAATTTATGAGAGTACGCCTTACACTTAATATCAAAGCTTTTAGAATGGCTAAGGTTGTCATACTTAAGCTTTAATGTTGAGTATGACAGACTGTTACGTTTAGGGTACCCCTTGGGGCGTGACAATCATGGTGAGACTTTTTGCATTTGGTTTAGAGATTTTAGAAATAAATTAGCTTAATGCAACATTAAAGTGGTTGTTAATCAAGAAGAGATTTCGATAGACACACAAGTTGTAAACCCCGGTTTTTCAAGTAGCCAAGATAACCCTAGAACCGAAAACCAAAACCCTAAACCGAAATAGTTCAAGTCTAGAGTGAGAACTAGGAACCCTAACTCCGGCTTTTCCTCGGTTTTTAATTAAGAAACTTTTATAAGAAAATTAAATCTTGAATATAGTTCTTGATTATATTTCAAATCAAGAAAATATTAGATTTTAAGAAAATTTCAATTCCGGGTCATCCCGAGACCCATTATAGAAAAACGTGCCCCGGAACTAGAATTTCAAAAATTTACTTATGAGTACTCATTTGAACCGAAATAAAATAAGGATTTTAAAAATATATTTTTCATAATTTTCCGGTTTATGAAAATATAGTTATAGCCTTTTTATTCGTATTTCCTTACTACCGGAAATCAAATTGTCTTGTCTACTATTCCTCACTATTCACAAGTACCACCTATACTGCCTATTAGCACACTCTACAATTTCAACTCTTACCATCACTCAAATCACTCTCTTTTCTAAATACTTTTTGTCCCTTAACTTTTCATACAAATTATGACAATTACACATCAAAGTTAAATCAATCAATTAAAGTAAAAATTTCAAACTTTTCCCTTCCTCCACAAGCATAATGGCCGGCGTGAATTGGGCCCCCCTCCATGCTCCAATTTGCAATTTTTCTTTCTCCATTTAACCTAATCTCATTCCATATATATACTACTTTTTCTCTCTCTCTCTCTTCATTCTTTCACTTTTCAACTTTTACAAAGTGTAAAAGCTCTCAAATCCTCCCCATTTTCCCCTCTTTGGCCGTGAGTTTCAAGCCCTCCCACACACACACACAACTTTCCATTTCCTCTTTTCATCTTCTATTCACTTCAAGTAAGTAAGCTTTCACTCCTTCCACTCATAGATCTTTGTTATGGCTAAGTGATTCTTAGATATTTCCAACCAAAGGACCCCATGAGCTTTTGCTAGGGACAAGGAAATGTCAAAACAAGAATACCAAACCATTACAAAGTAGATCTAACATTTAAAGGAGCTTTCATGCCAAAAGCTTTATGTTTATCCATCAAAAAGTATTTTAAACAAAATATCTTTTATAAAAATATAGTTTTTATGTTTTCAAAACTCATTTAAGCATATGAAATAATAGATCTATCATTTTACTACTCATAATCATGTAGGCATTTAAGGTTTCATTATTATTTTGTGCTTATGTGCATTAATAGTCTCTAATGCTTTTGTCTTTAGTATATAACCTTCTTAGTATATAGATCTATGGTTAGATAAGTTAATAAAGTCAAAAAGGAAAACACTTTTCAAGAAATGAACTTGTGTAAATTCGGATGACTTTGGGAACCTAAGTTAAAAACACTTTTATCAACTTCTAAACATATCTTTTTCAAGAAAAATGAAGCCTATAGGTAATAGATAATGTTTGGTGATATATTTCATGAGTCTAAATGAGATTTTACTAAAGAAAATGTTGGAAACAAGAAATGAAATCCAATAGAAGTTTTGAGCTAAAAGTCATGTAGACAAAATTCGTAATAATGGATGTATGGTTAGAAAACACTATTTTTCCAACTTCAAAAATGGTATTTTCTTAAATAAATGAAGTCCTTAGGATATAGGTATAATAAATACTTAAAGTTTTGAGTATAAAATATATTTTTCTCAAAGGAATCAACTTGAAAGGGGAATTTTCTAAATTCGGATTTTTGGAAACCCCCTAGTAGAAGACCCACTTAAAAGTTTATAAATGAGGATTTTATTAAAGAAATAAAGGCCTTAGGATATAACTAATATAAGGATCAAAATTTCTTTAAATAAAGTAGAGTTTTCCTAAAGAAAATCCTTGTAATATGTAGGTGTGACCAAGTGTAGTAAACTCACTTGTTAAACAATAGCATGAAGTGGTTTTCTAAGAAAAAGTTTATTTAAATTCTTTGAATCTAAAAAGTTATAAGAACTTAGGCTCATTAGAGTTCATATCATGACATTCATGATAGGGAAAATCATTACCATTGCATTTAGTTTCATTTTGTACTTAGGAATCTCAAGTGCATTCATGAAAACCACATTTTTTGGAATCAATATACCCGCTGTACAGATCTGATCCCTCAATTTCGAGGCTTAGATATTTTCAAAACTTGATTTAAACTTCATATTTAGAAAGCTCTTCCGAAGTAGATAGAAATTGATATAAAATTTGCAAAATTCCGACTTAAAACGACCAAGTTATGGCCATTTTAAAACGGGACTTCGAAAATGACGCGATTTCGATTTCACTAAGTTTCTTATAGTTTTAGTATCCTAAGATGGTAGAATACTTATTAGGATATTTCTTATATGAATAGGTGAACCCGTGGACGGTGACTCTTTGCTTCCGGATTATTATTACTAGAAGAAAGGCGAACCAATGACGGAGTGAGTTTTTCTTCCCGATTCATTTATTGTATGTGCTTGTAAAGTAGTGCACTAGAATGTAGGTCAAATAAATGGAATATGAATGATGGGGATTAATGGGAAATTTATATGATTGATGATGATGTGAGAACTCCAATTAAGAATATCGAAAACGGGTGATAAACTTTGGTTGTGTAGTTAGCTATGATGGATTGTCTGAAAATTGTTTGATCGCCTAAGTAAAATGGCTTAATCAACTACTTGGACTAATGCTAAATTGACATGTGCATATCACAAGGGGAAGGAGCATTAGCATTTGTAAGTTCGTCGTGAACCATAAACGACATCGAATAATCGTAGGTTAGTCGTGAACCATAAACGACATCGAATAATCGTAGGTTAACCGTGAACCATAAAAGGCATATTATTAGTACCGTAGTAGTCGTTAATTTGCTAACCCAGGATGAAGGGCGAAATTCCATCCACATATGATTTCTGGTTAGTCATATGTATGTTTAACTCACGTGTTTGATGCATACACTTGCTTGATTAATAACTTGCTTGAATTGTTGTGACATGAATGTTATTGTGGAAGATTATACTCACTAAGCTAGTTAGCTTACGTCCCTACAGTCCATTTCTTTTGCAGCTATCCCATTTGTGGCTTAGGAGACGTGACCCGGCTGAACAGGTACAGAAGCTAGGAGTTTCCCTTAGAAGTTGGAATTTATGTTTTAGACTTCCATAGGAAACTTCTAAGACTTGGATGACTGTATAAGACGGTTAATTATTCTTTTGCGGGGGAATGCCCCTTAGATTATGTAATATTTATTTATGTCTCATGAATTATATCCTACTGCTAAAGCATGCCAAATTAAGCTTTTATCTCCATTTGGACTTGTACTCTATTGTGTGTAAAGGTACGCCTTACATTTTTATAAGGTTCTCGAAAGACTAAGGCGGTAATTCGGGAATCTTATATGGTATGTGGTGGACTGTTACGTTTAGGGTACCCTATGGGGCGTGACACTAGTTGTTTGATGTGAATGTTTTTAAGAAGAAAATTCACTTAATGAATTTTTGTAGGTAGTAATCATTAAAGAAACATATTTGTAAATTCATGTTAAGGAAATAAACAAATGTAATTGTGCCTTTTTTGTTTCGTCTTTGTGTGTCGTGTATTTAATATAACTTACTGTAATTTTTAGTTTTAGATTAATAAGCATTCATCCAATCAATTCCTTAATCGATATGCTAGATAATAGGAAGATTAAAGTAATATTGATGCTAGAAAATGTTTCCTATAGAGATGACCCTATACTCTAATCTATGTTACTTAAACGATATGTACACTTACCTGTTAAAACCGAGTTTAGGAGTAGAATATTAGTTTTTTAAATTTTAAGGCTTGGTAACTGTCACGCCCCAAAGGGTACCCTAAACACGACAGTCCACTACACTCAATATTTAAACTTAAGTATGATAACCTTAGTCACTCCATGAGTTTGAACACCAAGTGTAAGGCTCACGTTCAATATATAGGAAACCATACTTTGAATCGAAATAGTTTAAGGAGATATACATAGTGATAAGAATGTAAATCATAACAGTTATATCTAGATTTAATCTATTACATGATCTAAGGGGCATACCCCTGTCAAAATATTAAGAGTCCTTAAGTTCTCAAAAGTCTCTTACAATAACCATCATATATATCAATTTAGGAGATTCAACTAGAAGTTTATGCCTACATCTAGGTCCCGACTTCTTCAAAAAGCTCCTTAGAGTCTAAAAGCTGTACCTGAGGAAAGTGGCTTCTCGGAGCTAGCCATAAATACTAGTACTGCAACAAAAACTATTGGGCTATAAGCTTATGAGCTTAGTGAGTCTCACTTCCCAAAATTAAATACTTAACAACAATATATAATAGACAAGTTATTAACAATCATATGAAATGCACAAACACGTGAGCATACAATACATAAGACCATCCGAAAATCTTATGTTGAATGGATTTATGCTCTCCATTCGGGGTTAGGTGTTTCAGGCCCATACGACAAACGATTTCAAATTTTCTCACTTTTTAATGTGGTTGATACAGGTTCCCACCCACACATAATTTCATTTCCGGCCCATACGTCAACATCCGAGTTTACAGGCCCCTCGTTGCCTAGCTATTATGCCTTCTTCCCATAAAGGTATAATAACCTATACAATGTGACTCCATAATGGTATGCAAGTCAATTTGATTATAAGATCATGGCATAATAAATTAACAGTTTATGGGTGATCATGGATATTGCAGACAATTCAATTCTATACTAAATCATTCAAATATTTACACAAGCTCATTTCGATATTCTTATCATCAATTCACCTATGTAGAAATCATGTGCACGCAATCAAGTTTTATCTTGTCCTAATTCTAATGCCACTATCATTACAAGCACAAGCACAAGCACAAGTATGTAATTTAGATATAGTGAACTCACTTTGCCATGGCGCGAAAATCCACTTAATCGTAATAGTCCTTAGGAAGGTCTAGTCCATCTCCCAAGCCTCCTAACAAAAAGAAATAACCCTAATGAGTGTTTCTATGAAGTTTGAATGAACTTATAAATTCTATTCTAACAAGTTCGTCAAAATTCGTCTAAGAGAAAATTCCAACCTAAAATGGTCATAACTTGGTCATTTTAACTCGGAATTTCGTATATTATATACCGATTTTTACCTTTCTATAAGAGCTATCTATTTCTAGAGTTATTTCCAACAAATGAGGTCAGTTAGTCCATGAAAAGTAGGGTACATAATACTACGCTAATTTCCCATTCCACAATTCAACTTCTAATCTCAAAACAAACATCATACTAAAGCTTTGATAGATACTTAGCTATCAATATATCTAGCAAGGCTCTATTATATATACATATATAACTCAATACCATGCATGATTCATGAGTGTTGGGAATTTCTAATTTCTCATGTACTTAGATAATGTCAAATAAGAAGTATGTGACATTACTTTTCTAACTTTGTTTCTACAAGGGCATCATGTATATATGCAATGCCTACAAGCTACTATCATGAAGGTTATGTAATGAACTATCTATATGTATATCCTTAATGATATAGTACCAAGAATTCTTTTTTGAAAACTTTTACTTTGTAAAACTTTGAAATTTACTAGACTTAAGAAAAGTAGTTTTTCTTTCTTGTAAAATCACACTTGCTTTTATCAAACTTAACTTTGATAACCTATTTAGCCATCACCTTCATTATTTTAATAAAAACCTTCATTTTGGGATTAGAAAATAGATGTTTTAATAGGTAGCTTTCCTAATTACGAATTTTTACAAAACTTTTAAAAATGAAAACATAGTTTAATCTATTCTTAGAAACCATTCATTGTTTTAGGGTTATACTTTGGTAAACCTCTCTTATCTTTGTCAAAATTAGGTCTTTATTACATGTATCCCCCGGAATTTCATTTTCCCATAAAAACCATCCTTTTGGCATTTGGAATTAAGTGTTTAAAATGGCCATTTTCAAATCCGAATTTTGAAAATTTCTTTTGAGTTTGTTTTCTTTGTAAATCTCATTTAATCTTTCAAAAACCATTTCCAAATCAAACTACTCCTTAAGGCTTCCATTTCCTTAATAAAAATCTTGTTTTGGAGTTGAAAAAAGGGTGTTTACATTTCAAGCTTCTTTTATTACGAATTTAGTACTTGTTTTTGAGATTGAAATATAACTTTTGTAAACTTTCCCTTGTTTTGAAAATATTCTTTAGTGGATCTAAACTTTACTCATCAAGATCACTCATTTATGATTTTTATTCCCTAAGCCCTTCATTTTTAATGTAAAATACACATTTTGAGATTGAAAAATAGGTTTTCTAAATATAGTTCCTTTTTATCCGAATTTTCAAAAGTTATTTTTGTTGAAACCAAAATAGATCTTGAGCTTTCTAATATTTTTTACTATCATCAAGCTATTACAAGTTATTTATGAACATAAAAGAAAAGTCTAATGCATTCATGAAATTAAAACAACTAGATTTATTTTACTATACTAGTCACAAATGCATGAACACTTTGATGGTTATGTGAATATGAATAGATGATGAATATATGCAAAAATCATTAATAATAATAACATAACTTAATAATAAAGCAAGATAATAGAAAAATAACTCAAATAACAAGATCTAAAACATTGTGATGGCAAGGATCTCATGTTCAAGTGTTTTCACATCTCTAGCTTGAAGTTCATGGGGATTTTGTGTGGAATCACACATAAATGAACTTTCCATTGCATGTTTTAAGGTAATAAAGTATAGATCTATTACCTATTGGATGATTGGAACAAGAAACTTGAAGAAAAATATGTAAGTGTGTGTGTGCATGAGTGTTACAGTTTTGGCAAGGGGAAAGGAAGAGAGAAAGAAAAAATTTTGCAAGGGTTTGGTTAAGTGAAAAGTGAGAAAGTGAGAGGAAATTGGTATAAAGGGATATATATAGACTTGTGGATTAGGGTTTGTGTAATAAAAGAAAAGAAATCAAACAAATTGTGAGAGGGAAAAGGGAGCGAAGTTGCGCTGGTTCCATAGGAGAGAGAGGAGGATTTGTGTTATATAAGTTTCAACATTAATTAAGTAATTTAAGTAGTAAAAGTTATATTGGAAAAGTAAATTGTAAGAAAAATGATGAAATTGTAAGAATAGGATGTAAGGATGTAAGAAATAGGTTATAGGTAGTTGTACTTGTGAATAGTGTAAAAGAATTCAAAAAGTAGATTAGACATTAAAGTACCGGTAGTAATGAAAATACGATAAAAGGTTATATCTGTAACTTTTATAACCCAAAAAATTATATAACTGATATATTTGGAAATCTCATGAAATTACGAGTCTAAGGGTATTAATATCATATATTTAATATCTCGAGTCTCGGAACACGCTTTTCAAAGTTTGTATCCGATCGGATGCGAAATAGATCGAAAATTCGATAACCTTATCTTCTTAAGCATCCTAATATTATTACAAACCAAACTGCACTCTTCACTCATTTTTCGACTCTTTGGTTTAGGAATACGGGATTGTTGAATCTAAACTACTTGGGTTTCCTGGGAATTTGTTGACTTAGGTTTTCCAGTTGACTTTTCGGTTAAGGGTTTGAACTTGATATTACCCTAAAAATTTGGGGCTTATAGTAACTCTAATCATAGGCTCATCAAGTTTTTGGCGCTATTGTCGAGAAATGACATCATCATTAGGAAATCTAAGATTCTTGTGCATCTAGCTATTTTTGTTGTTGTTCCATTGTTATCACTGTGTTATTCCATTCCATGTTGTATGTTAATGTTCTGTATGTTTGTGAAGTAACCTGTTCTTATGTGTGATTTGTAGGTCTTTATGTGTGTTTGTTTGTGTAGTTTGGTATGAGTTGTTGTATTCTTTGCTATGAATTGATCTATCTTGTTGAGTTGTGGTGATTATAGGTACACTAATAAAGGGAAATAAGTGACTATATCATGAATTACATCAATGAAGTGAGCATTCAAGGACTTCAAGTTTAGGGAAAACTAATTAGGCATAAAATTTTAGAAGTCACGGGCATGACATGTGAAGAATAGCGAGTCATGCTGATCTTCATGCCCATGATAAAGGAGGAAGGGAGATATCAAGAATGATCAATAGCTACCAAGGGCAACGTCATGCCCATGAGGCTTATTTCATATGAATGCTTCTTCCACCTTTTGCATTCCACAAGTGATGATTCCGATGATCAGTTCTACTTGTGATCACTCCTACAAGCTGCTTTTGTGGTTATGATCAAACATAACTACGAATATCTCAAGGGAGTTCTTCTATTCTCAATTGCTTTAATTTCTTTATTTATCATGTTTTCCTTTGTTTTATGATTTGTTGAGACCTTGGGAACAATGTCTCCAATAACTGTAAGGAAGGGAGCATGGTCACATACATGATGAAGTCTATTGACTGAGTACGTAGATATGATTAAGATTATCAAATGGTCCTTGAATTAAGTTGCTAATTGAGAATTTGGTGCTAATAGATGATTTTAATGAGTTTTATCGATGTTGAAAGTAGTGACTTGCATGTTTTTCATGAGTGTTCTTTAATGATAAAGTTAAGATTATATGGTGATATCTTAGTAGAGAAGTCTTACTTGCTAATTAAGCTAGGAATCTAAGTTTATAGTGGCATATGATTATGAGTAGGGAGTTTAGTTGCTTTTGTATTTACTAAAAGAGAAAAGCAATTGACATGAAAATTAAAGTAAAATAGGAGACTCCTTGGTATTAAAGTTGAAATAAAATTAGTCACTTGAAGCTCTCTTCTTTGTTGGTTTATTTTCTCATACATACATACATACATATATATATATATATATAAAGCAGATATTGAAAAGTAGCTAAGGTTTGGTCCTTCAAAACCTGGTCACCTAAGGTTGTTCAGCCTGGTATCAATCAACTTAAGATGCCACTTATCAATCAAAGTGCTCAAAAAGAAAGATAAGTGCTTAGCAAGCCTTATAACTCAAATAAGTAAATCTGTGGGATGCCTTTTTTAAGGGAATAGCGTCTGTTAACTTGAGTGATGAGATTAGAATTATTAGTTAAAAGTTCATTACATGGGTTGTGAGATTCTTAAAATGTTGCACTTCAAGCAAAAAGAAAAGAAAGAATAGAGAAGAAGTAAACTTTAAATGAGAGAAATTCAGGAGATAGATGGATGTGCATGCTTTCATTAAGCAAAAATCTAATGTCCATAATACTTTTTTGCATAATCATAATAAGCAACTAAGTTTCGCTTGTTATTGTGATCATGTGTTCACTTTTCCTTGGAAGCTTACTTAATTAGTAAAGGTAAAGGTTGATCTACTAGGATTAGCCTTGGCATCTTAACTTATAAACCCCCAAATTTTTGGAATCGGTTTATCTTAAAACCCTAATCTGGAAGTCAATTAGAACCCTAAAGTCAACAAAACCCTAGTTAGACGTAATAGCTTAAGTCCGACAATCTCGAATAAGAAACATCGAGAAAGTAAGTAAGAGTTTAGAATGTAGAATAGTTCGTAATTACCTAAGGAAGCTTAAAAAGATCAAATTAGTAAAACCGCGAATCGTTTTGAACCCGAATGGATATAGTTCTTGAAAAACGTATCCTGGGGCTCGGAATAGTAAAAATATTCCGAATATACCGTTAGACTCTTGAAAATATAAAGATTTCAAAAATATCAGTTTTATAATTTTTCGGTAAGTAAAAATAACAGATATCGCAATTATATGCGTATTTTCTTATTACCAGTACTTTATTAGTCATATCTACTTTATATTTCACTATTCATTACTATTCTACACTATTCTTTTCTCTCTACTTTTTCTTACAACCTACTCTTACAACACCATAACTTATAACCTTACTTTTTATCTTTCCTATTACTTTATTTCACATCCATCTTACTTAATATTACATTTATTTAACAAAAATACAAACAAATCTCTTCTCTCTCTCCTCTATCATCATGGCCGGTGCCCCTCCCCCCTTCATCCCTCTCAATTTGTTTTATTTTATCTTTATTTAAATCACACAAAAAATTCACTCCATATTTCCTATAAATACCCTCCTCCTCTTTCACTTCTTTCACATAATTACTACTCACAAATTTCTCTACAAAAACTCTCTCAAATTTTCCTCTCAAAACTCTCTCCCAATATCCTCTCAAAACTCTCGGAAAATAATCACAAACCACTTTCTACCTATACAAAACTCATAACCACATAACACTTCAAAAACCTTCTTTAGGTAAACTTTTCTTTATAATTTCTTCTTCTCATGTCATGTAACTTTACATGACCATGGTGTGAGTTTCCAAAAACTAAATGTTATGGAAGCTACGCTATATTCATGTATTATTCTTGTTCATGGAAATCTATTTATATTTATGTTGTTATTTTGCTCATATTATTATTATTATATCTAAATATTATTATCCATCTATATATACATATCCTTTAGAGCATATAAGCTCACTTGCAATCTATTTATTTCCATGCAAAGTAATTTATTTATTCATTCTATTGCACTTTATTTATTTCTTGTTATTTTAAGAGTAGTCTCTAGTCTTAGACTTGTCCTCATCAAGTTAAAACAAATTTTCTTTCTTTCATTTTATTTTTCTTTTGGGACCAGTCTACTTCTTAGTCCCAAGAGCATTGAAGAAGCTAAGACTCCCAATATTTGATTTTATTTATTATTTATGTTATTTTGCTTGTTATTATATTCTCATAAATCATGCCATTAAGATTGTTGTCTAAATTTTTCCAAGCTCTAAAAATATTTGATAGAGGAGATTTTATCACTTAGGAATAAGTTTATATGAAATATAAAATCTATGATTTAACAAAAATAAAGTCATTCCTTTCCAAGTTATAAGAAGAACTCACTACAATTTTAGAAACTACTTTTGTTTTGAAAAGCTTTTTAAATCATTTCTATATCACTTTGTTTTTCAAAAAGAAAATGATTTTTGATACAAAAATGATTTCTATGAAAACATAATATAAAGGAAACCTTATGAGAAAGGAATGAGAATTTTCAAATTAAGATCTTTTTAAACAAATGGTCAAAGAAAAATTGTACAGAAAATAAATAGGAAAAATAGCACTAATGTAGAGAATTTAGAAAAGAAGAAAATTACTTTTCGAAAAAGGTCATCTAGGAAAAATAATAAGTCAAACATAAAGTAATTCTTTGAAAACAAAAAGCATCAAAATATTCATTTAAAAAGATTTACAAAATGGATTCTTGTAAGTTATATTTTTCTAAACTCTTAATTGATATTGTTTTACTCAAGAAACATGATTGTGGACAACAAACACTTGAGCATGAATAAATATGAGCTAAGTATCTATTAAAAAGAGAATTTTCTAACTATATAGATAACTAAGTATTTATCAAGCAAATTTTGAATGATTTAAAGGTTAAAACAAAATTGTTTTTGGGATAGGAAAATTCGTGGTGAATCTGATCACTACTGTTTTGGAGCCTAAATGGTTTAGTTTGATAAAAATAGTTTTAGAAATGGATATATCTTTTCGAGTAGGTAGAAATCGGTATATTACATGCACAATTCCGAGTTAAAATGACCAAGTTATGGCCATTTTAAATTGGAATTCTCTTTTATATGAACTTCGATGTTCTTATGACATTGTTTTGTCAAGATTTAAGAAAATCATCAAGAAATACTCATTTTAGGTATTTTCTTTGACTAGGTGATTTCGTGGAAGGATACCTATATCCCGAGGACTATTTCGATCAAGAGAATTGTGTGAGCGACTCATCCGTGTAGAAGAATTGTCAACATGGTATCGTGAGTTTATTTCCTTAAAATGCTTTACTTGATTGTGCTTGTAATCTAGTTGCATTAGAATTAAGAAACAATGAATGGATATGTATGTGAGATAATTTGATGAAAGGATCCTAAGAATATCGAGGCTAGAATTGATTTAATGTTTGTTTTAGTATAACACTTGATTTGTATGAAATTCGATGATCACCTTAAATTTGATAATAATAATGCTATGATATCATAAATAAATGGATTCATGCATACCATGAAGTGAGTCACATTGCAGTAGGTTATTATCCTGGGTGAGAAGGTTGGTAGCTCAGGTTGAAAGCAACACTTGGCGGAGTGACCAAAAGTGATTGCTTGGCGACATGGAGGAAATGCTTGGCAAAAAGTCCGAAAGCAAGGCTTAATTCAAGTAGACTTAATGTGCTTGGAGATATTGATCGAAAGCATAAATCTTTTTAACTAAAACTACTTGTTTTGAGGTTACATATCACCAAACCCCGAATGAAGGGCATAAATCCATTCAACATATAGTTCCCAGAAAACTATATGCCTTGTTTGTCCATGTGTATGTTGCATTCCATTTGTTTGCTTAAATAACTTGTTTGAGTTTCATTATAAGAAGTCATTTATAGAAATAGTTCTCACTAAGCCTACTAGCTTATACCCTTATAGATATCTTTTGCAGTTCACATATTGTGGTTGAGGCCATGTAGACCCTGCAGCTAGATATTTCCCTTTTGGTTAAGGAATTTCAAGATGAAGTTTAGTGTTGCATAAGATGTAGAAATACTATTGTAAAAGATTTGTGATTGGGGGAAATGCCCCTAAGTTTTGTAAGATCATTGTTATAAACAAATGAATATTATGAATCCTCTTTTCTTAATCTGTTATTATATCTTCTTAAGCTTCATAATTCCATGGATTATCCTCTTAATTTGTGAGAGCACTCTTTACACTTAATATCAAAGCTTCTAGGAGTGGCTAAGGTTATCATACTTAAGCTTTAATATTGAGTGTGGCGAACTGTTACATTTAGGGTACCCCTTGGGGTGTGACATAACTTGTTAATAAAATCATGGGAACATTTACCTGTAGTCACTCACTTTCAATGTTTTCAAATGTGATTTCCATGTTTTTCTAAATTGTTATCAACTTCTTGCTTGAGGACAAGCAAGGCTTAAGTGTGGGGATGTTTAATAGGCTTAGTTTCTATAGGTTTTTCCCATGCATATTAAGCTCAATTTAGAGCTTTTTAGTAGTATATATATAAGAATTAATACTTAATTGAGTCATATATTCATTTAGAGCATTTAGAGGACATGTATAAAGGTTAGAGATGAATTTGACCAAGGACTATTCAAGAGAGTGAAGACAATGATAACACGTGGAAGCTTCATAGGCTTGTCAATTGCATAGGAGGAAGTCAAAGTACCTGGACTAAAGCTCACAGCTGTGATTCATGCTGGAGGAGGAATTTCAAATACTAAAGTCTACCAAGGGGAAAGTCATGGATGTGATCTTGGTAAAAGGAAGAAGTCAGGGCATCTAGACTAAAAATCACATCTGTGATCTGTGGAGAATTTAGAGAAAATTTGAGACCAGTGTCTACCAAGGGTTAGGTCATGGGAGTGATTCTTGAAAAGATGCAACATGAACAATTTGTAGAACTGAAAATCATGGGTGTGGAATTAACATCGAAAGAAGAGTTGACGAGCATAGTACCTATTAAGGGATGAGTCACAGCTGTGACTCTAGTTTTAGTAAATGAAACATAACTGATGAAATGCAAGTAATAGGTGTGATCTTTAGAAAGGTATGATTACAACTTTCATATTTCTTTCACCAAACAGTGTATTTCCTAGTTAAGGTTGTATATTTTCACTAGATGCCTTTTCAAGAAATGTTGTGTGTATAAAATACACCATATCCATTCCTCTAAATATCATCTAGAGATTTTCTCCATTAAGCCAATATTCATTGTAACGAGTAGATTAGAACACCATGTAGACATCTTCTCCTCCCTAGAATGGAGTATGTGTGTCTATTGTTTCCTGAAGAACTTGAGAAAGTCGAAGGAATCATGTTGTTCGTGTGTTGTGTTGCAAGACTCTAAATCTTTACCCAACTTTAATAAAAGGGGTTTATGTTTTCTCTACTCTCTCTTCTATTCTATTGTGTTTATTCTTTTTTTTTATTGTTTATTTATTATTCTATCATTATATATGCATAGAGAATAGGATTTCATTGAATTAACTTGAATCTTATCATTAAAGTTCAGTTTGTCTAATAATTATGTAGTTCTAGCAATTGGAATTAACAATCTCAAGAAGTAGTGTAGGCATAACATCTTCTTGACCAGATTTTAGTGGAAGACATCAAGAAACGATTCCATTGAATAGATCTTGTTTACTAGGCAAGTCGCTTATGGTAGTGGAGATATCATGGTGAGACTTTCTACATTTGTTTTAGAGAATTCATGAATAAATTAGTCTTAATGCAATTTTTAAGTGGCTGTTAATCAAGAAGAGATTCTAGTAGACCTAATAGTTGTTAAGTGTGAATGCTTTTCAGAAGAACATTCACTTACTTAATGAATTCCTATAAGTAGTAATCATTAGAGAAACATATTTGTACATTCATGTTAAGGAAATGAACAAATCAAATCGTACTTTTTGTGTTATGTTTTTATGTGTTGTGTTGTTATATAACTTAGTGTAATTCTTAGTTTTAGATTAGTAAGCATCCATCCAATCAATTCCTTAACTAATTTGTTAGACAATAGGAAGATTAGAGTAGTACTTGTGCTGGAAAATGTTCCCTGTAGAGACGACCCTGTACTCTACTCTGTACGACTAAAATGATATGTGCACTTCTTTGTTAAAAATGAGTTTAGGAATAGAATATTAGGTTTATAAATTTTGAGACTCGATAGCTCTAATTAGAGGCCTATTACTTCAAGATTCTCAAAAGATGGTTAGAAGAGAGGGAATGAAACTTCTGAAATGTAAAAGAATGAAGGAGTTAGCAATTATTTCTCTTTGATTTTATTTTTATATATTATTAAATGCATCTCTTTTAAATTATAAGATATTTTTTCAAACATGCCATTTTTTTCTAACTTAAGAAAATACACTTTTACCCCTCATTAAAAAAATTAATTTATTCCAATCATCTAGATATTTTAGATTCTATATTTAGTTCAAATTTTACAAGTTAGTTGTAGACCCAAACACACAAATCTCATTACGAAAATATCTATAAAAATCTCGAACTACCAGAATTTGCTTAATTAAAACACTAGACACTTATTTTCAATTACTACTTAAGTAGGATAAATAACAAAATATGACTTAGAAAATATACAAATATGTGTCGTAAAGTAATAAAAGAGAAAAATCGAAAATCATAAAGAGCAAACATAACTATTTAATCAACCATTATGGGGTATGTTCAGCTAAAATACCACATATTTAATTGTCATGAGCAAAGGTGATTGCTGCCAAGATTTTGAAGTCGCTACTATCATTCTCTAGAAATCTCATCATATACATTCTTTTTGAGAACAATTTTTGTTTCTCCAAAGCCTTATAGGATTTGATTCTCAAGAAGCCCGTCCTTTGGATTAAATTGTGTAAAGAAATTCCTCCAATGGACTCAATCTCCATAACACTAGCATTAGCTTATATATCAACCTTTATAAAAAGATATAGTCCTAGAGCGCAAAAATAGAAAGCAAATCCACTTGCATTAGTTAATGTGATACCAAAAAACATGCAAAATTGTTTTGACATAACTCTTTAATGTCATGTTTGGTATACAAGAATCACTAAAATGGAATAAGAGGTGAAATGATAAATCCATTCCTTTTATTTGGACACATCATGGAATGAAATGTAATTAAAAGTTATCTCAACAATAAATGTATATGATAATAAAAAAGTAATTGTAATAGTATTAATTAATAAGATAGAACGAAATCATGATTCTACTTTCTCAAAGCAAATTGAATTTACCTTTTTAAAGACGAAATCGAATTTTCCCTAAGAACTAGAATCATCGATTCTTGTGAATTGTAATTTCAGATTTTATAAATGCATCCAAATATAAGGATATAAATAAAATTTAGAATTTTGATTTCATTCTGGGTCTATTCCACATACCAAATAAGATGTAAGGTGGTGTAATGGAAATTTTTTTTTTTTGGGGGGGGGGGGGGGGGGGGGGAGGGGGAGGGTTGTTGGGAGAAGGTGGTTTAATATACATTGATTTGACAAAGAAATGAATTACGAGGAGTGGGAAAAAAAGGAAAAGAAAAGAAGCAAAGAAAAAGAGAGATGAATTCAATGAGCTACTTGGGCTTTTTAACAAACTTGCAACATCATATTTCAAACACTTTTGGACTAATATTGCACATGAAACCCACAAAAAAAGAAAATAGTTTTGTTATTTAATTTCCTATTAAATTCATTATATGCTAGTATAATCATCAAATAGTTAACAAATGCAAGAAAGATAGAAAAAAACGACATTTGAAGCTAGTTAGTGTGCTGGGATATTTGAATTAAATGAATTTCAATTGACACTGATCATTGACCAAGTTTTTCAAATTTATAAATGCTTTCTAAATTAGGTTCAATAACTATGGTCTCACATGGCAAATACAACCATGAACTATAGCACAGATAGTGATTTAGGTCGGTCCCAATGGAATGGTTGACAACTAATATACTCCCAACCTCATTAATTGTCTAGTCAAAGAAAGGTTTAGAAAAGCATAAAGAAAAAGGAACTATACTAATTTAGAAATATGATAAACGTTTAATGGGGTAAAATGAGAAATAAGCCTGTAACTTCTATGAAATAGTAGTTTAGGGTTATGTCACCAATTCCTTATCAGAATGATTTCTTAAAAATAACAAACTTCTTAAAAGTTGTTTGAATTGTGTATTTATACTGTTGGATTCTTTAATTTAAGCTAAAGTTTCTCTCGAAGTGAGTAGTTCTAGATCTAGCTAAAACTGGTAATCTGAAGTTTCAATTAGACCCGCATAAACAGTAGGAATCCATTGTTTAGAAAAGACAACTCAATGAATTTTTAAAACAAGTGATAGAAAGTTTTCACCCATTCCTCGACAAGAGGTAGTTGGGATTGACTCCATTAGCAACCACAGATCTATTCAATTGAATAATCTCTCAATCTATTCAATTGAAATCAATCGTAGATCTAAAAGAGTCCACCGCTCTTTTAAAAACCACAATTTTAAGTTCAAGTCACTAATTACAAACATCTAATCAAATTAACTTAAAAACACATTTGAAATCAAACTGAATTAGGAATTGGATTCGTAATCCCTAAGCGGTCAGATTTTATTTTTCCATGGATTTATCAAAATAAGTACATATTAGAAGAAATAAAACAAATTCGAAGGATTAAACAATTAACTGCTCAGAAATTCATAGAAATTACAAACATTGGTTTAAATTGATTTTACCTAGAAAACAGAAGAAATTCTTAAGTAAGAAGAAATGGAAATTATTTTACTCAGAATACTTCAGAGATCTACTCTACATTAATACTTGTTCGCACTGTTGTTATATACTTTACAACGCACACTCACACGTTTATTTATAGGTTATAGGCATAGAAAGCATGACCTACTTTATTGACACGTGGCAGATTCTTTCCAACAGAATTCAATAACTTTCCACACGCGCATATGATTTGTGAAAACACTTGTTGAGGGTTGCGTGTGATATTTTATTCGAGGCTTGTATAAAGCAAGATTAGGTTTGACTTCAGGGATTTCTAAAATAAATTGTGCGTTTTTGTCCATTGCTCTATCAAAGGTAAAATTAAGAGAGTCAAGGGTTGTACTGTTGAGGCTTGAGGCAATCCTGATAAAGAATTTGTTTGTAAAAGCTTTTGTTGAGGGTCGAGATTTGAGGCTCGACAATGTATTTTCTTCCAGAAAGATGCTCGATTGCTTCAACTGAAGTCGAGGGTCATGTCGAGGGCTCTTAGTTGAGGCTCGATAGACCAATTTTTGCTGTCTTCTTTCCTTGCTTAGCCTCAGCTAAGACTTTTCAGAGCTCAACTCTACAATCTTGACTTTAATTGTTGTTTTTGTTCCAAATCTAAATTAAAACACTTGATTACTCCTTATTTGATTTTAAGAGCTTTAAAACAATATTATTTATCAAAAACATAAATTTTGTAGGATTTTATAAAACATTCTTAACAAAATGAGCTCAAAATCCTATGAAAATATAGAGTGAAAATGACTTATCAAATTCCCCCATACTTAAGCCTTCACTTGTCCTTAAGCAAATAAAACAATTTAAAGATCACAAGGCTTATTTTGAGAAAACAAATCATGAATAGTTTATTGACATAAATATTTCGAGCCCATATTATCTCAGCATTCTAAAAAATTTAATTATCTTTACTGACTGAAATAAATTTAGTTTTGTAGGTATCAATTGGCTTATCTATGTAAATTAGCTTTTACCCTCATTATTTAATCAAGAATTTTTAAGCAAAAATTATTCAAAAGATCAACCAGAGTAAAAAGAAACTTAATCATCTTTTATCCTCTTATATATGAAAGTATGTAATCTATTAATCATTTCTCTAAGCAAAGTAATCTAAAGTGAATGCTGTACATCACCTCATCCCTGAATCGTTTTCCTTGTTTCTGCATTTTGTTCCTTAATTTTATTAATTATTTAAAGCTTCAAAGGGACAGAGTGTTGCCTGCACCTTTTCTTTACTTCTGGATGGGGTGTTGCCCACATCTTTTTTCTTTTTTTTTTTTATGGCTTTTGAAATTGAAAGAGGGGACAAGAAGTTGCTCTTCTGAGGGACCAATCCAAGCCCATTCCAATTTTAAACACAGGTTTTATATTTAATTTTTGTTTTTCTTTTAGTTATAATGCACAAGGAATTATCAAGATATGATTATCATTTAAACATTCACCCTAAATTAAAACGACTCTCAAAATGACTAATTTGGAAAACATACAAATCATTTAAGCTTTTATAAGACCATTTAAGTTATCTTACTAAGGACCTTAAGCTAATTCTAGCTCTAAAATTCTAATCTAAATAATAAGTAAAACTACTTCTCATGGATGTTATCAATTGATTTAAACAAGGTAAAAATTGTTTAGCTTTGAGGCAATTTCATAATTCATTTAGCTAAGTGATTTTTTAAAAAGATTTTGTCAAATTTTAACCATTTCATTGAGTTCTTATGAATTTGCATAGGAAAATTGATATATATATCAATACATACTCTATTCATGCAATTAATTTATACCTATTCATCTTGCTTAACCCTCCCCCACACTCAAGTCAAATATTTCCCTTAATGTTTATCATCTATATAAACAGTGTAAGGGATTCAATTTATCAAAGCAATTTTTAAAGCACAAATTAAAAAGAATTGAGAAGTGAAGAAAACTTCTCTCTATGTGAGCTCAAGAGTCAAACTTGTCTTGCCAAGAATTGTTTAAGTCTGTTAACACAAAGAATCTTGGCAAAACATATGTTATTATTGAGGCTCAATTAGAGGCTCGATAGAGTGATGGACAACAAAGCAATTTCATAAAGAAAGATAATTCAAAAAGAATGAAAAAGAAAACAAAGAATCTACACTTTATTAAGTGAATAAAGAATATCATACATATATTACAAAAACATTAAAAGAATAAAGAATAAATAAAAACAAAAATCTTTAATGGTCCATTCCCAACCAATATCTAAAGCTTCTTCCTCTTCCTCTTCTTGGCCTAGGAAGGTCTTCATAGGGGTTTTTACTCCTTTCTTCTCTTCCTTGTCTTCTACCCCTGTTATAAATTCTTTCTTTACCTCTATTAACAATCTTTCCTCTGCCTCTTTCATTAGCCCTGCCTCCACCTCTATTGGTTTGACTTCTAAGGCTTCACTGGTAGGATCTATTGGAGGACTAATTTTTTTTTCTCTTTTTTTTAGTGTCCATTCTTCTCTATACAGCTCCTCTTGTAGTCTTTGGGCATAGGCAACATCGCTCTCTAGTTGGGCTAATCTCTTCTGCTTGGCTTCTTTTTCTCTCCTCCTTTCGCCTTCATCATCACTGTACAAGAGGTTGTCATCATATAGGTCCTCATCATCGTTAACCAATTCATCTTTTCCTTGAAGAGCTTCAATTAATTATGGATGAGAGGATTCATTTATTGGGTGTGGTTGAGTTTGCAGTCGGGCTTCTGCTCTTTTCTTCCTCTCAGCTCTATGGGTTTTTCTAATCGCCCGACCTCCATTCTAGTGACAGCAGACCTAATGTGCGAAATTCTTTTCCGTTACTCCTTTGCCCTTTGATGAGATTCATTAAATCTCATTTCAATGTCTTCCCTTATTTTTCTTTTTCTTTCTTTTCTTGTAGCCTCCAGTAATTTATTTATTGTAAGGAAATCTTCCTTGTCTTGTTAAGGTGAATAAAAAATGAGTTGTGGCTGTGTCTGTGGAGCATCATGAGTTACAAGGGTTTCTATTTAGGTACTCCCCTCTTCATGATTTGTGGCTGCTTCTATTTGGAGGCGTGGAGGATAGAAAGTTTCAAGTCTATCCCATGTTGGAGTATGTTCCTCAGGGATTCCTTTAGACCATCTTTCATCCTCTAATTGCCTCTGAGCTTCTCTTTCTTTGTATTCTTCATGCTACCACTCTAGGGCACGCATTTTTTCTTGGCGTGCTTTGTCCATCTTTGCCTCCTTTCTCCTTGTAGCATCCGTTCTTATTACAATTTCCAAAATTGCATACCTGGGTGGTGCTTGTTAAAGAGGTTTAGCCTTTGAAATGCCTAGAGCATCTACTAAAACTGGCTCTATGGCTGTTTTTTGTGGGATATTACTTCCTCTATTATTTCTTCCCCTTCTTGCCTTGTTATGGCAACTTCATTGGACTCCCATCAATTGGTCTGTCCTCTACTGCCATTCTATCTTCCGATCCAGCCTCTTGTACAACCTTTTATACCAAATCACTTAACAAATTAAGTTTGTACTCACTATCAGATTCTTCCATTGAAGGAACAACTGGAGCATCTACTAAAACTAGCTCCATTGTTGTCAATGATATAATTAGTTATTCTAAACCTTCATCCAACTCTAGGTCCTTTAGAAGGATCATTCTCCTTTTCTTTTGGGCTGGTTATTCTGCCTTCTTTCTCTTTATTGATGTATATACGATTGGAGTTGATTCTACAGTCTCCATTATTGGTGGTTGTAAACCCCCAAATTTTTAGGATCGGTTTAGCATAAAACCCTAAACCGGAAGTCAAACGGAACCCTAAAGATCAACAAAACCCTAGTTTACCGTAACCGATTAAGTCTGGCATTGCCGTTTTCTTTGGCCCTGGAAAACGAAGTTAGGTTAATTAGCTAGAATAGTTCGTAATAGCTATATGTTATATAAAAATATCAATTTTGGGAATTTCGGGTATCCTTTGAACCCGATCGGACACAGTTCTCGAAAAACGTGTCAGGGAGCCCAGAATAGTAAAAATATTCCAAATACACCGTTAGACTCGTAAAAATATAAGGTTTTCAAAAATATCAATTTCGTAATTTTTCGGTAGCTAAAAATAACAGATATCGCATTTATATGCATATTTTCTTACTACCGGTACTTTATTAGTCATATCTATCTTACATTACACTATTCATTACTATTCTATACTATTCTTTTATCTCTACTTTTTCTTACACCTATTCTTACACACTCCATAACCTATAATCCTTACTTTTTACCTTTCCCATAACTTTATTTCATATCTACTTTACATATTACATCTTTTATTTAACAAAAATCAAAAAAATAAAATCTCTCTCCCCTTCCTTTAATTGTGGTAGGCGCCTCCCCCTCTCTCCATCTCCTCAATTTTGTTTCAATTTTTCTTTATTTTAATCACACAAAAATCCCTCCACATTTTCCTATAAATACCCCCCTTCTCTTTCACTTCTTTCACACATTCACTACCCACAAATTCTTACCAAAACTCTCTCAAATTCTCCTCTCATAACTCTCTCAAAATACCATCCCAAAACTCTCTCAAAATAATTCCATAACAACTTCTACCTATAACAAAAACCCATAACCACATACTACTACCAAAGTCTTCTTTAGGTAACCACTTTATACTATTTTCTTCTTCTTCATGTCATGTAACTTTACATGACCATAGTGTGAGTTTCCAAAGACTATAAGTTATGGAAGCTACATTATGTTCATGTATTGTTCTTGTTCATGAAAAATCTATTTATGTTCATGTTATTATTTTTGTTCATATTATTACTACTATATCTAAATATTATTATATATATATATATATATACCTATGCTTTAGAGCATATAAGCTCACTTGTAATTTATTTACTTTTATGCAATGCAATTTATTTACTTTCCTTTAAAATTTATTTATTAATTCCTTGCAATTTATTTACTTATACCTTGTTATTTTAAGACTAGTCTCAAGTCAAAACAAATTTTTCTTTCTTTCTTTTTTTATTTTATTTTGGGACTAGTCTACTTCTTAGTCTTAGGAGCCTTGAAAAAGCTAAGACTCCAATACTTGATTTAATTACTTATGTTATTTTACTTGCTATTATTTTCTCATAGTTCATGTTTATTTAAATTGTTGTCCAAAGTTTCAAGTTCGAAAAATAAATCGACAAAAAAGGAGATTTTCGACAGTTAGAAATAAGTTTATGAGAAAATCTATGATTTGAAAACAAAATAAAGTTATCTCCTTTCAAGTTACAAGAAGAAACCACTAAAAAATTTAGAAACTAATTTACTATAAAAAGTTTCTTAAGTCACATATTGTTCTACATTGTTTTTATAAAGGAAAACAAATTTTTATGCATGGATAATTTCTATGAAAAACATGAAAGATGAGAATTGTCAATATAAGATTTTTGCAAATAAATAAGACAAAGGAATTTGTACAAGAAAAATGAATAGGATAGTAGTGTATTTTCTAACTCTAAAAAAAAAAATAAAATAATATTGGTATAGAAAACTTAGAAGAGAAAAATTCATTTTCAAAAGTTACTTGGATATATTACATAAGCCGACATAAACTTTAAAGAAACAAAATAGTCATTTCAAGGAGTTTACCAACATGAAATTCTTATTTTCCTAAAACAACTCCAAAACCGACATGGTTTTACTTAAGTAAAATAAATGGACAACAAAACACTTGAGCATGAATGAATATGAGCTAAGTAGTCATAAAAAGAGAATTTTTCAATTATATAGATAACTAAGTATTTATCAAACAAATTTTGATTTCTTGAACCAAAGTTGTTTTATGTTGGAAAAATCCGTAGTGAATTTTGTCGCCACTGTTTTGGAGCCTATATGACCTTTTTTGTTAAAAATAAGTTTGGAAATGGGTAGATCTTTTTGAGTAGGTAGAAATCGGTATATTATATGCGCGATTCCGAGTTAAAATGACCAAGTTATGACCATTTTAAGTTGGAACATTCCTTTATACGAACTTTAAGGTTCTTTTGACATTGTTTTGTCAAATTTCAAGAAAATTATCAAGGAATACTCATTGTGGGTATTTTCTTTGGCTAGGTGACCCCGAGGAGTGTGTGAACGACTCATCCACATAGAGGATTAGTCGGCATGGCATCGTGAGTTTATTTCCATTAAATGCTATACTTGTTGTGCTTGTAAATTAGTTGCATTAGAATTAGGAAAAGATAAACCGATATGTATGTAAAATAATTCTTTGAAAGAATTTTAAGAATATCGGAGCCGGAATTGTTTTAAATGTTTGTTTTAGTATAACATTTGATTTGTATGAAATTCTTTGATCGCCTTAAATTCAAAAATAATTATGCTATGACTTTATAAATAAATGAATTCATGCATACCACGAAGTGAGTCACATTGCATTTTGGGTTATTATCCTTGGGTGAGAAGGATAGTAAGCTCATGTCAAAAGCAACACCTGGCGAAAGATTCGAAGGCGATTGCTTGGCGGCTTAAAGGAAATGCTTGGCGAATGATCTGAAAGCAAGGTCAAATCAAGTAGATTCGGAATGCTTGGTGATGAGTGCTCGCAAGCTTAAAACTTTTTAATCAAAACTACTTGTTTTGAGGTTAAGTATCACCAAACCCCGAATGGAGGGCGCAAATCCATTCAACATATAGTTCCCGGAAAACTATATGCTTGCTTGCCCATGTATATGTTGCGTTACATTTGATTGTTTAAACAACTTGTTTGAAATCTTATTACAAGAAGTTGTTTATGGAAATAGTTCTCACTAAGCCTATTAGCTTATACCCCCATAGATATCTTTTGCAGTTTCCCTACTTATGGTTAAGGCCACGAGGACCCTGCGGGCAGGTAATTTCTTTTAGATAAAGAAATCTTAGATGAAATTTAGTATTAGAGAAAATGTACAAATATCTTGTAATAGAATAGTGATCTTGGGAAATGTCTCTAAGTTTGTAAAACCATTTATATGAATAAATGATTATTATGAATCCTCTTTTCTTAACGTTTTATTTATATCTTCTTAAACTTTATAATTCCATAAATGGTCCTCTAAAGTTGTGAAAGTACGCCTTACACTTAATATAATAGCTTTTGGGAATGGCTAAAATTGTCATACTTAAGCTTTAATGTTGAGTGTGGCGGACTATCACGTTTAGGGTACCCATTGGGGCATGACAGTGGTTAAGGTGAAAATGGGTTGTGTTTGAACATTGGCTTCATTGTCCTCAGTAATGTTCTGAGCAAGCGACTCAGCCAATTGTTGTAATGGTTCTATTGTTGGGGTTTATGTTGGTGGTGATGTGGATGGTTCTATATGTATAGGGGATAAATGTATTTGGGTTGTGGTTTCAAGGTTTTCAGTGTATGGTGTGGGTGATGTATATAAGCCTCGAGATTTTTCATATAAATAGAAATAGATAGGAAAATAAAAAAAAAATAGAAAAATAGATGATTAGTATTGCACTTAACAAATACTCTAGAATGAAACTATAAGTAGTAGTAAACTAGTGTATAATTCTAAAACCTAAACCAAAGATTCCTAGGTAGTATTAAATACTACTAATAAGATTTCATAGTGGGTATCAAAAACTCAAGATATAAGAATAATTTGTTAAGATTTTAAATACGATAAAGAGTAAATAACCAACTAAGCTTATAGTTAGAAAACAATAATTTATGGATGAACCGTTAAGATTATAAATACACAATAAAAACAAAAACGGATCCATAACTCATAATATATATTGCAGATAAATATTTAGATCACACTATTATTTTAGTTAGTAAATTCTTAAGCTATTAGAGTCTAAAACAAAAATTGGCCTATTAAGCTTAGAAAACCCTAATCGCGGGAGCTAAAACCCTAATAATAATTTATCACATGAACTTTAAACCCAAAGATGAACTCAATAACAACCTAGAAATTCTATAGAACTCTATATAAATTTTTGGGAGAAAACCCTTGAATAATGTCATTTTGGTACCCGTTTAACTTATTAAACTATCCTAAAAACTGAGATAAATTAACTAGATATCATTATAATGTTATTTACTCTAATATTTCAATGCAAATTGCACCCAATTTGTGGCTAGGAATTCTTTAGGATATGTACGGTCGGAATTTTCAAACAAGTTGCCCAAATATGCACCAAACAAGGTCAACATGACTATGGATTAGCCAATGAAATTTTCCCAATAAAACACTTCAATTAATGCAACCAAACCATGGTGTAACTCAGCTGGTTTTGGTAGAAAAAAACTTCTCCATTTTGTCCTCAAAATGCAGCTCTGTTCTTATTATATATACAAACATTTACTTAGTAACAAACAAACCACATAAACCACATCTAACAAAGACATTTAAGTACACAAGACCACCCCTGATCAGTAACAATAACAAGCTCAAAGACAACCCATAACAGTCACTCAAAAGCAATTAGAACTCACCTAAAACATATACCAACACAACCATTAACAAATTTGGAAAGGGAAGACGAGGTAAGTTAATTCGTTTTAAGTAGTTTAAAATGATTGAATATGGTCTTAAAACATACTTCTATCATCCTAGGGTCGAAACAAGCTTTGGGAGAAGGATTAATATCACCAAACTCGTCCAAACAAGGTAAGTTGTATGAAAACCCTAGTTACACTCTTAAATATCATAAAACAAAGATTATATGCATGTTAATATATTATGGGATGTTATATGTATATATAAAGTATGCAGTAATACTTAGGAACACTCTAGGAATGCTTAAAAGTGAATTTGATAAACATATGTATTGAGAAAAATAAAGTACAAACGGAAGAAAAATTGGAGAAAATGACGAACAGTGCCAATGCTAGCTATACACTAGCAGCTTATACACCCAACGTGGAGGCTTATAGGGATAGGCTAACAGTATAGAAGCGGTATAGCCTTGAACAGAGGTTACATAAATTTTGAATTCACGTAAATTTCGTCCAACATCGGCTCTGGAATTCAAATCTAGCAACGTTTGAGGTCGATATACGCCACAACGCCAATAGTATTCGTTAAACGCTAGCGGCCTTTGAGCTAGCATACATTGGCATTTCTCTTGTGTAAAAATTTACACAAATGTCGGCATGTGGGAACCAACATCGGCGGCGTATGATGTCGACGTACGTGTAAAATTTTCTAAATCTGTTTCGTCCAAAACCAATGTATATATTATATATTTATATATATGTGTAATAAGAGAAATAAAATAAGATTTAGAAAGTAAATTCAACTAAAAAGATTTAAAAGATTAATAAAATGTAATAAAGTGTAATTTAGCAACTCCTAAAATTATTAGAAATTATTACTATCAATATTATTGCTAATATTAATATATTGTACAAATAGAAATGAATTATAAATATTCTAAATAATTATTTAATATAGATATATAAGAATGGAAATCTAAATAAGCTAAATTTATGAATAGTGTGGCTTCGAAAAATGACGAAATAATTATATGAAATAGATTAAGAGAAACACATCAAAACTAAATAATAAGAAATCAATACTAGTTACCATAATATGTTAACTAAACGAACGATATAAAAATAATGATAATAATAATAGTAAAAATATCAATATACTGAGTACGAATTCTAATTTTCCAATAAAAATATATAAATATTAAATAAGATTAAGACAAGCAAAATGAAAATAAATATTAAATAATAATCGATTATTATAAGACCATTAAAGGACCAATATAGTAATGGAAACAAAACTAAATACCAATATAGGATACTTAAACATTCATAGGAGTTTAGTTATATAATTCATACCTTATTAATGAATATTTTTATTCATCTAGGTGACTTTGATACTATAGAGGACTTTCCGCCTAATTATTACGACTAGCTAATATGAGCAGGTGAGTAACTTAGTCATATTATACTGTTTATGCTTGTAATTAGTTGAATATGTAATGCAAAGATAATAATATGATTGTTTTGGCACTATTGTTGAAATGTGTTGTAATCTGATTGTATGGTTGCTAATCTATGATAACGAAAGTGATAACAGTAATTGTTTGATAATTGTGAATAGCATATTATAAGCGGTTTATGTAATGTTTGGACACCCTAAGTCTAATTAAGAATTATTCACTTGTAATTAAAACAATCATGCATACACGAACTGCATTATGGCATATACAGAAATGGTGACAGCTATATGTATTAATATTTCGGTTCTTGTTAATGCTTGGTTTTTCTAAAGTATTAGTTCTTCCAAGGTTTTCTTTATTCCGTCAGTTTTATGGGAACTAAGTGGTAACGAAGAATGCCGCTCGTAGTATCACTTTGAAATGATTAATACTTAGGGAGTTTCTAAGGATTGATACAGGAAATGGTCAGTTAAAATATTATAAAGCTAAAAGTGATAACTCTAAAACGAGAATTTGTTGATTTTCCTGTAAACTTAGTTTCTCTTGGGTAGGTGGGTCATAAAGTAATTGTTTTTCAACCCAAAAAAGAGGGCGTAAATCTTTTTCCTGTTTGGATTCCAGATCATCCAAGCTTGTATTTAAGCATATGATTGAGTGATTACAATACATATTGATTTGGTAATACACTTGTTTGATGTGTAATATGTTTAGTTATTCAATGAGCCCGTGGTGTCGCTCACACTCCTAAAGACATTTCAGATTTACTCTATGACTGTAGGTAGTTACATCCAGGAGTATGGTCCTGGTAAGATCTTAGGAGCTGGATTCTCATGGGTCAAATCGGGATAAGTTGCTTTCTATGATTCCTAGTATAGATTAGTTAGTATATGAATTATCTGTTATGTATTTGGAGACTTATAGAAAGATTACATTGTCTGTAATATCTTTATGATATTCTTTACTCATGATGACAATTATTTACTAATTTATATTTTACATGTGTTTATCCTTTCTTATCAAAACAACTAAAAGAGCCTGTTTTTGGAAAATATGTCACTCTTCAAAAGTAATCTAGTGATAGTATTCAAGTGTGGCTTGTTTACTACTACTAGGGTGCCCTCGAGGCATGATAATGTATGTGTGTATAGAGATGGGGTCTGGCATCATTGTCATCATCATTATCATCAAATGTGACTCTGCCAAAATAGGTTATGGAGAGGGTGTAAACCCCCAAAGTTTTATGATCGATTAAGCTTAAACCCTAATTAGAAGGTTAACCGAAAATACTAAAGTCAACAAAACCCTAGTCAGACGTAACGTTCAAGTCCGACAATCCCGTGTTCGTAACCCTAAGTGAGTAAGTGAGAGATTAGTATGTAGAATAGTTTGTAATAACATAAAAAGCTTAAAAATATTAGATTAGTTAAATCGCGATTTTTTTGAGCCCAATCTGATACAGTTTTCAAAAAGCATGTCCCGGGGCTCGGAATAGTAAAAATATTCCGGATATATCGTTAGACTCATAAAGAGATAAGGTTTTCAAGAACATCAGTTTTATAATTTTTTGGTAACTAAAAATATCAGATATCATAATTATGCGTGTATTTTCTTACTACCGGCACTTTATTTGTCATATCTACGTTACATTGCACTATTCATTATTATTCTACACTATTTATCTATCTCTACTTTTTCTTACAACATACTCTTACAACCATACACATATTTTCTTCCAATTTTCATTACTAATACAACTTCACATATCTCATATCTTACTTTTCATTAACAAAAATATAAAAAAATAAATTTTCTCTCTCTCCCACTCAATTTGTGCCGCCCCCCTTCCCATTCCTCTCAATTTGTTTTATTTTTATTTATTTAATTAACACAATTTACCCTCCACTTTTTCCTATAAATACCTCATATTTCTTCCATTTCCTTCACACCTTTATACACTACAATTACTCTCTCAAAATCTCTCCAAAGTTCTCTCAAAGTTCTATCTAGTTTATCTTTCATAGGTAACGCTTCTTTAAGTTTTCCTTATGTTCATTTGCTTAGTATGAGCATAGTGTGTGTTTTCTAAACCCATAGAGGTTAGGAAAGCAACAATATATTCATACTTTGTTCTTGTTCATCAATCTATTTTCTTTTATGTTGTTCTTATGTTTATCTAACTAAATATATCTATGTAGTTATATATATCTTTTAGAGCATATAAGTTTATTTGTTATTGCAATTTATTTACTTTCCTTGCAATTTATTTACTTATCTTGCAATTTATTTACTTTCAAGTTGTTTTAAGACTAGTCTTTCTAGTCTTAGACTTGTCTTCATCAAGTCAAAACAATTTTCTTCTTTCTTTTGGGACTAGTCTATTCTTAGTCCCAGGAAGCTATGAAGAAGCTAATGTCACGCCCCGAGGGTACCCTAGTAGTAATAAATAAGTTGCACTTGAATATTATCCCCAGATTACCTTCAGAGAATGACAGGTTTTTAAAACAACAGGATGTTTTAAGTTGCTTGATAAGAAATAACAAATATATGAGAGAAATGATTTAGTGAATAACCATTACAAACTATTACAAACCATATATCTCTGTTGAAGTATACAACTAAATAATCTACTCTAATAGTACATAACCATCAAACTAAAATAGATCTGTAGACTTCTAGCTTCAAAGCCCTTACCGGAGCCATATTCCTGGATGTAACTAACCAGGGACGTAAAGTGAACCTGAAAAGACTGTAGGAGTATGAGCGAAACCACAGCTCAGTGAATAACCAGACATACCATACATCACACAAGTCATTAACAAATCATATGCAATGCAATCACTCAACCATATGCACAGATACAAGTTTGGATGATCTAGAATCCAAACAGGAAAAAGATTTACGCCCTCTTTTTAATGGGTTGAAGAACAAAAACTCAATGACCCACCTGCCCAGGAGAGACTAAGTACACAGGAGAATCAACGATTTCTCGTTTTAATGTTATCACTTTGAATATAGTGGCTTCCACAAACCATCTCCTGCAATCCCCTTAGAAACTCCCTAAGTATTAATCATTTCAAAGCGATTCTACGGGCGACGTTCTTCGGTGCCTTTTAGTTCCTCATAGGACCGCCAGACCAAAGAGAACCTTGGAAGACTCACACATTGGATCAACCAAGCAAAAACAGAGATCCGAAATATTAATACGTAGCAGGCTGTCACAACCATATATGCAATAATGCAATTCGTGCAATGCATGTCCATATTATTTGGTTAAGTCCATAATTCTTAATCAAATTCGGGGTGACCATACATTACACACAATCATCAATATATTACTGCACAACACCAACCATTGCGTTATCGCTTGTATAAAGATATTTTAGCAATCATACAATCAGATCATATCATACTTTCAACAAACACTCATTTGTTTATCTTGCATTACATATTCGACTATTTACAACCACAACCAGTACAATATGACTGAATTACTCACCTGCTCATACCGACTCAGTCGTAGTAGTCCACTGGTAGATCTTCTAATGAGTCAAATTCACCTATTTAAAACAAAATATTCATCAATACATCTAGCTAAATCCTACATGTGATTGTGTCCTAGACTCGATATTAATACTTAGTATATCGGTTTTTCCTATTTAATCTCACATAATTGTTTGGTTATTTTTAGAAGTCATATTACTCAGGAAATTAACTTATTTCAATTTCCATTCTTATATATTTTATCTTGTTAAAACAAATATTAGACTAATATACTCTAAATATTTTCTTAGTTCTAGGGTTTCAAAAGTTAATAGATATTAATTCTAAATAGACTTAAATACTTGTATTAAAGTCACTATCTAATACATATTTATATAAAACATATATACATACTTAGTAATATATATATATATATATATATATAAATTCGGTTTAGGTCAGAAAAGCTTTCGTTGGAAAAATTTTAGCTGTAAGCCGGCTCAAGGCCGCCGGCCTAAATCCCCAGGTGCCGGTGTAAAATCATTTTGAAGAAAAATTTCGTATCGAAAGCACCGGTGTTGAAAGCTGCCAGCTTACAACGTACGCCGGCCCTACGCCGCCGGCGTAGATCTCCAGGTAGCCGGCTTACGTTGATATTTTACGTGAAAATTATTTTACGTAGCCTCTGTTTGAGTGTAAGCCGCCGGCCTATCCATGTAAGCCGCCGGCGTACATCGTTTACACTGCCGGCCTTGAGGCAGCGTTGCACTGTTCATCATCTTCCTCCTCGGTTCGATTCTTTTTCTTTGATTTTTACACGTTAGAAACTTACTTAAACTACTTCTAAGAGTTTATACATCATATATAAGGATATATAACAACTTTTAACACGTTTAAACACATAAATACATAGTTTCGATTCTTTGAAAATAACTAGGGTTTTGAAATTTTACCTCGTTGGAGCTCTTTGAGTGCAATCCGAAGCTTGTGTTTGTGTTTAATATGTTCCTAAGATGATTTTAAGTCAGATACAACTCTTATATTTGAACGAAAATCCTTTGAATCATGTCAACTTACCTTTGAGCTCGTTTTTGAGGGTTTTTGGCTCCGTTTTTCCTTTGATCCGAGTTTATGGTTTATGATCTGTTTGTTCTTCGTTTTTAGTTCGATTTGGTTGTTGTTTGGGAGTATTTTCGTGCTGAGGAATGCAAAGATTAACGAGTTTTGGCCTGTTCTCCATTAAGATCACTTATTGCACATATATATAAGAGAAGAAAAAGAAAGAAGTTTCGGTTGCTTTCTCCTCCAATTCTCCCCCGAATTTGTTCTCATCCTGCTGTTATTTTCAAGCCCATTAATGTTAAAGTGACTTGGCAACATGTGATTGGTGTGGGTGGTTGATTTTTGTGGAAATTTGGTCCATGATTGAAGCAAATCCGGCTCTCCTCTTCTTCTACTTCAACTTGCACCAACTCAGCCGCATTTTCCCCACCGAAACAGCAGCCCCAATATATATATATATATATATTAGTTTAATATTCTAATTAAATCTTGAGTCAATTATACGGTTATACGGATATATATTAGCTAGTATTTGGAAGTTTTTGTACAAAAATATGCTTATAAATTTATACAAAACACTTAGATTTTCAAATAATACAAATTTAGGGTATATATACACGTAGTTAATTATTCGAATAATTTTATCTTCTGCGATTTAGATTTCTTAAGCTCATTGGGTCAATTTTTGTTTCAGGCTCCGATAGCTTAAGAAAACTCGGTTTAGAACAAAAGCGTGATCCGATTATTTATTTGAAGTTTAGATTTTGAGTTATTTGTCAGTTTATATTTTCGTTGTGTATTTAAAATCTTAACGGTTCATTTTTGGATCATCGTTTTCTAGTTATAAGCGTATATGATCATTTATACAGTATTGGGCTTCATACAAAAATTAAACTATGTTTATATCTCTAGTTTTGATACTGAACATAGATTCTTATTAGTAGCTTTTAAATTTAACTAGGGATCTCAAAATTAGGGTTTAAGTCTATATATAAACTCATTATTAATCATTATTCTAGTCTTGAATCATTATCGGGATCAAAAACAATCATTTAATCTTTGTATTCACATTTTCTATTTAAATCTATTGGTATACTAGGTTTCGGGTCTAGATTTTAGATCATATCTTGAATTGGTTATTCAAGATACAAGATCCCGTTTTTGATATTAACTAGGGTTAAAGAATCTCTTTATTCGATTCCTAAATGCTTCATTTATCCAAAAATCTAAATATTAACCTATTATTAGACTTCACTCAGAATCTAAATCTATTATCTAGTTTATACAATCTATTATAAAATCGGGTACTAAGGTGAAAATTTCCTGGGGTTTACAGCTAAGGCTCCCAATACTTGACAATTATTATTATGCTTATTTATTTCTTATATCTTTATTACCTTATCTTATGATAATTTTATCTTTATAAACTACATGATCATATTCATGCATGGCTAATAAGTTGTTGTCCAGATAAAATGAATCTTTTTTATGAAAGAATAAAATTTGATAAAATCTTTTTTAAAGGGGTATGTAAACTCATTATGAAACTTCAAACTATTAATAAAAGAAGTTTCTTCAAAAGTCTAAAGATATCTCCTTTTCAATTAAAGAAGTCTTGATATATCGATAATAACTTAACACTATTTTTTTTTTATCAACTTTCTAAACCAAAAGCTAAATAAGTTTTCAAGAAAATCAAATTACAAGGAAAATGAAAATAAAAATAAATTTTCAAAGAATAAACTCATCAAGTACTACTAAAGTAAACTTTTGGAAACTCTATTTTTCAACATCAAAAGACCAAACTTTATTTTCAACTCACTTTTGATAAAATAAAGAATCAAAATATAGTATATTAGATTTTGAACATCCAAAAATTTATAAGTTACTTCACCCACATAAAGTAAAGTCTAACAAATCCAAATTTTCTAAAACACTAGAAAAGGCTGTTTTAAGAAAATAAATTAAAAAGATAACACCTATAGCTTCATGCATAAATTATGAGTCTATTTATATACATAAGGAATTCTTTTCAAAAATATACATTTGAGTTTTACTTAAACAAGCCTTAGTAAAGGAAGGATTAGAAAATATTGTTTTTCAAGAAAGGAATTTTCATATTAGATCTGTACCCTTCTAATCCGAGACTCAAATGACCTTTTATAGTAAAAGTAACCTTAGAAATGGATAGATCTTTTCAAGTAGGTAGAAAACGACATATAATATGCGAAATTCCGAGTTAAAATGAGCAAGTTATGGCCATTTTAAGTTGGAACTTCATTCAATCCGATTTTACAGCAAATTGAAGACAGACTTAGAATTTTTAAAGTAGAAATTCTATGAAAGACTTATTTTGGGTATTTCATCTTGTTTAGGTGAAGAAGGAATCGACATCGCCTTCCTAGAAAATTATTTCTTGATTGTTCTTATAAGTAGTAGCACTAGAGAGTAAGGGAAAAGATAAATGAATAAATATTGTGTGATTTGGATTCATGATTGAATGACGTCGTTGTTGAATAAAAGCTAAGTATATCGAAAAAGGAATTGATGAATAACTTATGTTTTCTTGCAATGGTATGATGAATATTGTTTTGGTCATCTTTAACTTGAACTCGACGATAATTGAATAAACCAATATTAAAAACAATTCATGCATAATATATTGTGAGTCATATTTATTTTTCACTATTATTCTTCGTGTGGGGAACGAGGAGTCCTAATGGTGGCTAGTAGGAGCCAGAAAGTCTACATGGGTTAGTAGGAGTCAGAGAGTCTACAGGGCAAGTAGGAGCTGGTAAGTCTAGAACTATTGATGGTCGTATGGGCCAATAACCACCCAACCCCCGACATAGAGGGCGTAAAATCTATGCTACACATGGTTTCCAGTTAATCGTGTGTATTTTGCTTCTCATGTAATTGATGCATTCCTATGTGATTGTCTCAAATACTTGTATGTTTTATGGAAATGCTTTGAAGAAGGGAGTTATCCCACTAAGCTAGTTTTGCTTATACCCCTATAGCTTTTTGTTATAGTTTGATTCCTTGTGGTTGGCACCAAAGAGCCCCTTTTGTCAGGTATGAGCCAAAGCTACTAGGAGTTTTTAGAAAAAGTTCATATATTTAGTTTTGGATGTAGACTTCTAAGAGAAATCTCTATAGTAGTCTTATGTTATATTCATGTATGTTTTGAAGATGACATAGTTTGAGCAAGGCTTTTAGAATGGGGGAATGCCCCTAAGAAGTTATAAGAAACTTTTATCTTAATGATTATTACATGTTTACCTTTATAAATTCTTGCATGCTTTTATTATCTGCTTAAACATAATACTCCTTTGAGTCTCCTACTATCTTGGAAGCACGCCTTGCACGTGATATCAAAGCTCTTGCGTGAGTAAGGTTGTCATTCATTAGCTTTAATATTATGTGTGGCGGACTGCCATGTTTAGGGTACCTCTGAGGCGCGACAGAGGGTGATTTGGATGTTGTGAGTTGTAGAAGTAGCTTTGAGACTAATTCTAAGACATTGGACATCATCTTCTTTAGATCGTCCATACCCTCTTTAGTACTCTTTTCTAAATCTGCAAGCCTTCCCTTCTTCTCAATAACTTCACTTTCCAATCTGTGGAAGCTTGTTGTAGAGGGATGTTGCATAGCTTCTGATGCAAAAGCTTTAGATTGCACCACTGGGGGCTCTTCTAGTGGGGAGAGGTGGGGAGGGAGGATGTAGCTCATAACCTTACTGCTCAGCTAGTGCAATTGACTCTTGAAAAGGCTTGGGTTCAACTAGTGGGTTAGGGTCAAATCTTCGCTCTACTATGATGCCCACTTCCACCATTCTCCAATCTCGAAAAGCTTTTCTTTGAAGCTTTTTATATTTATGAGCCAAATCAGTTGGCCCCTGCTCTTGCCACATTCCTAATTTCTTCAAAATCCTTGTAATGAAGCCACTAAGGAATGTTCCCTTGCAATCCAGTGTGACTTGATACTTCAGCCTACAGGCTACCAATAATCCTATATTTATCTTAATCCCCCTTACAGTGCTGATAATAGGGTGCAGCTCCGTTCCAGAGATTGTTGACCCTCCCTCCAATTTAGAGAAAATGCTCTTAATCAGCATATAGTGCAGCATCTGCATACTCTTATCCCTAAACTTGGACCTTATGGTTCTTGAATGAGCAAATTTGCCTTCGATTTCTACTTCTAGAAAATTCCTGAAATCTCCTTTAGGTATCTCTAAGGGTAGTTCTTGGAATTCTAGTTCCTCCAGATACCCTTCATCATCATATAGCCCCATGGCATAGATGAATGTCCTCATCAGGAATTCTCTGTATTCTCCAAAAGCATAAAACTTTATTACACTATCCAAGCTAGGCACTTCTCCTTCCATTTTCAGACTAGCCATAAAGGCTAAGTAATGCCATCATAAATTTCTTCCTTAATCTCAAACACTCTCCTCCACACGATATCTTCAAAATATTTCAAAAATTCTTCTTCCATCCCAAAATTTCTCAGTAACTCCCGATTAATTACACCATTTTCTACTATCTTTTTCTAGGATAAAAATAGATTAAATCTATCCCTATCCTTAGTAGATAAATTTTCGAGATCTTGGGTACTTACTTAGAATTGACTTTGTTGCCTTTTTGGTGCTATTTGTTCTGCAAAAAGATAATATAAATTAGTTCAGACATATTTATATTTGAAACACACATTCCTATTTTGCTATCATCATTTTGAGTAATTAGAAACAAACTTGGGTTTCGACAAAACTAATTAGTCCGAGATGAAAACTAAGTTTATAGCTGCTTACACAAACTTTTAAGAAAAACATTACTTAACAAACTACTTTAAAAATAGCAGTTCATCATTTTTATCAAGTTTAAACAAAAATCTTGAAAAACCCTAAAAATTTGAAATACAAAACACATTCTATAATAACATCTGAAATTAGAAAAGAAAGAAAGTAAATGACATACCTAATATGATTATAGCTTTGAGATATTGGAAGGTTTTTGGGATTTTTGGTAAGAAGTTTGTGAGTGTAAGTAAAAATTTTTGAATGCAAGAATAGTGGTTGTGTCGAGTGTAAAATAAACAATCTTTTTCTTTTCAAAAGTTTTTAAGAGCCAAGACATAAAATGATAAAACTTGTTATTTTATTTATTAAAGACTAAAGAAATAAATAATAACCGACACTCGACTTAAAAATAAAGTCACGGCTTATTTAAAAAATTAAAGAATTAAAGATTGTGAGGGCAAAAATTCCTTTATTTTATTCACAAAAAAAAAATTAACATTATTGAGGCTCACATAGAACTACATTCATCAACCATTCCATTCAAAAACATGATATAATAAAATAATCCATTGCATTAATCAGGAAAGAGTTTTACACGTGGTTTTTGTTTGAGGACCACTTTTGTCCTTTCAAACATTTGTCATCCTTCCTATCTCTTAAAACAACCAAATCAATCTAGAAAAAATAAACAGAAATAAAAGATGCAGGATAATCATCCTAGAAATCATTCTTACTTCGTTTGATCACGTGAATTGGGCTCAATGTTTGAAGGTAATGATCTTGAAGGTCTCTCTGAAAGAATTTTGGAAATTTAGCCGAGCTAGTTTTCCAAGTTATGAATGGCAGTAGTATGATTTCTCAAGGTAGCATCTATTCCATTATGCTTATTCTCAGAAGCTTTGATAAACTAGGAAACTAAATCTTCAAAGATTCTTTGTTTCCTTGATAAGCTCTTGACCCTTATTTGGTGGTTTATGAAAATTGGGTGGGTTTAATTGATTTTGAAAATTACTATTACTCCATTGGAAATTTAGATGGTTCCTCTAACTAGGATTGTAAGTATTATTGTAACGGTCAGTCTTTTGGCCAGAAAAATTATTCACAAATTCACAACTCTCAAAGGTCATTCCTTCAACATTTTGGTCAGGAAACTCATCAATCATATTACTTGGTTTCTCCCCAGACAAATGTTAAACTTTTTTGCTTAAAGCCTCAATCTTAGCAGTCAAATTTGACAAAGCATCAATCTCAAAAACTCCTCCTGATCTCTCCTTCTTAGCTCTTACAGATAACCATTGATAATGGTTGTTAGCCATATCTTCAAATAGATTTAAGCACTCCTTAGGGGATTTATAATTCAGACTTCGTCCAGCAGCTGCATCTATTAATTGTCTAGTCCCATAATTCAATCCATTATAAAAGGTTTGTACATGGGTCTATTCAGGCAGTCCATGGTGTAGGCATCTTGCCAGCAACTCTTTCCATCTCTTGAAAGCTTAATACAGTGTTTCAGAGTCCATCTGGTGAAACGAAGCAATGTTAGCTCTCAACTTAGCTGTTCTAGAAGGTGGGAAATATTTCCTCATAAAATTCTCAGCCATTTATTGCCAAGTGGAGATGGAGTTCTTTGGTAATCCATTCAACCATTTCTTTGCATTTTCTCTGAGAGAAAAAATGGGAATTACCTCAACTTGATTACATCCTTAGACACACAATTTATTTTGAATGTATCACAAATCTCCGGAAATTGCTGCAAATGGCTATTAGGGTCCTCATCCTATGGGCTATCAAAATGGACCATCGACTGGACCATTTCGATGATAATGGCTTTAATCTCAAAGTTATTAGCAGCACCCTGGGTCTATCGATGCTAGTATTGGCTCCATCTTGGTTTACCTTACGATATTCATTATCTTCCTGAATTTCACCATGGTCAGCCATTTTTTATCGTTTGCCTTTTCGATTTATACGTTGTGGTTTTGGATCAAATGGAAACAAGAATTTATATTGACTACTAGTCATATGCCTACATTTTTATTTGGAAATAAATCAAAGGAAAACAAAATATATACAAGAATTAACGAATTCAAAGGATAAAAAAAAAGAATAAAGAATTAACAAGACAGGAAACAAGAAACAAGTATACACAATAAAAGAGTTAAAAGAATTAAAGAATTGAAGAACTAAAACAGAACATAAATATATAAACGGAATATATACAACGGAATATATACAACAAAAGTACATAAAAAAAATAAACAAACAAATATATACAAGAACAAAAAGAAAGTTAGATCAACAAAAGAAATTTACAAAGCTTAACAAATGAAAATTAATTTCCACTATTGCCCTGTTGGGCTTCAAAAATTAATATTGAATCCAACAGCGACTCCCTAGCAATGGTGCCAGAAAACTTGGCTAGTGTGTTGGGATATTTGGATTAAATGAATTTCAATTCACACTAATCATTAACTGAGTTTTTCAAATTTATAAATGTTTTCTAAATCAGGTTCAATAACTACAGTCTCATAGGGTAAGTGCACCCGTCAAATGTAGCATACATAGTGATTTAGGTCGATCCCAAGGGAATGGTTAACAACTAGTATACTCTCAACCTCATTAATTGTCTAGGCAAATAAATGTTTAGAAAAACATAAAGAAAAAGGAACTATACTAAGTTAGAAATGTTCACAAACGTTTAATGGGTAAAATGAGAAATAAGCTTGTATCTTCTATGAAACAACAACTTAGGATTACTTCACCAACTCTATCACATCCTGAGGGGTACCCTAAACGTGGTAGTCCGTCGTACACAATATTAAAGCCTAAGAATGACTACCTCAGTCATGCAAAGGCTTCCATATCATGTACAAGGCGTACATCACAACCAATGGAATGCATCGGAGTAGCGCAATTTACATCGATAATGAATAAGTAACAAGGCAAGGAAAATACTTATCATAAAACATAAACATGGTAAATTACAATTCTTAGGCGCATATCCCTCTATTGTCTTCAAGTCAAAATAAATACACTTCTTAGAAATTTTCCAAAAACACTAACTTATCATACATTACATATAAGGAACCTTACAAGTAACTTCATCTTATATTCCCATTACCTTCATGAAAGTTTAACATCCTTCCATGACTTCCGTAATGTCATGATCTGCGCTTTAAGCCACATGTATACCTATTTCAACAAAATCTATGGGAGCATAAGCTTACAACTAGCTTAGTAAAGATTTATTTTCATTCGTACCATAATTTCAAGCAAGTTCATTTAAATTTGCACACATATGCTATGCATTCAATGCAACAATCACATGATTACACAAATATATATAGTTATCCGGAAACCATATATATAACGGATTTACCCCTCCGTATCGAAGGTTAGGGAATTGATGATGAAGATCTGCGACCTTTTACTGCTAGTCCCCAGGTCCCCACTCAAAGCATTCGGTTGGCTTGGCTCTAAACCTAGAGTCGCATTCCCCAAGTGATTTGGATTCTTAGGAAGGAACATGGCCCATGTCCCACCACGATAACCAATTCAACTCTATGTATAGGAGTAACAACCTTCCGAAAGAGATGTGACTCGATGGATGCTATACGTGAGTGTTTTATTTTTCTTAAGCCAAACCTTATTAAGATTTATTAGGGGGCGATCAATCAATTTAGAAAGCAATAAGTAATCATATAAGTAAATAAACAAAACACTTAAATAGACAATTTGAAGTTACTATATTCTTAATTCTCATTTAACACATAAGCATGGAATCACATATATATATATATATATATACATATCCCTAAATTCCCCATACATATCCATTTTTATCTTTTCTTAGTATACTAATGCCACTACTTTACAAGCACAAGTAAGGTAAAGAAATTAAGAGGAATAACTCATGCGTCTATTTTATAATCTTCTTAGTCGTAGAAATCCTCAGGAAAGGTAATCTCATATCCTTCATCACCTAGACAAAAGAAATACTTGGGATGAGTATTTCATAGAAATTCTACTTAAACTTTCTAATTCTATTTCACTATGTTCGTTAAAATCGCATAGAATGAAATTCCAATTTAAAATGGTCATAACTTGCCCATTTTAACTCGGAATTTCGCATGTAATATACTGTTTTCTACCTATTCGAAAAGATCTAACCATTTCTAAGGTTATTTTTGTCATATAGGTCATTTAGGTTTCAAAACCATAGGGTACAGATTCAAAACAAATTTTTCTAGATTTCGTGAAACAATTTTCCAACTCACCATTATTCATAAATCCTTTAATAAATATATATATATATATATGATTGATAAATCCCTTTAGTATATAGATAATCTTACTTGATATGCAAAAATTCTAATGGTAGTGTCTCAACGATTTATTTCATAAAACAATTCATTTTGAAGTGTTAAAACTTAACTTGACAAATTTCCTTTTCAAGTATTTTAAAGAAATTTTATATTTTCCTAGGTTATTATAAATGAGTATTTTTTTTTTATTTTCCTCATTCCTTTGTCTAAAACAAGTAAATTTTCCTTTAACTTTGGTCTTTTATAATTTATACTTCTAGTAATAAAAGATCAAAGTTATCAAAAGTCTATTAAGTTGTTAATAACTTATTTATAAATTTGCATTTAGAATGGTTTTAGAAAATAAGTCTTTTCTTTTTATATTTCTTGTTCAAAATATAGGTTTTTGTTTTCTAAAACTTGGTCTTTTATTTTCTCTACAAATTTTATTTGAAAAGAATCCTCTTTATTGATAAAATCCTTTATTTTTTATCTTATCATATTTGTATTCTTTGAAAATAAGTTCCTAATTGGAAACTTGAAAATCATTATTTTCCTAAGTGGCTCTATAACTTTATAGATTGATTTTTATCTTAACTTTGAAAATTAGTTTGCTCCTTGGTTTTGTTATGGAGTTTAAAAGAGTTTAATCTTAAGCTTTTTATGAAAACTTTGAAAACTAATAAATTATTTTACTAAAACATAGGTTACCATATTATAAAAAGAAAGTATTTATTTCTTATGTTTCCTTGGTAAAGCTATCTTTGTTATTTGAGAAAACTTTGATAAAACTTGTATTACTCTATTTCTATATTGTTGATAACAACTCCATTATTTAATGACAAGTCACATAATAGAAAATTTAGTTTTAAGTTCCTTTAATAAAGTAAAATTCTACTTTTAAATTTAGTTGAGACAATATCATTATGTATATGCAAGTATTATGAGCATGTTAAATAATAAGAGTATAAGAAAATACTAGAAACAAATAATAATAAGCAAGATAATAAAAATATCAAGTATTGGGAACCTTAGCTTCATCAAGATATTCCGAGACTAAGAATAAACTAGTCCCAAAAAGAATAAAGAAAATAAAGAAAAGGTTGTTTTGCCTTGATATGGACAAGTCTAAGACTAGAAAGACTAGTCTTAAAATATCAAGAAATAAATAAATTGCAAAGCATGAAATTAAATGAATAACAAGTGAGCTTATATGCTCTAAAGATTATATATAAATACATAAATATATTTAGGTAGATATGAGTAAGAAATTAGCATAATAACAACAATAAAATCAACATATGTGAACATAATAACAACATAATATAAGTTGAATTTTATGTACAAGAACAAAACATGAACATGTTGTTGCTTTTACTACTCATATGAGTTTCAAAACAACACCATAGTCATGTTAAGTTACATGACATGGGTAAATAAATGGTTAGAAGGAGTTTACCTAAAGTGTTTATGTGGTATGAAGATGGTAGATGAATGGAGTATTATGTGGGTAGTGATATGTGGTAGATAGTTTGTGTATAAAGAAGGATTTTTGTGAAGAATTGATTTTAGAGAGTTTTGGTAGGGAGAAATTTTGAGAGAGGATTTGTAGAGAGATTTTAGGAGAGTTTTGGTAGTGAAATAAGTTGTGTGAAAGAATGAAGGAGGAAAGGGGTATTTATAGAATTTTAGAGTGAAAATTAGACGTAATTAAATTAATTAAAAAAGAAAATAATTGGAGAGGAAATAGAGAGGGGTGGATGGAAAAGAGGGAGGGAGAGAGAGAAAATTGATTAAAAATTAATTTTAGAAGAAAAGTGTAAGAGAAGTTTAGTAATATATGGTGTAGAATTTTTATGGGAAAAGAAAATTATAAGAAATAGGTATGTAGGTGTAAGAATAGGTAGTAGAAAAAGTAGAGACAGAGGAATAGTAATGAATGGTAGAAAAGTACTATGAATAGTAAATTGGACAAATAAAAACTGGTAATAATAAAAATACGCGTATAAATGCGATATCTGTAATTTTTAGATACTGAAAAATTCTAAAACTGATATTTTTGGAAACCTTATATTTTTACGAGTTTATTGGTGTTAATGGAATATTTTTGCCATCCGGTGTACTGGTGTACGGTTTTGGTAACTCATCCCGTTTGGATCCGAAGGATATTAGAATTTTGCGAATATGATATTTTTAAGAGCACAGGATTACCGGATCTTAAACACTAGGGTTATTTGTAAGCTTTGTTGACTTTTAGGGTTCCGGTTTGACTTCCATCGTTTAACTGAGTCTAGAGTTATGAGTTGACTCAGTTTGACTTTTGGTGAAAATTAAAACCTTTGATTCTAAATTCATCGAAGGATTTAAGATCTTGGTATTTCGTTGTCGAGCATTATTTGAATATATCATCTTGATTTGCGTTTTAGGAATTGAATAGGTGATTTGATTGGTGTATGGTTATTGAATCAACCGATAGTTGGATTTTCCATTTTGTTTTGAGGGTTCTCTTTTCCTCAAGATTAAGAATTCTCGTGTTTGACCTAATTTAGAATTTAATTTTAACTTGGGTCGATTTTCAGGGTTTTGGTTTTGGTTTTGGTGTTAGACTTCTTAGATTATTTTCTAAGAAATATGAAAATTTTAGGGGTTTACATATTCCTTATTATAATGATTTCTTGAAAACAACAAACTTCTTAAAAGCTGTTTGAATTGTATGTTTATACCATTGGATTATCTAATTTAAACTAAAGTTTCTCTCGAAGTCAGCAGTTATGGATCTAGCTAAAACCAGTAATCTGAAGTTTCAATTAGACCCACATAAAGAGTAGGAATCCATTGTTTCGATAAGAAAACTCAATGGATTTTTAAAACAAGTGACATAAAGTCTTTACCCATTCCTTGGTAAAAAGTAGTTAGGATCGACTGCATTAGCAACTACAGATCTATTCAATTGAATAATCTCTCGATTTGTTCAATTGAAATCAATCGTAGATCTAAAAGAGTGCACCACTCTTTTAAAATCCACAAGTTTAAGTTCAAGTCACTAATTACAAACACCTAATCATATTAACTTGAAAGCGCATTAGAAATCAAACTAAATCAAGAATTGGATTCGTAATCCCTAAGCTGTAGGAGTTTACTTCTCCATGGATTTATCAAAACAAACACAAATTAGAAGAAATAAAACAAATTCGAAGGATTAAACAATTAACTGCTTAGAAATTCATAGAAATTACAAATATCGGGTTAAATTGATTTTACCAAAAAAAACAGAAGAAATTCTTAAGTAAGAAGAGATTGAAATTTTTTTACCCAAGAATCTTTCAGAGATTTACTCTACATTAATACTGATTTACACTGTTGGTACATAGTTTACAACGCACGCTTGCACATTTATTTATAGGCTATTAGGCACAGAAAGCATGACTTACTTCATTGACACGTGGCAGATTTTGCAAATTCTTTCTAACAGAATTCGATAACTTTCCACGCGCGCATATGATCTATAAAAACACTCATTGAGGGTCGTGGGTGATCTATTGTTCGAGGCTTCTACCATGCAAGATTAGGCTCGACTTCAGGGATTTCCAAAGTAAACTATGCTTTTTTGTTCATTGCTCCATCGAGGGTAAAATTAAGAGAGTCAAGGGTTGTACTGCTGAGGCTCAAGCCAATCCTGATAAAGAATTGCTCTGTAAAAGCTTTTGTCGAGGGTCAATATTTGAGACTCGACTTTGAGGCTCGACAATGTATTTTCTTCTAGAATGATGCTCGATTGCTTCGATTAAAGTTGAGGGTCATGTCAAGGGTTTTTAGTTGAGGCTCAATAGACCAATTTTTACTGTTTTCTTTCCCTGTTTGGTCCTGGTTGTGACTTTTCAGAGCTCGACTTTTGTAATCTTGACTTTAATTGTTGTTTTTGCTCCAAATTTGAATTTAAACACTTGATTACTCCTTATTTGATTTTAAGAGCTTTGAAAAAACATTATTTATCAAAAACATAAAATTTGCAGGGTTTTACAAAAAATTCTTAGCAAAATGTAAGCCCCGGAAAATTTCAGTAAATAATTCCAAAATGAACTTCGAAAATAAACCCTAAAAATCACTCCAAATTAAAACCGAATTTCGACGAGTCCTAAATCACGAACGAATCCAAAAATTTCTTAATCACGAGAAAATGAAAATCCTTAAAAATAAAATAAGAACTCAGTGGTTTTTCAAATTCAAAACCACGATGTATGAAAAATTTCATATTTAACTTCGATTTATAAAATCGGGTAATATAAAACCCGAAAACAAATTAATAAAAAGTAAATAACGATTAACTTTCGGAAATGAAACCCAATTCAAGAATTCCGAAAATGTTAAAAGATATTAAATACTTACAAAAATAAAATTTAAAATAAATTTCTCAAATTAAATATGTTGTATAAACATAAATATCAGTTTTCAAATTGGCAAGGATCTAAACCGGAAAAAATCACCCGAAAACCCTAATCGGAATACAATAGCTTAAGTCCGCCAATCTAGCGCCCTTAACCCTAGAGGCCGAGGTGTAGTTTAAATAAGTAGAATAGCTCGTAGTAATATAAGTTTGTATAAATTATCATATGGGTAAAATTTTGATCTATCTCGAACCCGCTCGGATACAGACTTTGAAAAGCGTGTCCCGGGGCTCGAGATATCAAAAACATACCATTAGTACCGTTAGACTCGTAATTTTATAAGATTTCTAAATATATCAGTTATATAAATTTTCGGGTTATAAAAATTACAGTTATAACCTTTTATCGTATTTTCATTTCTATCGGTAATTGATTTGTCTTTTGCACTATTCATTTTTATTTCATTATACAATTTTATTACTTTTATAATGTATATCCCGGGTTTCCTAGTAATTGAGTAAACCGCGAAAACCGAAAAATGAAACCCTAAACTGGTTTAGTTCAAAGCGTTATAAGAAAGACCTAGAAACCCTAAATCCGGCTTTTCCTCGGTTTCCATTTAAGAAACTTTTATAAGAAAATTTAAATTTGAATATAGTTCTTGATTATATTTGGAAACAAGAAAAGATCAGATTTTAAGAAAATTTCAATTCCGGGTCATCCCGAGACCCATTACAGAAAAGCGTGCCCCAGAACTAGAATTTCAAAAGTTTACTTATGAGTACTCATTTGAATTGAAATAAAATAAGGATTTCAAAAATATATTTTTCATAATTTTCCGGCTTATGAAAAATACAGTTATAGCCTTTTTATTTGTATTTCCTTACTACCGAAAAATTAAATTGTCTTGTCTACTATTCCTCACTATTCACAAGTATAACCTATTACTACCTATTTGTACACCCTATATTTGCAATACTTACCATCACTCCATCAATCTCTTTTCAAAAAATTTTTGTCTCCTAAACATTATTTCAATTTATGACAAAGTGTACTCATTTCCATCAAAACAAGTTAAATCAAAATCAAATCTTCTCTCCTCCCCATACATTGGTTGGCATGAAACCCTCCCCGACAAGTTCCAATTTGCAAATTTTTTTGTTTTATTCCATTTTAACCTAATTCCATTTAATATATAAGCTACATTTTCTCTCTCTTTCTCATTCTTTCATTTTCAAACTTTCTAAAAGGTAAAACACTCTCAAAATCCTCTCCCTCTCACCCTCAATGCCGTGAGCTTTAGGAGCCCACACGCACACAACTTCCATTTCTTCTTTTCATCTCCTATTTTTCTTTAAGTAAATGAGCTTTTACTCCTTCTACTTATAGATCCTTGTAATGGCAAGGATATTCTTGGATATTTCAACTAAATGTCCCCATGATCTCTTGGTAGGGACAATGAAATATCAAAACAAGAATACCAAACCATCACAAAGTAGATCTAACACTCAAAGGAGCTTTCATGCCAAAAGCTTTATGTTTATCCATCAAACAGTGTTTTGAACAAAAGATCTTTTATAAAAATATAGTTTTTATGTTTTCAAAACCTATTTAAGCACTTGATATAGTAGATCTATCATTTTACTACTTATATTCATGTAGGCATTTAAGATCTCATCTTTATTTTGAGTTTATGTGCATTAATGGTCTTTAATGTTTTTGTCCTTAGTAAATAACCTTTCTAATACATAGATCTATAGATAGATGAGTTAATAAAGTAAAAAGAAAAATACTTTTCAAGAAATAAACTTGCGTAAATTCGGATGACTTTAGAAACCTAGGTTAAAAACCCTTTTATCAACTTCTAAACATGTGTTTTATAAGAAAAATGAAGCCTATAGGTGATAGATAATGTTTGGTAATATTTTTCATGAGTCTAAATGAGTTTTTATTAAAGACAATGTTGAAAACAAGAGATGAAGTCCAATAGAAGTTTTGAGCTAAAAATCTTGTAGGCAATATTAGTAATAATGGATAGATGGTTAGAAAACACTATTTTTCGAACTTCAAAAATGATATTTTCTTAAATAAATGAAGTCCTTAAGGTTTAGGTAAAATAAATACTTAAAGTTTTAAGTATAAAATACATTTTTCTTGAAGGAATCAACTTGGAAATGAAATTTTCTAAATTCGGATTTTTGGAATCACCCTAGTAAAAGACCCACTTAAAGTTTACAAATGAAGATTTTATTAAAGAAATAAAGGCCTTAGGATGTAACTAATATAAGGGTCAAAATTTCTTTAAACAAAGTGGAGTTTCCTAAAGAAAATCCTTATAATAAGTAAGTGTGACTAAGTGTAGTAGACTTACTTGTTAAACAATAGCATGAAATGTATTTTCTAGGAAAAAGTTTATTTAAATTCCTTAAGTCTAAAAAGTTATAAGAACTTAGGCTCATTAGATTTCATATCATGACATTCATGATAGGGAAAATCATTACCATGACATTTAGTTTCATTTCGTACTTAGGAATCTCAAGTGCATTCATGAAAACCGCATTTTCGGAATCAATAACACCGCTGTACAGATCTGATCCCTCATTTCCGAGGCTTAGATATTTTCAAAGTAGATAGAAATCGATATAAAATTTGTGAGATTCCGAGTTAAAATGACCAAGTTATGGCCGTTTTAAGTTGGAATTCTCGCTTAGGACGCGAATTTCGAATTTGATAGTTCGTAAGAAGATCGTTGGATTAGTTTGAGTTGAAATACTTATTAGAGTATTTCTTCCTTTTTAGGTAATCCCGAGTTCGGCAATTCCCTACCACCGGATTATTATTACTAGAAGACCGGTGATCAAATGGCCGAGTGAGTTTTCTCCTTGTTTTATTACCTTGATTGTGCTTGTAGTTAGTTGCATTAGAATTATAGGGACTAGATAAAAATTGATATGAATGGGGATGGGATATATGATGAGACTATGATGAATGTATACTAAGGAATATTAAAGCATATCGAAACCACGATTTGATTGGATAACTGCACTGTTCATATTACTTCTGTGTTGTGTATGATATTGGCTGGTCACTCTAAAGAATGTATAAATATTTTGACCTAAGCGAAAAGTAAATTGATCATGCATCGCATCGGACATATTGCATTTGGTAGCGTGCTACTCCTACACAGGTCGATCGGTATGGTCCGAGGACTCGTTTGGATAATGAGACCCGGGATCAGAGCTCATTCATAGGAAACTAAGGTGCATCGGGGATGCATTCCATGTGTGAGCCTAGCCGAGGCGAGTGTTAAGAGCCGAGGGCTTGGGGACTAGCAGCGGTCGTGTAGACTTTAATACCATCCCTAACCCAAGATACGGAGGGCATAAATCCGTTCTGTGTGTGGGTTCTGGATACCCATACATAATTGCTTGCTCACGTGTTTGTTCATGCATATCATATGATTGATTATAACTTGCTTGTCATGGTACGGAATTAAGGGAATTCTCACTAAGCTAGTGTAGCTTATACCCCAATAGTTGTTTAAATGAGCAGGTTATTTCAAGAATGCAATATGGGGACCGAATTGGTTGGAGCCGGGAATGACTTCGTGATTCTGGCAGGATATATAGATGTTTGAAGTTATTAACTAGATTTTTATGAGCTGCCTTGTAATATATATATTTTTTTATGTAGGGAAGTCTTGTGATAAATGTAATTGAAGTTTGATGAATTATATTTTGAAGTACAGTGTTTTGTATTTGGAGTATAGTGGATAGTATTTCCTTTACATTATTACTCAATTGTATCAACATAAAACGTATCATTTCGATGTGTCTCCTTTATGTGTTAGACGCCTTGTACATAGTATAGAAGCCTTCGCGTGACTAAGGTGGTCATTCTTAGGCTTTAATATTGTGTACGGCGGACTGCCACGTTTAGGGTACCCTTCGGAGCGTGACATAAAATGAGTTCAAATTCCTAAAAAAAAATACAGAGTAACAATGACTTATTAGAAGCTTACTATGAATTGCTACAATCCTTCTTGTAGGGATGGACCAAGATATTCACTCGCTAGAGTTCATAAAGTTAATAGGAAATCTAAAAATCAATTAAAGATTTACATAATACTAAAATGGCTCATCAAAACTAATCAAAGAAATAAATAGAAGACTCTCGAAGTGCCAAAAGCCAATTTTCCGATAAAATTTTAAACACTTAGTCGTAAGTTCCTTCTCAATACATATTATACCAACAAAATAAGAAAGCCTGATAAAACAAGTACAGAATATGTAATTGATAAGAATCAAGAGGCTGCAATAATGCATGGGACTAGGAGGAAAGGAAGAAGAGTTTAGGAATCACTTATAGGCAATTTAGGACAAGTGGAGGATCGAGAATAGGAAATGGCAGACTTACGGAAATTAGGCCACTTCAAAGGATGGCCATAATAGACCTGTCGGTGGTCAACCGGCCCATGGTGACTAGGCTCAAGTTGGAAGATTTTGCATGAAGTTAGAGTTTTGATTTTCTAAATTTAGTCTTTAATTCCATTTGAGATTTTTTCAATTTTAGGAATTAAGTCATATTTTTAAGTATCTTATTTTATTTTGTTAGTTGCTAGTTTTATATTAGGTTTTAGTTCAGTCTATAAATAGGTTAATCTTTTTTAGAGCTTTTACGGTCTTGTCGATGAGATAGTTCAGTCAACTATCTAATCATTAAAATAAATATAGTAATTAAATTAATAATTATTTTAATATTTTAATCATTGCTGCATATGTGTGAAATATTCGATAATGATAGGACAGATCCTGTCAAAATTAATAATGTGCCATTGCATTTTCCTATCTTTTTAGCTAGTTGTCGATTCTCAAATCCTCTTATTTACTTTATTGATATTAAGACATTTGTGTTTGGGGTAGTAATATTGGATTTTGACTGTTTGTTCTCCTCATTTGTTCTATTTCTTGTCAGTCTACACCTTTAATCATTGTGAGCTTGTTGATTGATTTTTTAATATTCTTTATAACACCATGAGTATATGGCAAATGGTGAAACCTATTTATTTGAAATTAGATTTACAAATTAGTTCAATTATGATATTTATGGCTTCTACTGAAATTTAATTACATCCATATTTTTATTTTTACTTTAATCACATTAATCCTAAAAAAAGAAAAAGAAAAATAAAATATTCAATTTTGCAACCCTGAGTACGCATCAGTACTAAGACTAAAGGAGGCAAAAAAATAAAAAAAAAAACAACTGAATCGAACCAATTCATAACTAAGCCAAACCAAATGAAAAAAATATGATCTTTTGAACAATTTGGTTCAAAATTTTCATAATCCGAAACAATCCATAAATTTATGGTTGGTTTGGAAGGGTAAACCAAGTTAATCGGTAAAACCAAACTAAACCATTTTAGAAAAATATAATAATATTTTATTCGTAAGTTTTAACTATATGATGATTAATTAAATGTTATATATGATCATATGATTTTAGTTGATATTTTTATTTGGTCAATATTGATTAAAATTAACTTGTTCATTTTTAAATTTATTTTTAGGCGCATTGTCGAGCCTGAGTTTTTATTTCCAGTTCAATTTCCTTTAATCTAATTCGTACTAAACCCTAACTCATTCAATACAAATCCTCGACTAAGAATTAAAGAAAACTTTGAATTTTGAAAATATTTTGGAGTTGCTACTCGACTAAAGTCGAGAAAAAAGAATAAACCAAAACCAATGGGTAGGTTGATTTTGATTTGGCTACTGATTCGCGAAAAAAAATCGTTTTGAAAACGAAAACCATAAATTAACTTGAGTCCGGGGGTTAATCTATTAAAACCTAAACGGTTACCACTTTAGCTTTCCAATTTTAAATTGCTTTCTTTTAAACCTTAATTTCAAAATCTAAACTATTTACAAGGCTCTAACTATTTACAAATATGTACAAATTTACTTAAACTAAGAGAAATAAAAACTATCATAAAAATAATTTTTTTACATATTTTGAGTCTCCCATTTAGGTGCCTACGTACCCGCTAATGGGGATCTTACCACACGTAGTTCTTTAAGAAAAATTTAGTTTGTTTGTTAATTTTAGTATTTTGAAATCTTATCACTTTAAGTTCATTAAGTTTTGTGATTTAATAAAAATTATCTAATTTTATGTGATTCTTAAATCTATCAAATCAATTTTGAACAAATTTATAAAAATCAAATTTTTCTAGGTGTCAAAACGATTTTTTTTAAACAAACAAATCATCATAATATCAATCATCATAAAACTCATGTAAAACTATCACAATTATTTATAACCACAAACTTCACACTATTATCATATATTAACATCAAACAAATATTATTATGATTAATATTATTAAAATTTCAACTAATTTCACTTCTTAATCTATTTATGCGAAAAATATATTTATTACTAATTATATATAATCTATTATTATATATTATTATATTATTATTATTATTATATGTACATATACACATATATGGTAAGGAAAACTTACCTGGATGAAGATACTCAATGTGCAAGAATTGAAAACGATCAGGGATGAAGACCACGACAGCGTGCAGAGGATCCACGAGCGGATGAACGAAAGACTGCCATGCCCCAAGGGGTACCCTAAACATAACAGTCCGCCACACTCAATATTAATGCTTAAGTATCACAACCTTAGCCACTCCAAAAAACTTTGATATCAAGTGTAAGGCGTGCTCTCATAAATTTAGAGGACCATACATTGAATTATGAAGCTTAAGAAGATATAATAACATATTAAGAAAAGAGGATTCATCATATTCATTTACTTATAACAATGATCTTTACAAATTTAGAGACATTTCCCTAATTCACTAATCTATTACAAGAATATTGCTACATCATTTCTAATACTAAACTTCTTAAAATTTCCTTATCCAAAAAGAAATTACTTGACTGCAAAGTCCTTGTGGCCTCAACCATAGGTAAGGGAACTGCAAAAGATATCTATGGGGATATAAGCTGACAGGCTTAGTGAGAACTATTTCTACAAATAACTTCTTGTAACAAAATTTCAAACAAGTTGTTTAATCAAACAAATGGAATGCAACATACACGTAGGCAAACAAGGCATATAGTTTTCCTGGAACTATATGTTGAATGGATTTGCGCCCTCCATTCAAGGTTTGGTGATACACAACCACAAACACAAGTAGTTTTAGTTAAAAAGATTTATGCTTTCGACCAATGTTGCCAAGTATGTGAAGTCTACTTGAATTGAGCCTTGCTTTCAGATCTTCCGCCAAGCATGTGAAGTCTACTTGAATCGAGCCTTACTTTCGGATCTTCTGCCAAGCATTTCCTTAACGCCACCAAGCAATCGCTTTCGGATACTCCGCCAAGTGTTACTTTCGACATGAGCTTACTATCCTTCTCACCCAAGGATAATAACCTAAATGCAATGTAACTCACTTCGTGGTATGCATGAATCCATTTATTTATGATATCATAATATTATTATTATCAAATTTAAGGCAATCAAAGAATCTCATAAAAAGCAAGTGTTATACTAAAACAAACATTTAGATGAACTTTGGCCTCGATATTCTTAGGATTCTTTCAAAGAATTATTTTACATACATATCCATTTGTCTTTTCCTAGCTCTAATGCAACTAAATTACAAGCACAACAAGTGTAGCATTTAAAGGAAATAAACTCACGATGCCATGTCGACTATTCTTCTATATGGATGAGTCATTCACACACTCCACTCAATCGAAATAATCTTCAGGATATAGGTATCTTTCCTCGGAGTCATTTAGCCAAAGAAAATACCAAAAATGAGTATTTCTTGATGATTTTCTTGAATTTTGACAAGACAATGTCAAAAGAACATTTAAAGTTCGTATAAAGGAAAGTTCCAACTCAAAAACAACTTTGGTTTGATCAATCTAAATTTTATTTGATAAATACTTAGTTATCTATATAGTTGAAAAATCTTCTTTTTATAGCTACATAGCTCATATTCATTCATGCTCAAGTGTTTATTATCCAATCATGTTTCTTGAGTAAGGAAATATTAATTAGAAGTTTAGAAAACTATAGTTTACAAGAAATTCATTTTGTGATTGGTTTTGAAATGAATACTTTGATTCTTTTGGTTTTGAAAGAATTACTTTATTTTTGACTTATTACTTTTCTAGATGACTGTCACGCCCCGAGGGTACCCTAGTAGTAATAAACAAGTTGCACTTGAATATTATCACCAGATTATCTTTAGAGAATGACAGGTTTTTAAAACAACAGGATCTTTTAAGTTGCTTGATAAGAAATAACAAATATATGAGAGAAATGATTTAGTGAATAACCATTACAAACTATTAGAAACCATATATCTCTGTTGAAGTATACAACTAAATAATCTACTCTAACAGTACATAACCGTCAAACTAAAATAGATCTGTAGACTTCTAGCTTCAAAGCCCTTACCGGAGCCATATTCTTAGATGTCACTAACCAGGGATGTAAAGTGAACCTGAAAAGACTGTAGGAGTATGAGCGAAACCACAGCTCAGTGAATAACCAGACATACCACACATCACACAAGTCATTAACAAATCATATGCAATGCAATCACTCAATCATATGCACAGATACAAGTTTGGATGATCTAGAATCCAAACAGGAAAAAGATTTACGCCCTCTTTTTAATGGGTTGAAGAACAAAAACTCAATGACCCACCTTGCCAGGAGAGACTAAGTACACAGGAGAATCAACGATTTCTCGTTTTAATGTTATCACTTTGAATATAGTTGCTTCCACAAACCATCTCCTGCAATCCCCTTAGAAACTCCCTAAGTATTAATCATTTCAAAGCGATTCTACGGGCGACGTTCTTCGGTGCCTTTTAGTTCTTCATAGGACCGCCAGACCAAAGAGAACCTTGGAAGACTCACACATGGATCAACCAAGCAAAAACAGAGATCCGAAATATTGATACGTAGCAGGCTGTCACAACCATATATGCAATAATGCAATTCGTGCAATGCATGTCCATATTATTTGGTTAAGTCCAAATTTTTAATCAAATTCGGGGTGACCATACATTACACACAATCATCAATATATTACTGCATAACACCAACCATTGCGTTATCGCTTGTATAAAGATATTTTAGCAATCATACAATCATATCATATCATACTTTCAACAAACACTCACTTGTTTATCTTGCATTACATATTCGACTATTTACAACCACAACCAGTACAATATGACTGAATTACTCACCTGCTCATACCGACTCAGTCGTAGTAGTCCACTGGTAGATCTTCTAATGAGTCAAATTCACCTATTTAAAACAAAGTATTCATCAATATCATTTAGCTAAATCCCTATATGTGATTAGTGTCCTAGACTCAATATTAATACTTAGTATCGTCGGGATTTTCCTATTTTTATCTCACATAATTGTTCGATTATTTTTAGAAGTCACATTGCTCAAGAAATTAACTTATTTCAATTTCCATTCTTATATATTTTATCTTGTTAAAACAAATATTAGACTAATATTACTCTAAATATTGTCTTAGTTCTAGGGTTTCAAAAGTTATTAGATATTAATTCTAAATAGACTTAATTATTTGTATTAGAGTCATTATCTAATACATATTTATATAACAAACATATATACATACTTAGTAGATATTATATATATATATATATAAATTCGGTTTAGGTCAGAAAAGCTTTCGTTGGAAAAATTTTGCTGTAAGCCGGCTTAAGGCCGCTGGCCTAAATCCCCAAGTACCGGTGTAAACTCATTTTGAAGAAAAATTTCGTATCGAAAGCACCGGTGTTGAAGGCCGCCAGCTTTTAACGTACGCCGGCGTAGATCTCCAGGTAGCCGGCTTACGTTGATATTTTACATGAAAATTATTTTACGTAACCTCTGTTTGCGTATAAGCCGCCTGTAAGCCGCCGGCCTATCCATGTAAGCCGCCGGCGTACATCGTTTACACTGCCGGCCTTGAGGCAGCGTTGCACTGTTCATCATCTTCCTCCTCGGTTTGATTCTTTTTCTTTGATTTTTACACGTTAGAAACTTATTTAAACTACTTCTAAGAGTTTATACATCATATAAAGGATATATAACAAATTTTAATACGTCTAAAAACATAAATATATAGATTTCGATTCTTGGAACTTAAAGCTAGGGTTTTGAAATTTTACCTTGTTGGAGCTCGTTGAGTGCAATCCGAAGCTTGTGGTTGTGTTTAATATGTTCCTAAGATAATTTTAAGTCAGATACAACTCTTATATTTGAACGAAAATCCTTTGAATCATGTCAACTTACCTTTGAGCTCGTTTTTGAGGGTTTTTAGCCTTGTATTTCCTTTGATCCGAGTTTATGTTTTATGATCTGTTTGTTTTTCGTTTCTAGTTCGTTTGGTTGTTGTTTGGGAAGTGATTTCATTCTGGAAGAGGTGAGAAATTATGGAGTTTGTTTGCTTCTCCATTAAGATCCTTTATTACATATATAAGAGAAGAAAAAGAAAGAAGTTTCGGTTGCTTTCTCCTCCAATTCTCCCCCGAATTTGTTCTCATCCTGCTGTTATTTTCAAGCCCATTAATGTTAAAGTGACTTGGCAACATGTGATTGGTGTGGGTGGTTGATTTTTTTGTGGAAATTTGGTCCATGATTGAAGCAAATCCGGCTCTCCTCTTCTTCTACTTCAACTTGCACCAACTCAGCCGCATTTTCCCCACCGAAACAGCAGCCCCAATTATATATATATATTAGTTTAATATTCTAATTAAATCTTGAGTCAATTATACGGGTTATACGGATATATATTAGCTAGTATTTGAAAGTTTTTGTACAAAAATATGCTTATAAATTTATACAAAACACTTAGATTTTCAAATAATACAAATTTAGGTTATATATATACGTAGTTAATTATTCGTATAATTTTATCTCCCGCGATTTGAATTTCTTAAGCTTATCGGGTCAATTTTTGTTTCAGGCTCCGATAGCTTAAGAAAACTCGGTTTAGAACAAAAGCGTGATCCGATTATTTATTTGAAGTTTAGATTTTGAGTTATTTGTCAGTTTATATTTCGTTGTGTATTTAAAATCTTGACAGTTCATTTTTGGATCAACGTTTTCTAGTTATAGGCATATATGATCATTTATACAGTATTGGGCTTCATACAGGAATTAAACTATGTTTATATCTCTAGTTTTGATACTGAACATAAATTCTTATTAGTAGCTTTTAAATTTAACTAGGAATCTCAAAATTAGGGTTTAAGTCTAAATATAAATTCATTACTACTCGTTATTCTAGTCTTGAATCATTATCGAGATCAAAACAATCATTTAATCTTTATATTCACATTTTCTATTTAAATCTATTAGTATACTAGGTTTTCGGGTCTTAGATTTTAGATCATATCTTGAATTAGTTATTCAAGATACAAGATCCGTTTTTGGTATTAATTAAGGTTAAAGAATTTCTTTATTTGATTCCTAAATCTTCCATCTATCCAAAATTATAAATGTTATCCTAATATTAGACTTCAATCAGAATCTAAATCCATTATCTAGTTTATACTATCTATTATAAAATCGGGTACTAAGGTGAAAATTCCGGGGGTTTACAATGACTTTTTGAAAAACAATTTTTCTTCTTTTCTAAATTATTGTGTTGGTCTTATGTATGTTCTACATAATCCTTCTTTGATTATTTATTTGAAAAGATCTAAACTTGAAAATCCTCATTTCTTTCTCCCTAAGGTTTTTGCTATGTTATATTTTGTATTAAAAGTTATTTTCTTTTGAAAAACAAAGTGGGATAATAAATGATTTAAAAAAAAAAAAAAGCTTTCATAACAAAAGTAGTTTCTAAAATTTGTAGTGGGTTCTTTTGTAATTTTGAAAAGAATGACTTTATTCTCATCAAATCATAGATTTTTATACTTCTCATAAACTTATCTCTAAGTGGTAAAAATCTCCTTTTGTCAATTATTATATATATTTTTTAGAATTTGAAATTTTGGACAATAACCTAAATGAACATGATTTATGAGAAATAATAGCAAACAAAAATAACATAAATAATAAAGTCAAGTATTGGGAGTCTTAGCTTTTTCAAGGCTTCCGGGACTAAGAAGTAGACTAGTCCCAAAATAAAAATAAAATGAAAGAAAGAAAAATTTGTTTTGACTTAATGAGAACAAGTCTAAGACTAGAGACTAGTCTTAAAATAACAAGGAATGAATAAATAAATTGCAAGGGAATAAATAAATAAATTGCATTGCATAAAATAAATAAATTGCAAGTGAGCTTATATGCTCTAAAAAATATGTATATATATATATATAGATAATAATATTTAGATATAGTAACAATAATATGAACAAAAATAATAATATAAACATAAATAGATTTTCATGAACAAGAACAATACATGAACATAATGTAGCTTCCATAACCTTTAGTCTTTGGAAACTTACATTATGGTCATGTAAAGTTACATGAAATGAGAAGAAGAAAAATAATAGGAAATGGTTACCTAAAGAAGACTTTGGTAGTATTATGTGGTTTTTGGTTTTTATTGTAGGTAGAAGTTGTTTTGGAATTATTTGAGAGAGTTTTGGGGGATATTTGGAGAGAGTTTTGAGAAGAGATTTTGAGAGAGTTTTTGCAAGGAATTTGTGGGTAGTAATTGTGTGAAAGAAGTGAAGATGAGGGGGGTATTTATAGGAAAATATGGAGTGATTTTTGTATGATTAAATTAAATGAAAAATTGAAACAAATTGAGGAAGAGGGGATGGGATAGGCGCTGGCCACAAAGAGAGGAGAGAGGGAGTGTTTTTATTTTTATTTTTTGTATTTTGTGTATTAAATGAAGTAATAAATAAAGTAGATATGAAATAAAGTTATGAGAAAGGTAAAAAGTAAAGGTTATAGGTTATGGCGTGTGTAAGAATAGGTGTAAGAAAAAGTAGAGATAAAAGAATAGTGTAGAATAGTAATGAATAGTGTAATGTAAAGTAGATATGACTAATAAAGTACCAGTAGTAAGAAAATAAGCGTATAAATGCGATATCTATTATTTTTGCTTACTGAAAAATTACAAAATTGATATTTTTGAAAACCTTATATTTTTACAAGTCTAATGGTATATTCAGAATATTTTTACTATTCTGGGTTTTGGGACACGTTTTTCAAGAACTGTGTCCGATCGGGTCCGAAATGAGTTGCGGTTTTACTAATCAAATATTTTTACGCTTCCTTGGGTAATTACGCACTATTTTATATTCTAAACTCCTACTTGCTCTTACTGAGTTGCTTATTCGGGATTATCGGACTTAAGCTATTACGTCTAACTAGGGTTTTGTTGACCTTTAAAGTTTCGGTTTAGGGTTTTAGGCTAAACCGATTCCAAAAATTTTGGGGGTTTACAACCTACCCCCCTTGAAGAAAGTTTTGTCCTCAAAACTTGGAAATTCACATTTGCGGCTTCGAACAACTTGGGTATTTGTGGTTACCCTCGTCCGAAGTTCCTTGTGTTGCTTCTTTGTGGAAAAGATTTCTCTTACTTGATTTCCTCATTTCTGATCTTTTGAACCTTTTGGCTAAGGAGTTGTACTGGGTGGTCTTTTATGGGTGAAATCCTCTTTTCGGAGTACCCACCTTTATCTTTGAAACTAATCCCATGACCAATCATTATATAGGGATTTGGAAGATGACGCATGTTCCCAACAGGTATAAGTGACAAGCTAAACTTCCAACTTATTTTATTACTTCCAAAAGATCATACGTTAAACATTTCTTGTTCTTAAGTATACTTGATCTCCGTTCAAAATTTCTAGGGTCCTCATTTTCTGATCAGTCTCACCTTCTTTGTTTATCTTGTCCCTCCCTCATTCTTGGAAATCCTTGAGACATTCTTAATCGTTTCTCCAAAGTTGAATTATTTTCTTTGATTTTTCGTTATGTAGCATCAAAGGGTCTCTTTTTCTCCAAAATGTCTTGTTAGGTCCACATGTATGTATCATTCTTATGTCCGGGTTTGTTATGATCATGACTAGGACTCCTTGCTTTCTCCCCAAATTCCTTTATAAGACCTTGCCAGGTTGTTCATAGAGAACGTTATATTGATCGACTAAGGAACGGGCCAGCTTTAATCGATCAGCTTATGCAATGAACATCTTTTACTTTCCTGCCAGTATTGTGGAAATCCGAACTCTTGGGAAGCCTAGTTCCATTCTTATTCCTGTGTTGGGAAAGGCTTCATAGATTTTCTATCCTTTGGTGTTCTTACTTTCTCGTTGACACTTTGTTTCTTTTTACCTTATTACTAACGTTCTTTTAAAACTTTGGTATATTCGAGTTCTTCTTGAATGGGCTGTTAATCCCAGGTTACGGATTGTACTCATGACTTTTCCTTACTTACTTCCTTGTTCTTAGTTCTTGAGTTCATCCTTTAGTTTCTATATTATTGTTGATCCGCACATCTTTCCTTCTATATTTCCTTCTTTATCCTTCGTATCTTCTCATCTTAGCGTTAAGCTCCTTATTCTTTTCCTTCAAGGTTGGTTTTAATACTATAACGGTCGTCTCCTTCTTTAGGCCTTGTGTTTTAAGTGTTTAGAAGATATAAGGATGAAAGAGAACTTATCAATTAAGGTGAATGGTTAATGACCGATCTGATGATTGGAGACCGCCAGAGATATCTTTTTGTCAATAGATAACAAAAATTAGATCACACATAAACAGAGTAGTCAGTAAATTTTCTGAACTTGATAAAATTCTCATTAATTTTCTCAAGAGTAGTAAAACTTGACCGCATCAGAATTTATAGGGTCTTTCAATCTGGACCATCCATTCTAGTCAAAGTTAATGCATCACCAGGCAACACTCTCTTCACTACATATGGTCCTTCATAATTAGGAGTAAATTTCCTCTAGGATCTTGAACATTTGGGAGCACTTTTCTCAAGACTAAGTCTCCTTCTTTGAAATTTCTCAAATGAACTTTCTTATTAAATGGTCGAGCCATTCTTTGCTGGTAAAGCTGGCCATGATATAAAGCAGTCATCCTCCTTTCATCAATTAGATTCAACTGATCAATCATGTTTCTTACCCATCTAGCTTCATCCAATTCGGTTTCTACCAATATTCTGAGTGATGGAATTTCAACTTCAACTGACAAAACTGCTTCTGTGCCATAGACTAATGAATAGGGAGTTACCCTTGTTGATACTCTGATGGATGTTTGGTAGGCCATGAGTGCAAAGGGTAGCATCTCATGCCAGTCTTTGTAAGTGATAGCCATTTTCTTTATTATTTTCCTGATGTTTTTGTTGGCTACTTCAACTACCGCATTCATCTAAAATTGATATGGGGTAGAGTTCCGATGTTTGATTCCAAAGTTTTGGCACAATTCAGACATTAATTGTTGTTCAAATTAGTGATATTGTCTGTATTGACCGTATCAGGGACTCCATATCTGGCTATGATATCTCTCTTGATGAATTTGACAACTACTCCTTTGGTAACATTAGCCTATGAGATGCTTCAACCCATTGGTAAAGTAGTCGATCTCCACTAATATATCGGTGACCATTTGAGGCTTTTGGCTAAATTGGCCGTCTCATATCTATACCCCACAATTCTTTTGGGAGGAGCATTTATCTTTTGGAATACATTTGGCACAAGTGACAATGTCTCACGTGTTTGATACAATCTGATTCCATAGTTATCCAAAAATAACCCATCCTCATAATCTTTTTAGCTAGCATATAACCATTCATGTGAGGTCCACATATCCCTTCATGGACTTCCTTCATCAACATTTCTAGTTCCACCTCATCTACACATCTCAAGAGAGTAATATCAAATGATTTTTTGTATAATGTATTACCACTGAGCATGAATGAGCTGCTAAGTGTCTCAGTGTTTTTGCTCCTTTGTTGAGGCATTTTTAGGGTATTTGACATCTTGGAGGAATTCTTTGATATTAGCATACCATTGATCTTTCTTTAGGACTTCTTTGGTATTCAAGCAAAATGTCGGTTTCTCTTCAATGTGAATCTTTAAAGGTTGGATCTCAACTCCATCAGTGATCTGAATCATAGATGCTAATGTGGCTAATGCATCCGCGAACTGGTTTTGGTTTCTTGGCATATAAGTAAATGATATTTCTTTGAATTTTTGTGCCAATTCTAGTAAATGTTGGTGATAAGGCACCAATTTTGCATCCTTCGTCTTATATTCTCCTCGTGTTTGAAAGATGATGAGAGAGGAGTCTTCATATACTTCAAGACCATCTATCTCCATGTCAAGTGCCATCTTGAGACCCATGATGCAAGCCTCGTATTCTGCCACATTATTAGTATAAGGGAACGTCAATCTTACTGAAGCGGGGTATTGATTACCATCTGGTGATATTAAGACTGCCCTAATTCCACATCCACATACATTAGCTGCTCCATCAAAGTACAACTTCCATTTAGGGGTGAACTGTTCTGATTCTTTATCCGAATCTGCCAACAATATGCTTTCATCCAGAAATTGAACTTTTCCATCAATCATATTATCTTCAACTGGGTTTTCAGCTAGCTAATCTACAAGCGCCTGACCTTTAACTGAGTTCTGATTCACATAAGTGATATAAAATTCTGATAACAACATTTGCCACATTGAAATTCTCCCAATCAGTCCTGGTTTTTGAGCCAAATACTTCAAAGGATCATGTTTCATGTAAAGCTCTATAGAATAATACAATGTATGTTGTCTAATTCTGTGCATGATCCACACCACGGCACAACAAGTTCTTTCCACTTCAATATATTTTTGTTTACCTTTAGTGAATTTCTTACTCAAATAGTAAACAGCCCGTTCTTTTCCATCTTCATCTTTCTGTCTAAGCATACCTCCCATTGATTCAGGAAATACCGTCAAATACAGCAAAAAAAGAGGGCGATCAGGTGTTGGTGCTATTGACAATGGTGGATTCATTAGATACTACTTAATTTCATCAAATGCTTCTTGACAATCTTTATCCCAATGGATAGCTGCATTTTTCCTCAACAACTTGAATAGAAGGTGACATTTGTCGGTTAATTGTGATATGAATTGAGCAATGTAGTTCAAGCATCCTAATATGCCCCTAATCTCTTTGATCGTCTTTGGAGGAGGCAATTCAAGTATGGCTATAACCTTATCCGGATCAACTTCTATTCCTTGCTGACTGACTATGAATCCCAGCAACGTCCCTGAAGTTACGCCAAATGTACACTTCTCAGGATTCAGCTTAAGATGGAACTTCTATAATCTCCTCAATATTTCCACATGATCCTCATCTTCCTTAGACTTAGCAATCATATCATCCACATATACTTGATAAGATCATATTTTATACAATTTTTTGATGTTTAATTTGTGATAAACTTATCATAAATTGCTAGAATGGATACCTGTTTTGGTTAAAATTCATGTTTCAGGTCTAATATGAACAAATGGAAGCAAAACAAGAAACTTTGAAATAAAAATAGGAAAACTTGGGGGTACGCCGGCTTTTCTAAAGCATAAGCCTCCAGCGTACAACCAGCCTTCATGATGCCCCGAATGAAAATCTTTAAGGCTGCCTCAACACCGCCGGCCTTGAGGCGATGTAAACTATGGGAAGCTGAACAAACTAGCTCAACACCACCAGTGTAGAAGGAAGAAGAAGCCAACTTCTGCAATTTTATTCAACGCCGGCTTTCTGGGATTCAAAGCCGCCGGCGTTGAGACGGCTTACAAGATGAACAGGTTTGCATTCTTCAAAGCCACTAGCTCAGAGCTTAAACGTTGCTAGTGCAGAAGGAGTTACAATGTATGTCGGATACTAAGCTGTCGGTGGTGACGCAGTGTAGGTTGAAGATTAGGAGGTATAATCAAACATGAATGCAATGAATGGTCGAATTTGAAGGCATTGTCTAAGCCGGCATGAAAGCCGTCGGCTTTGAGATGGCTTTTCCTATAAAATGGCCAACCTTTCATTTCTGAGTATATATGTCGGCAAGATCCATTTCTAAGCCGCCGGCATACAAGTAGCCTATACTTGTAACTGAAGACAAAAGCTACTAGTACATTGCTGGTGCAATCAAGAAAGGAACATTACACCACTTGTAAGCCGCCGGCGTAGAAAGTGTATTTGCCGACGTACATGTTGAAACTACAAATTTCCTTTAATGCTTTTCACGAAATTTTTCCTATATAAAAGGGACTTTCCTCATCTACTTTCATGAAGAAAATCAGAGAAACAATTTAGCATACATTCAGTAGATAAAATAGTTTTTTTTAGCACTTCATAGAGAATTTGTGAGAGATATGAAGCTTTTAAGATTTTGTAATTGAAGATTTTGATATTTGAATTAGTGATATCTGATCTCTCTTTTCTTATGGAATTCATCTATCTGATTTCTTTGTTCATAATGTTATCAATTGCATATTCTTATCTGATTATTGAATCATCATCCATGAGTAGCTAAGCTTTTTCTTGTGGGAAGTGATGGAATCCTAATCTTGCTAAAATGATTTTTGAATTTATATTATAGGATTGTTAGAATTATGGAATATTTATATTAAATCCTGATTATCTATCTTGTTTCTATACGAAATTGGATTGATAAGAATTTTGATAATTCGGAAGAAGAATTAAGGTTTATAGGAATTCATGAATTAAGATTAAACAACAATTGCGGAAGTGGTGGAGTTTAATCTGATTTAGAAATTGTCTTATGTAAATCATGCAATGTTTTATGTTAATTTCTCACTAAAGAATTAGGAGAAATTGATTTAAGGCATTGGACAATTGTAGAATCGGTAGGTTTATAATTGTAAATTAGATTCCATTAATAATTTATTTTGCCGAAGCTAATAGATTATTTTATGGTTTACTAAAACTTGATAGTTTTAGATTTTGACAATTTCATACAAATATCCACAATTCTAACTATTCATATAATATAACTTCAGTATGATTAGCAAAGATTAGCGTGGATTCTACTCCTTTCTACATTTATTTGATATATCTCTCTCACAATCTCATTGCATTTATCAATAGCTATTAGGTTAAAATAGAATTAGTTAAATGGTTTAAATTGATACAATTTGATTTCCTAAATATTAGTAAAAGCAAATATTGATCTAGTAATTAAATTGATCCTCGTGGGAACGATACTCGACTCACTTTTTTGTATTACTTGATTCGACCTAGTATACTTGTTGGTAGTTACCGAACTCACATTTATTATACACATTTTAAGCGGATCAATACTTTGATTTCTTGATGCATCATGTCATGGAATAAAGTAACCATCGCCCTTTGATATGTTGCCCCAATGTTTCTAAAGACAAAAGGCATGACTTTGTAACAGAATGTTCCCCAAGTAGTAATAAAGGTTGTCTTGGTTTTATCTTCTTTTGCCATTTTAATCTGATTATATCCCAAAAAGCCATCCATTAATGAAAATAGATAGTTTCCAACTGTGTTATCTACCAAGACATCTATGTGAGGTAAAGGGAAATTATCTTTGAGCGTAGCTTGGTTTAGATCGTGAAAGTCTACACAAACTCTAACCTTTCCATTCTTTTTAAGTACTGGGACCACATTGGCTACCTACTCAGGATAATCGGATACCTCTATAAAATCAACTTCTAATAATTTCTTCTTTTTTTCTTTAATATTAAGCAAGATATCTAGTCTAAATCACCTTAATTTTTGCTTCTTTGGTTTGATATATGCTTTAATCGGTAGTTTATGAACCACTATAGAGGTATCTAAACTAGACATATCTTTGTAGGACCATGTAAACACATCTAAGTAATCAATCAATAATTTTATCAATCTTTTTCGCTGTTCAGCGGATAAGGTGGTGCCTATTTTCAAAATTTTAGGCTCATCTTTAGTTCCAACATTTACAACTTCTGTAGGCTCACTAATCTCAATTCTAACTTGTTCATATTTTTGCCAACTTTTCTCTATCCCAGTGTGATCACTAATATCACCTTCGACAACTAACCCAGTAGGACTGGAAGTGATATCAGTATTTTCATTATCTATCAACGCAAGATATCCCTTACTTTCACCATTATCATCAGATTTGAATAAAGGCAAGATAAAGAAAAAGGAAGAAAAGTGAGGGAAAAAAAGAAAGTGATGATATGGATAAAAGAGATAACATAGAAAAGAAACAAAGAAATTTCATTAATGAATATGACTCATAAAGTACATTTTATTTGAGCAACTGATAAATGAAACAAAAATAAAAACACTTCATGAATGCAACCCTTACTCAAAGGTAACCCTAGAGTTAAGGGAAATAGTAAACCAATTATTCAACTCCTGAACCGGATGAGAGCTGCAAGAAGGCTCCATAACTGATGCAATGTTTGGCTTCTGGACATGAGAAGGTTATGGGAATGTGACTCTGATGTCTAGAGACTCAATAGGGGAATTATACCATTCTTCTTCTCTCTTCTTCCGGGCTTTCCTTTTCATATCTTATATCTCAGTTGGAGTAGGAACATATCCCAGTCCAAATGTCCCTCTTCTTGAATCATATTGGCTTCTTCAAAAATTTTAAACCAAAGTCTTCAGATCCTTCATTGCCAATATAAGGTATAGTAGTGTCTTCGAAGATAGCATGATCTTGTTCACCCAGTACCATAACGATTTGGCCATTTGTTACAAACTTGACCATCTGATGCAAACTAGATAGTATTGCCCAGCTGAATGGATCTAAGGCCTTCCAAGCAACAAATTGAATGATCTTGGTATGTCTAGAACTTGAAATGGAATAGTAAAGTCTTGTGGCCCAATAGTAACTTCCAAAGTCTATTTCTCCTGATATTCCTCTCTTGGATCCATCAAAAGCTCTAATAATTGTGGAAGTGGATCGAAGATCAGATGCATCAATTCCGAGTAGGTTCAAAGTGGCCAATGGACAAACATTCAGAGATGACCCATTGTTAATGAGGACTCGGGCTACAATCAATCCATTACACTTAGCCATTATAAATAGGGGCTTCGTGTGTTGAGTGCCTTCAGCTCCAATTCATCAGGTGAGAAAGAGATTTGGTCCAAAGCAAATATCGAATTCATCACATGTTCCATCGTTTCATAGCAATACCTTCGGGAACCTTGATCTATTGGAGTATCTTAAAGAGGGCCTTCCGGTGTTTTTCAAAGTCATCAATAAACCCATCAAGGATATTTGAGCTAGGACCTTAGCAAGTTGATCGGTAATCTTATAATCACTCATCTTCATGATCTTGGTCAAGGCCGTTTTCTCATCAGATTCTCCTCCTTTTCTTATCTTTTCTTTGTGGGAAGAATTCCTCCGCCAATGTCTTCTTTCTTTCAGGCTCTGGGGCTTTTCCAAGTTTGCCGACCATGGGCCTGGGAACTTGATTAATAGCTTGATAGTTGAATGGGGTAATTTATAATCTTTCGGTGCAATGGGTACATGGAAATGATGCCTCATCGACTTCACCTTATATGGGGCCTCTTTCTGCTCCTCTTGACATTGGATAACTACCCTTTTTGGATCAAACTAGATCATTCTAATAAAAGGCTTAGATTCTTCAATCATGATCATGTTGATCGTGGGCCCATGATTCGGGAGAGGATTGGTGTTAACATTAGGGGTTGGAGTTTCAATGAAATCTAGTTGGACCAATTTAGCATCAATGAGGTCTTGAATCTTACTCCGAACCTCCAACAATTGTCAGTAGAATGACCCACTTGCCTTAAATGATAATCACATTTCTACTCGGGGTTAAAGTATTTGGGTTTGTAGTTTTCTCTGGGTGTTTCAAAGGTGATCAAATTGTCGGCTCTAAGCCGAGCTAGAACTTGGCTAAGGGGTACGGGAATTCTGTTAAACTATTTTTGGGTCTATTGAATGGTTGGTTTTGGGATTGTGGTTGTTGTGACTGGTGAAGGGTTGATTAGTGTTTGAGGTTGATTGGTAGGCGTAGGATTGGGTAGGTTTAATGTATGGGGTTAAGCTGACTACACTGATAGTAGTATCATTTCCTTTGTTGTTGTTAAAGTACTTGGAGTTTGTAGTCTTTTTCTCCACATGGATCTTCCGATAGTAATGGCATTTTCAATTCTGCATCCGGCCAATACTATCTCGGAGAAGTTACAGTTGTACGTCCAATGAGATGGGTAAATAATGGTTCTTCCAAAGTATTGAGGAAAGTAAAAGTCAAATCCTTCTCTAGGATAGGGGTAGATACCATAGATGCTATTGATCTCTACCTTTGAGTATATTCGTTAAAGGACTCAACTTTCTTCTTCCTTATATTGCCTAAATCCCACATAGACGGGGCCGCTTCAATATTGAACTTGTATTGATTGTAGAAAGCCCTAGCTAATTTGTCCCAAGTATTAATCTTATCAAGATCCAATTGAGCATACCATGTCAAAGCTGGACCGATAAGGCTATCCGAGAAAGTTTGGATCATAAATTGCTCATATTGAGTGTACCGACTCATCTTCCTTACATAGAGCCTAGTATGCAACTTTAAGCAACTAGTACCATCATACTTTTCAAAGTCAGGAATCTTGAACTTCTCGCGGAAAGCCCCAGCTTCGATTGTAGGAAAGTTTGTGATTCTAGCTTGATTAAATCCTTCCATTTTCTCAAAAGATTTGAGTTTCTCATTGACTTGAGAGAAAAGCCTTTTCTCCATCTCTTTATTTTGAGCCTCAATTTCCTTCTTAAGGCCAAAAGATTCGGTCTCGATAGTGATTTGTGGCTCATGATTAACTACTTGTTCCTCAATGGCTTTACCACCTCTCTTTACCCCGAAATGTCCTTCGGTAGTATCTTGAGGGGTCTTTAAGTTTTGTGCAAGAAGATTCATTTGCTCGGTCATTCAAAACACCATTTGTTCTAAAGCAGTGGACCGTTGCTCAGAAATTGGATTGGAAATGCCAGAATTATTGTCGTTTTTGCTAGCCATTCTGGATTTGATAGTGATGATTGGACTTTGAATCGAGTTGGACCGTTTAGAAGCTATCTTTTAGAAACTAGATGAAAATCAAAAACAAAAATTCTAAGTTTAGAGAAAAATATGTATATTTATATATATAATTATTATTTTTTTGAGCAAAAATCTTATTATTTATTTACAATTCTCAACAAAACGAGCAAACGGTTAGTGGTAAAAAAAAATACACAAAAACAAGCAAACGGTTAGTGAACAAAATATATACAAAAGAGTTATACAAGAACATGTAGAGACAGAAAAGAAAAACGCATGCGCACACAAATTGAGATGATGAAGAAGCTTATGGCAAAAACCATTTTATTTCATTAAAGCTGAATTTATTCAAGGAGTCAATACATGACCTAATCATGACAAAACCAAAAAGCTAAACCAAGAGACTTCAAACTTAAACCAAACACCTAATTTCGCTAGGACATACTAAACGGTCATTCAGCTCCTCGATAGTCCTCTTCGCCATTCGTAGTTGAGCTTCAAGTGCTTGAACCTTAGCTTGAAAACTTTGCGCTTCCTCTTCCATTTATCTCTCCCTCTTCTTCATTTCTTGAAAGCAAACCTCCACCCGGGCTTTTGTCAATTCCACATAAGCTTGTGTCTCCGGGTCGGGAGTGGTAGGTGGTTGACTCAACACCTCGGGAGCTTGAAATTCCAACCTTTCTACCTTTGCCCTTTGGTTGAGGATGTATTCTTAAGTGGCCCAGTATTTCTTCATCTCAGTATTGATGGGTTCTATCATGGAGATCGACTTGATTTCTCTTGTCTCCCATTTAGCTTGTATCATCCTTAGCTTTCCCTCTCTTTGTGCCAAAGGAACGTCGGGATCATCATAATCCATATTAACCTCCTCTAATGATGGCTTGCTAGTTATATCTTGAAGTGCTCCATATTGTCTTATCACACAAGCCGGATAATATCCCATAGACCTGGTCAAACCAATCAAAGGAACTGCTGCATACTCCGTGCATTCGGTTATTACCGTGTGAGAATGGAACCACTTAGCAATCCAAAGGAATGTGTGAGCTTCTAGGTCTTGGAATAAATGCAGCTACCCATCGGTTCTTGGAAGATCTTGAATGCGGACTCTTTCACTAAAGCTCAAAATAAGATCATAATCATCTCTAATGTGGCAAGCTAGACTCAAATTGCTCCCATAATCTTTAGTGTGGCTAGCAAACCAAACTATCGAAAGTGCTATATTAGACTTAAACTTCCCATTAACTCTATTCTTCAAGTGGTTGAGAGATCTATTTTGTTCAGTGAGTAAGGCCGGGATATAAGACTTTCCTACCAAAAACTAGTCCACTAATTCCATCACACGATAGTGGATGAATAGATCCCCATTCGAGAAGAGGATAGTACCAAATATTGCGGCTATAAAGGTGTTGATGCGATTTTTTCTCATGCTTCTACACTTCCACAAAAGATGGACTTATTGTCCTTATAACCGTTTGGAGATCCAAACCATTTGAACAAGTCAAAAAGCCGAATGGAGATCGAATTGCAATTCTTGAGAGCTTTAGACACATCGGTCCTCTTAATCCTTAAAAAGGAGTTGAACAAATTGATCAGTCCTTTACTAAGTTGAGGGGCATATATTCCCGCATGAGTTGCTGGAGCTTGAAGAAGCCTTGTGTATTCCTTAATAGTAGGACTTAAAGTGTACTCACCAAGGCAAAAGGCAGCCTCATCAATATTTCATAAGTAAACCAAGACCTTAAAAAGATGAATGGGGACCTAGACCTTTGGTAGAGAGAGAATAGGGCTTAAATGGTCTTCAATGAATCCTCTTTGTCTTGGCTTGAAAGTTTGTAACCACTTATTCAAAATGGGCATCGGACTAGTAGGCTCATGAACATGGATATCGGGAATAAGATGGGCCCACATGTTGCCACTACACTGCTTGCCATACTTCCTAATCTACATATTACAAAAGAGATATGTTATAACACGGTATATACGTTTACAAAGGACAAAGATGAGGTTACAAGGATTTACAAGACACATTTACATAACAGATTACAAAGGAAAGTCAACTCCTATAAATTCAACTTTTGTTTTGTTTTGTTTTGTAAAAAGTTTTTGAAAAACCCTTTGATTGGCCACTGTCACGCCCCAAAGGATACCCTAAACGTGACAGTCCGCCACACTCGATATTTAAACTCAAGTAAGGCAACCTTAGTCTTCCCATGAGTTTGAACATCGGGTGTAAGGCTCACTTTCAACATATAGGGACCATACTTTGCTTCAAAATAGTTTAAGGAGACATACATAGCAACAAGAATGTAAATCATGACAGTTACATTTAGATTTATTCTATTACATGATCTAAGGGGCATACTCCCATCAAAAACGTTAAGAGTTCTTGGACTGTCAAAGTCTCTTATATTATCTTTCAAATACCAATTTAGGAGACTCAATTAGAAGTCTTTGCTTACTTCTAGGTCTCGGCCTTATAAAAAACTCCTTAGGTCCAAGAGCTGTACCTGGTGATAGTGACTTCTCGGAGATAGTCATAAATATTCATACTACAATAGGAAACTATTAGGGTATAAGCTTACGAGCTTAGTGAGATTTCATTTCCAATAATTAGTACTCGGCTACGAAATATAACAGACAAGTTATTAGCATTCATATGAAATGCACAAACACATGAGCATACGATACATAAGACTATCTGGAAATCTTATATTGAATGGATTTACGCCCTCCATTCGGCGTTAGGTATTTCGGCCCATATGACCACATTTAAATTCTTTTCACTTCTCTTTATGGTTGATACAGGTGCCCATCCACCACTTTTAAATTTTACTGTGGTTGATACAGGTGCCCACCTACCCACATTTTCAATTCCAACCCATACGCCAACAATCGAGTTTACAGGCCCCTCGTTGCCCAAATTATTATTCCTTCTTCCCACAAAGGTATAATAACTTATGTAATGTGACTTACTACGTGATATGCATATACAGTTTATTCATATAATCGTGGCATATTAATTAAGTAGATTAAGTGCGATTATAGAGAATTTCAGACAATCCAAGTCTATACTAGCTCATATAATGATTTTTCAATAAGTCTCGTCTTGATATACTTATCATTCATTCAACCAAGATCAGGTCACAAATCATCATAATTTTATCTTTTCCTAACTCTAATGCCACTATGATTACAAGCACATACATGAGCACAACTATTTAAGAAATGAACTCATTCGGCCATGGAGAGAAATCCACTAGTCATAGTAGTCCTCGAGGAGTGGAAATCCATCCTCCAAATCACCTAAGTACAAGGAATACCCTCAATGAGTATTTCTCATAAAGTTCTAATAAACTTAACAATTCTATTTACTAAGTTCGTCAATTCCCGCATAAGCTAAAGTCTTAACTTTAAATGACCATATCTAACTCATTTTAACTCGGAATTGAGCATATAATATACCAATTCCTATCTACTTCAAAAGATCTATCTATTCCTAATATTATTTCCAAGTTGCAAAAATGTTTAGGTCATGAAATAAGTTGATCGGTCAAAGATTTCGATTCCGAAAAATAGTTTTATGAATGTTTGTGATGTTTCTAGCATATAGTTTAACTACACATGCAATATTGATGATTTCCTATCACGAATGACATGATATGAACTTGATGCGTGCATACTTTTGACATTATTTGCTAAAAGCAAATTTAAGAAAACTTTTTATTTGTAAAACTCCATGACTATATACTTTCGAGACAACTAGTTTCCTAACTTTGACCATCCCCTTTGTTTTGGATTTATTTTATTAAGAAAATCAAGTTATCTTTGTTCAAATTGGATCTTCATTATACCTAGTACTCAAGCCTTCATTTCTATATAAAAACTTGCATTTTACACTTTGCAAATAGGTTTTCAAATAGGATTGATCCAAAAATCCGAATTTCTTGAAATTAAATTTTTGAATGATTTCTTTGGGAAGAACTTGTTTAATGCATCAAAACTTAAGACTTTAAGATACCTATTACTTAAAGACTCCATTTAATACATAAAACTTTCATTTTGAGCTTAGATGATAGGTGTTTTTATGGCCTACATTCAAAATTACGAATTTCATATGTTGACTACTAACTCAAAATTTTCCATCTAGATTCCACTTCTTGTTTTATACTTTATTCTCATCAAAACTCATTTCAACTTATAAAAATCACTACTTAAAGGTACCTATTACCTATATCCTTCATTTTTCACATAAAACATGAGTTTTAAGGTTGATAAAAGGGTTTTCAAAATAGGTCCTTGAAACCATACGAATTTCTCTTTAAATATTTCAAACAAAAACTTTTACTTTGTAAGTTCCTTGTTTTATTTGCCTAAGGATCTACCAACTACAACATCTATATACACAAAACAAAGCCTTTATGAGCATTAATGCATGAGAACATAAATTATCCATAAGATCATAAATGTCAAGTATGGTATGAGCATCTAGAAGCTAGATCTACTACTCATGATGCATGAAATGTAGTTTAAAAGCATGAACATGGGATTTTTTATGCTAGATCTCTACTTTATTCTACTCCTATATGCATGAACATGAAGATATTTCAACAAAAACTTAATCAAACACAAGATCTACTCTTGTGATGGCTTGACATTCATGTAGTAGCATTTTCTTGTCCCTAGCAAGTGCTCATGGGGACTTAGATTGAAAACACTCATGAATAATCTTGCCACTATAAGATCAAAGGGTAGGAAAGCTTAAGAATCATCACCTAAGGTTGGATTTAGTGAAGAAATGAAGAAGAATGAAGCTTACGTGTGGGTGTGTGTGGTGAGTTGAGTGTCATGGCAAGAGAAGAAAATTGGAGAGAGTTTGAGTGCTTTTGAAACAAATGAAATGAAAAATGAAGAGAGAGAAAAGAAAAGGATTATTTGTCACGCCCTATAGGGTATCCTAAACGTAACAGCCCGCCACATACTATAAAAGACTCTCGAATTTCTATCCGAGCCCTTCGGGAGTCTTGTATAGATGTAAAGCGTCCCTTTACGACAATAGAAATCTCAATCAATGGAGTTAAGAAGTTTAATGTGGCATCCATTAGCCATAGATAATAAACCAAAACACGCATATATACTTTACAAAATCTAAGGGGCATTCCCCCGCAAAATAATATCAAGTCCATTACAGTCATCCAGAGTCCTTTAGTTTTCATCGGAAGTCTAAACAAAAGCGAAGTGAACTTCTATGGGAAACTCCTATCTCCGGTACCTAAGCGGTGGCTTGCCTCGGCCTAAGCTAAATAAATTCGTGCTGCAACAAATAAAAGCTATAGGGGCATAAGCTAACTAGCTTAGTGAGTAAGAACTTCTATATCACAATTAATACAACTCATTCAAACAAGTGATTAATCACGCAAATGTATGCATCAAACAAATGAGTTTAACAAACATATGACCAGCTGGAAATCATATGTGGATGGACTTGCGCCCTCCATCCCGGGTTGGCAGATTAATGAATCATGTGGTACGACGCCGTTTAAGCTCATGGTCAACTGAACAATAATTCGTTTTATGGATCACGATTAACCAACATATTCGTTTTATGGATCACGAAAAACCAACCAATGCTAATGCTCCATCCCCATCGTGATATGAATGAGTCCAATTATAATTGAAGTCGAATATATATTAATTCCATTCTTTTAGGTGGCCAACAATTATTCGCAGACAATCAATATAAAATGCTAGCTAATCAGTCAATAGCTTAACACCGGTTTCGATAATTCTTAATTTCCATTTCACACATCAACAGCAGACAAATACATAATTCCCATATACCTCATCATATATATCCATTTTTATCTTTGCCTATACCACTAGTGCTACTAACAATACAATCACAACCATTAATTGAGAGTGGAAGTAGTACTCACTCGGCCATTGGACACTGATCTTTTTAGTAGTAATAGTCGGGAGGTAGGGTGTCGTCTTGCTCGGAATCACCTACCACATAAGAATAATCCTAATGAGATTCTCATCATTTAACTAATCCAAGCTATGCATCTAAACTAGATGAATTCGGAATTCGTGCTATTTGCGGAAGTTCCAACTTAAAACGGCCATAAATTGGTCATTTTAACTCGGAATTTCGCAAATTTTATATCGATCTCTACCTACTTCGAAAGATCTATCTATTTCTAATATTATTTTCAAGTTTTGAAAAATTTAAAATCACGGAACAGTAGGATCAGATCTGTTCCGCAATATCTCCGATTCCAAAAAATTGTTTTGTATTTGATGAAAAATGCTCCTAGTTGATGATTCATGCATAAATGGTATATGAATGAATTCCTAATATGAATATCATGTAATGAACTCAATATATGCATGGTCTTGATGATCTTCGATGATGACTCTTATGAACTTCTATTTAGCAAGAATTCTATGATAGTCACCTATGAAAAGTATTCTTTCCAACTTTATATTTCCTAGTGTTTTTATGATTTATCCTTGGAATTTACTTACCATCTAAATAAAATGGGTTTCTCAATCTATACTAATCATGAGCCCATTTATGCATAAAAATTCACATTTTTCATTTGATAATATGTTTTTAAACAAGCTATCTATAAAAATCCGAATTTTGTAAATTCCATTTTCTTGCATTTTCTTGATAAGAAAACTTGTTTAAGGCATCAAAATTTGAAGCTTCAATATATCCATTACCTAAGGACTCCAATTGAATCATAAAACATGCCATCTAGGCTTGGGTACTAAGTGTTTATGTGGGCATCATCCAAAAATACGAATTTGACTATAATCTACTAGCTCAATATTTTTCATCCTAACTCCACTACTTGTTTTACATTTTTATCATGCCTAAACTCATCTAAACTTATGAAAATCATTCCTTAAGGGCATCTATCACCTATATCTTCCATTTTTTATGAAAAATATGAGTTTTAAAGTGGTTTTGGTGGTTTTCAATATAGGGTTTCAAAATCATCCGAATTTTCAACTAAGCTTTTCCAACAAATATTTCTTTTTCAAGTTCCTTGTCTTCTATACATGAAGATCACCACATCTAACATATCTATACATAGGCAAGGCTACATTTTGATGATCATCAATGCATGGAAATCAAAATAACTATATGGACACACATGTAGATGAAGATGTGGATGTCTAAACATTAGATCTACTAAATATAATGCATGAATCATAAGCTTCATGGCATGAACATCAATATATATGCAAGATCTCTACTTTACATGCATGAACAAGAGAATATCTTAACAAAAAATCATTTAAACACTAGATCCATGTCTTGTAATGGCTTGATATTCTTGTTCAAGTGATTTCATGTCCCTAGCATATGCTCAGTGGATTAGATGGGAAAACACAAGAAATAGCTTTGCCATTACAAGGTTTAGGAAGAACAAGGCTTATTAAATCTACATACCAATGGAGATCAAAGGTAGAAATGAAGAGGATTTGAGTTGAGTATGTGAGAGCAAGAGGGGGGGGGGGGCTGCTCACGGCAACTATAGGAGGGAAAGAGAGAGTTTTTCTCTTTGAAAAAAAAATTAAACAAGTGAAAATGTAGAGAGAGAATGAACATTAGCTTTATATATTAAGTGGATTAGGGTTTTAGTTGAATAAAATTGAGTAAAATAAAACAATGAGAGGGAAAAATAGGGGGGCGGCACCGGGGTGCCGGCCATGGGGGAAGGGTTATGTGTGTGTGTGTTTGAAATTTGATAATTGTATTTTATGTAATTAATTGTAATAATTAGATAGGAAACAAAAATTCTTGCAAAAGAAAATTGAAATGAGTAGTTGTAAGGATGTAAGAATAGGGTATGGGTAGTGTGTAGTGTAGGTTGTACTTGTGAATAGTAGACAAGACATCTACTTTACCGGTTGTAACAAAAACACGGGAAAAGGCTATAACTGTAATTTTATAGCCCGGAAAATTATAAAATTGATATTTTTGGAATCCTTATAAAATTACGGTTCTAATGAATATTCCAGAACATTTTTCTGAGTTCATGGTCCCGGGGCACGCTTTTCCATAATTGAGCTCGGGAAGGCCCGGAATAAAAAAATTCTCGAATTTAAAACTTTCAAAGGTCTAAAATAAACTTTAGAATGATAATTCATATTCATTTACTTTATAAAACTTCTTTTATTATGAAACCAAAGGAAAGCCGGATTTAGGGTTCCCAAGCTCCTCTCACTAGACTTAAATTGAACCGGATTAGGGTTTCGCTTTTCAACTCCCGGGGTTTTCTTAACTACTGAGATTACCGGGGTTTACAACCTCCCCACCTTAAATAAAGTTTTGTCCTCAAAATGGAACTGACGTACCTTGTTCTTCAAATAACTCGAGGTACTTCCTCTGGATCTCATCTTCAGCTTCCCAGGTTGCTTCCTCAAAGGCATGATTCCTCCATAGCACTTTAACGTAGTGAATGTCCTTGTTCCATAGCCTTTGGGTTTTCTTGTCACGCCTCGTAGGGTATCCTAAACGTAACAGCCCGCCACATACTAAGTAAGACTCTCGAGTTCCCTACCCGGGGCCTTCGGGAGTCTTAAGTAGATGTAAAACGTTCCTTTACGACAATAGAATACTTCAACAAGTGGAGTTAAACAGTTTAACGAGGCATTCAGTAGCCATAGATAATAAATCAAAACGCATAATTTAAAGTTTACAAGATCTAAGGGGCATTCCCCCGCAAAAGAATAACAGTCTATTACAGTCATCCAGAGTCTTTAGTTTCCAATGGAAGTCTATACAAAAAGGAATGGATTAAACTTCTATGGGAAACTCCTATCTCCGGTACCTACGCTGTGGCTTGTCTCGGCCTAAGCCATATAAAATCATGCTGCAAAACATAGAAACTATGGGGGCGTAAGATAACTAGCTTAGTGAGTAATAACTTCCATAACACAATTAAGCATAATTCATTCAAACAAGTTATTATCCAGGCAAGTGAATGCATCAACAAACGTGATCATCAAACATATGACCGTCCGGAAATCATATGTGGATGGACTTGCGCCCTCCATCCCGGGTTAGCAGATTAACGAATCCTGCGATACGACGCCGTTTAAGCTCCCGGTCAACTAACAATAATTCGTTTTATGGATCACGATTAACCAACAAGTCGTTTTATGGATCACGATTAACCAACATATTCGTTTTATGGATCACGAAAAACCAACCAATGCAAATGCTCCAACCCCATCGTGATATGAATGGATTCAATTTACGTTTGAAACCGAATATTCATTAATTCAATTCTTTCAAGTGACCAACAAGTATTCACAAACATTCATCATAAAGTACTTGCTAATCAGTCAATTGCTTAACACCCGGTTTCGATATTCCTTAAGCTCCATGTCACATAACAACAATAGACAACATATATAGCTCCCATATACCCCATCATGCATGTACAATTTCTTTTATCTTTGCCTACACCACTAGTGCCACTATATTACAATCACATTCATTAATTGAGATTGGAAGTAAAACTCACTCGGCCATTGGACGCCAATTTCCTAATAGTAGTAGTCGGGAGGTAGAGTGTCGTCCTGCTCGGGATCACCTACCAAGCAAGAATAATCCTAATGAGATTCTCATCATGTAACTAAATCAAACTATATATCTAGACTAGATGAATTCGGATTTCTCGCTATTTTTCGGGAGTTCCGACTTAAAATGGCCATAACTTGGTCATTTTAACTCGGAATTTCGCAAATTTTATATCGATCTCTATCTACTTCGAAAGATCTATCTATTTCAATATTATTTTCAAGTTTTGAAAATAGTAAGGTCACGGAACAGTGGGATCAGTTCTGTTCCGACATTCCAATTTCGAAAACGCGTTTTGCTTTTGATAAGAATTGTTCCTAGTTGGTGATTCATGCATGAATGATATGGGAATGAATTCTATTATGATGCCATGTGATGAACTTAATATATGCATGGTCTAATAATTTTTGTGTAATAACTCTTATGACTCTTAAGTGTTGGAAAGTTCCATAAAGATTATCTCTAAGAAGCTATTTTCCCATTATACTCCTTAGGGTTTCTTTGGCTTTTAACCTTGTAGTCACTTGTTTTCTATCTAAAAATAAGTTCCCAAAGTCTATAATAGTCATGGCCTCCATTCATGCATAAAAATCACATTTTTCATTTGGTAAACATGTTTTTGAACTAGCTTTTGTAAAAATCCGAATTTTCAAATTTATTTTCTTGTATTTCTTAAGGGAAATCTTATCTAATGCATTAAAAATTGAAGCTCCAATGTATACATTATCCAAGGACTTCATTTAGCTTATAAAACATCCATTTTAGACTTAAATACTAAGTGTTTATTTAGGCATTACCCAAAATTACGAATTTGACTACACATCCAAAGTCAACATTTTTCCTTCTAACTTCACTTCTTGTTTTCTTATTTTTATTATGCCTAAACTCATCTAAACTCATGAAAATAATTCCTTCAACATGTCTATTACACATACCCTCCATTTTTCTTATGAAATATGAGTTTAAAATGATTTTGGTAGTTTTCAAGGTAGGGTTTCCATTTCATCCGAATTTTCAACTTTCATTTGACAAAGTCCTTCCTTTTTCAATGTTTTGCCTTCTAATATGATTATCCACTATCTAACATCTCTATACATATCAAGACTACATTTTTGTGTCATCAATGCATGAAAATAAAATAACTCTATGATCATACATGTAAATGACAATGTGGGTATCTAAACTTTAGATCTACTAAGTATGATGCATAAATCATGGATCTCATGGCATGAACAACAATATATGTGCAAGATCCTACTTTACATGCATGAACAAGTTGATATTTCAAACAAAACTCATTTAAAGGCTAGATCCACTTCTTGAGATGGCTTGAGATTCTTGTAGTAGTGTTTTCATGTCCCTTGCTCATGCTCATTGGGATTTAGATGAGAAAACACACAAGAATGATCTTGCCATAACAAGATTTAGGATGTACAAAGCCTAAATATACATACCAAAGGAGTCTTGAAGGAGGAAAGAAAGAAACAAAGTTGAAATTGTGAGAGGAAGGGGAGGGGAGTGCTCGGCAATGAGGAGGAGGAAAAGGAGGGTTTTGATCTTTTTCAAAAGTTAAAATGAGAAGAAATGAAGAGAGAGAGAACATTTAGTATATATAAGAATTAGGGTTTAGTTAATTAAAAGAAGTAAAAATATCAATGAGAGGAAATAGAGGGAGGGGCGCCGGCCTCCATGTGTGTGTGTGTGTGTGAGTTTTGAAAAAAAAAATTTGTAATTTAGTAAATAAATGTAATAAATGTAATAATTATTTAAGAGACAAAATTTCTTGGAAAAGAAAATTGAAATGAGTAGTTGTAAGGATGTAAGAATAGGGTATGGGTAGTGTGTAGTGTAGGTTGTACTTGTGAATAGTAGACAAGACATCTACTTTACCGGTTGTTCCGAAAACACGGGAAAAGCTATAACTGTAATTTTATAGCTCGGAAAATTATGAAATTGATATTTTTGGAATCCTTATAAAATTACGGTTCTAATGAATATTCCGGAACATTTTTCTGAATCCGTGGCCCGGGGCACGCTTTTCCGTAATTGGGCTCGGGAAGGCCCGGAATTGAAAAATTCCCGAATTTAAAACTTTCAAAGGTTTGAAATGTACTTTGGAACAATAATTAAATTCATTTACTTTATAATATTTATTTTACTATGAAACCGAAGGAAAGCCGGATTTAGGGTTCCTAGGCTTCATTCACAAACTCAACCTGATCGGATTAGGGTTTCGCTTCCAACTGGGGTTTCCTAGCTACTGAGAATACCGGGGTTTACAACCTCCCCACCTTAAATAAAGTTTTGTCCTCAAAACGGAACTGACGTACCTTGTCCTTCGAATATCTCGGGGTACTTCCTCCGGATTTCATCTTCCGCTTCCCAGGTTGCTTCTTCAAAGGCATGATTCCTCCATAACACTTTCACGTAGTGAATGTCTTTGTTTCGTAGCCTTTGAGTTTTCTTATCCAATATCTTACTGGGTGTTCTCATATGTCAGGTTTTCCTTCAACTGGATTGGTTCCAATTCCAGAATCCTTTCTGGGTCGGCAACATATCTCCTCAAAACTGACACATGGAATACATTGTGAATCCCGGACAAATTAGGTGGTAGGGCTAGCCGATACGCCATCTCCGACTCTTTCCAGGATCTCAAAAGGTCCAATGTATCTCGGGCTTAACTTCCCTTGTGTACGCATCCTCTTGATACTTTTAATCGGGTTTATCTTCAGGTACACATGATCACCCACTTTAAATTCAAGCTTCTTTTCAAGTCTGCCCAGCTCTTTTGTCGATCCTGGCTTCCTTCATTTTCCGCTGAATCAACCTACTTTATCCGCGGCTTCCTGTACCAATTCCGGCCCAATTGCTACCTTTTCCACTTCATCCCAAAACAAAGGGGACCTACAACGCCGTCCATACAAAGCTTCATACGGGGCATCTGGATGGTGGAGTGATAGCTGTTATTGTAGGCAAACTCGATTAGGTGTACATGACTATCCCAATTCCCTTTGAATTCCAGGCACACGCCCTTAACATGTCTTCTAGGGTTTGGATCGTCCGCTCAGACTGTCCGTCGGTCTGAGGATGTAAGCCGTACTGAAATGCAATTTAGTACCCAAGCTCTTCTGCAAGCTTGTCCAAAACTTGGACACAAATCTCGGGTCTCTATCTGAGATAATCCCTGCAGGTATGCCATGTAATCTTACGATCTCTCTGATATAGATCTTGGCTAACCTTTCCATTGAATAGGTCATATTTATGGGTAGGAAATGCGCCGACTTAGTTAACCGATCCACTATTACCCATATTGCATCACAACCCGATGGAGTCTTGGGAAACCACACAAAATCCATGGATATTGATCCCACTTCCATTCAGGAATGGGTAAGGGCTTTAGCAATCCGCCCGGTCTCTGGTGCTCTACCTTCACCTGTTGGCATACTGAACACTTCATTACATAATCTGCCACATCTCGCTTCATTCCATTCCACCAATAGCAACTTTTCAAATCTTGGTACATTTTGGTGCCTCCCGGATGCATGGTATATCCGGAGTTATGTGCCTCACTCATTATTTCCTTCTTCAACTCCTCATCCTCTGGTACGCACAGCCTTCCGTTCATTCGGATCACGTCTTCATCATCTACGGCAAAGTCAAGGTACTTTCCCGCTTGGGTTTCCCTTTTTATCTTTTGTATTCGCTGTCATACCTTTGTGCTTCTTGATTCTCTCTACGAGGGTGGTTCCAGCGCCAAGTTAGATATCTCAAGCTCAGCTTCGTCTATGAACTCGATCCTTATTTTCAAATTCCTTAATCAACTCCTTCTGACTTGTAATCAAAGCGGCTACTTCCCCGTGATTCTTCCGACTTAGGGCATCCGCGACTGCATTTACTCTCCCTGGACAGTAATTTATCCCCAGGTCATAATCTTTTATTAATTCCAGCCACCTCCTTTGCCTCATGTTCAACTCCTTCTGTGTGAACAGGTATTTAAGGCTTTTATGATCTGTGTATATCTCACACCGTTGTCCATACAGATAATGTCGCCATAACTTCAAGGCAAAGACAACTGCAGCTAGTTCCAAATCATGCGTAGGGTAATTCTGCTCATGCGGTCTCAATTGCCGAGAAGCATACGCAATGACCTTCCGCTCTTGCATCAAGACGCATCCAAGACCATTTCTTGAAGCATCACTATGTACCGTGTAGGACTTTTCCGGTCGGTAAAACCAAAATCGGTGCCGATACCAGTCGTTTTAGTTCCTGAAAACTTTGTTCCTCTTTGTCCAAATGAATTTTTCATTCTTTTGAGTCAATTGAGTCAGCGGCTTGGCTATCTTGGAATCCTTCACAAACTTGCGATAGTAGCCAGCTAATCCCAAGAAACTCCTTACTTCAGTAACTGTTTGTGGTGGCTTCCAATCCACTCGCCTTGATCTTTTCGGGATCAACTGATATCCCATCCCCGTTACACATGTCCGAAATGATATCCTGTCAACCAAAAGTCACACTTGGACAGCTTGGCGTACAGCTTATTATCTCGTAAGGTTTGCAATGCCAACGGAGATGCTCCTCATGTTGCTCTTTGGTCTTTGAATATATGAGGATGTCGTCTATAAAGACTATCACACACTTATCCAAAAGCGGCTTATAGACTCTATTCATAAGTCCATAAATGCAGCTGGTGCATTAGTCAGTCCAAATGACATTACCAGAAACTCGTAGTGCCCATAACGAGTACGAAAAGCCGTCTTAGGCACATCCTCAGGCTTAATCCTCAACTGATGATACCCGAACGTAAGTCAATACGTGAGAACACACAAGCTCCTTGCAGCTGGTCAAACAAATCGTCAATTCTTGGCAAGGGATATCGATTTTTGACAGTCACTTATTCAATTCCCGGTAGTCGATACACAATCTCATCGATCCGTCCTTCTTCTTCACAAACAAGACGGGTGCGCCCCATGGCGATACACTTGGTCTTATAAATTTCTGGTCCAGAAGTTCTTGTAACTGCGTCTTTAGCTCCTTCAACTCAGCCGGTGCCATCCGGTATGGCGCTTTAGATATCGGTTCGGTATTTGGAGCCAAACAATCTCAAAGTCAATTTCTCTTCTTGGCGGTAATCCCGGCAAAATTTCTGGGAACACATCCAAGTATTCATTCACCACTGGAATATTCTTTTCCTCACGGGTTTCCCCTTCATCCAAGACACCCTCAATCGGTATCATCACCTCATCCTCCATCATCAACTCAAACGAGCTTAGATCAAACCTTCTTGGGACTAAGGTTTCTCCCATAAATTCTACTTTTTCTCCCGATTGATCATAAAAACATACTGTCCTCTTTGGCAATCCACTATTGCCTTTACTCTACTTAGCCAATTCATCCCGAGGATGACTTCGTATTTATTCATTTCCAACACTATTAAATCACTTTTGGAGTGGCGACCATGGATTCCAATGGACAGTCTTTTATCAGATCTCGGGTGACACAACACTCCCGTGGGGGTCTTAATCCTCAAGCTAACCGTGGTTGTGGCTATAGGCAATCCGAGTCGGTTGGCCAAACTATAGGTGATGAACGAGTGGGTCGCTCCCGTGTCAAAAAACATAGGCTTCCACGCTATTTACTTGTATGTGTCCTGAGGTCAACAAACACCCATCACATATGACCTTAAAATATTCTTAAGGCTATCCACATAGGGTCTCTACTTCCAGCTTTCCATAATATATTCAATTTCATTTAAAAATAATTCAAATTAAACAACTTAAATTTCAACTTAGGAGGGGTTTCCGTTACTAACCTGTCACCAGGCCGCCATCAGCATTCTCGCTTTGATCCAAAGCTGCCAACCACTTCCTCATCTTCGTCTTCTTCCACCATCCATTGGCCTTCCAAATTGTACAGCCTCATCCCATGCATCGCGGAAGCTGCCCGACTCCGCTCTTGTTACCAGACCTCAAGGGGTTGGTATTACTCGAGGCTCCGAAGGGTCGGGTGGCCACGCTCTTTCGTTGAGAACATTCGGAAGCTAAGTGCCCTTTCTCCTTGCAAATAAAGCAAGTTACTGCCAGTTTCTTCGGGCACGTAAAAACCATGTGGCCAGCATCGCCACAAAAGTAACACTTGTTCCTCAACTGCGGGCATTGCCTAGGTGCATGGTCCCCTTACATTTCCAACATGTGACATTGGTCTTGAACTGGGTCGGCTTGCTGCTAGACTCCTCTTTAAACCCTTGGTACGGCCTGTACCGTTTCCTTTGAACCCTGAGCTCGAGGCATCAAACGGCCTCTTCCCGAATACTCTCTTTTCAGGCTCCTGATTTCCTTTTCTAGCCCCTTCAATGACCCGAGCCTTTTCTACCATCTCAGGGAGGTTCTTACTCCGAACTCTTCCAGCTTGATCGCAGTTCCTCGTCTAAGCCTCCCAGAAATACCTGCTTCTTTAATTCTCACTATCCCTGAAAGATTCAGGGGCATACTGCAAGTGAACAAACTCAGTTTCATATTGCTCTACTGTTCTCCCTTTCTGCTTTACATGAAGGAAATCCGCACTATACTTCACCCTCAAGCTAGAGGGAAAATAATTATTCAAGAATTCCCGGCGAAAGGTTTCCCAAGTGGCCGGGGAAGTCAAATTCCTTCTCTTGGAGTCCCACCAGACCGCGCATTGTATCTTAACATATACGTCCCATATTCCACTGCAAATAAGGTGGGATCTCGTATGCAGCAAAAGAACGTTCACTTGAGCCAACCAATCCTCAGCTTCATCCGGCTTGCCGAATGCCCCATCAAAATACCGGTTGCTCTTAATGAAGTCCGGTAAAGAGCTTCGGTGGGGTCTCCTGTATGGCGGGGGTGGCGGCAACTGCACATTATAGGAATGCTCCTCTTGTGGAGCAGGTGCCTCTGCAGTCATTTCCCGATGATCTGCGGGTGGCGGATGTGGGGCCGAATCCCGGGCACTTTGACCTGGGTGTGGGTTCTGTACTGGATTTTGATTCTGGATGAAAGTGTTCAGAAGATTGGCCAATTGCCCAATCGCATTCAGTACATCACCCTGTTGGTTTTGGGGTGCAGCTCCTTGGGGGTTAGGTTGTGGCATAGCCGGTTGATCGGCTTCATTTGAATTAGACCCTTGTTCCCGATTCCGAATTCGTCGGTTTCGTCTGTTTATACAGGGTTTAATGAATTTTCAGTATCTTTAGCCAGTTTTAAATTTCGAAGGAACAAGATTATTAACAATTCAAAAGTTGCGAAAATCTGGAAATCAAACTCGGAAAGGAATGGAATTCATAAATCCATAAAATTATAAGGGCAAATAAATAAATAGAATAAAATAAAAAAAATAATTTCACACATAGAGTAACAAGTCGAAACTTCATAACGATAATGTAAATGAATGAATGTTTATGTGATCTATATGCAGTTGATGTTCTTTATGCCTCATGACTAGTATGCATGCTTTTCACAACTCCCTTTCTTTAAAACGAACTTAACCTTTCCATTACTTTAGCGAGCCATACAACAATATTACATCAAGATTTGGTCCCCAAAATTTGGCTAACTAAGTTCCTTCCTATTCTAAACAATTTCCCTATTCCCGAAATCATGACAAAATACAGGGAAAAAGAACAAATAAAATACTAACTATCCTGAAATCCTAAGGCAAATTGGCATCCCGCATTGCCTACTACAAAAATAAGAAAGTCAGGACTCCTCTTGGACTTCATGGGTTAGCTAACATCCCGGTCTCTACTCATCACTAGAGTCATCGGGGGTCGGGCTAGGAGGTCGTCTCCTGCTGGTAGAACCACCATCGTCCTGTCGGACGAACAAGCTAAGATACTCCCTCGTGGTCATCCTCCGCTTCCTAGCGGGTCGGACTAGAGGCTCTTGATCTTCACTTTCTTCTTCTTCTTCAGTTCCTTGCCCCTCCTGCGGGCTTACTTCTTCCTCCTCACCTCCTACCTCGGGCTCACCTAGTCGGTTCACCTCTACTTCAGGCTCTCTCACAGGCTCTTCTGCCACATTTTCAGCCTCCATAGGCACTGGGGCCTCCGGTTCCACTACTGCTAGGTCAAGCACAGGTGGGTTCTCACCCTCCATATACACATCTCTCCATACCCTGGAATCTACCTCGGGTTCTACCCTCCCACTATCCATATCCAACATCCGGTTAAAATCCCATATAATTTGATCGGGTTCTGGGTTTACCTGCATTTCTGGTTCAACAGGTGGGGTAGGGGTCCTAGGTACCTCATTCTCTTCCCAGTTTGGATCCTCCTCGGGATCCTCCTCCTCTTCTTCCTCTTCATCCTCTCCAATCACAGGCGCTCCATTCAGCTGCATGCCTATATCAATAGCTGGAGGTGGAGCTATCACTCGGGTGGGAGGATATCTAAGTAGATCGCATGCCAGGTGATGTGATTCCATGCATCAGCTAAATTCCAGTCAGGATGATCATATAAGTTATCATGAGCATACACATATAAGGGTCCTATGGGGATCCATACCCTAAATATCTGGAGGGGTTCGGGTTCCTCCACCCTTCAAGATAAATGTGGCTTCTCTAGTCATGGGCTCACGCCCATAATCAACCATGATCCTCTCTAGAGTATAGATTGTCTAACTTTGTCCAGCTCCTTCTTCCCATAGGATCATACCTCAATTGATCCACTACTGAAGCCCATCTGGTATATCTCAGCCCATCCTTCCATAACTTGTACATTTCCCCTATAGTCCGGGGATGTCTGGCTAAGGCAAAATCTTCACACAGTTCTCTTAGCCTCAACCTATATTCTACCATCGTTTCGTCACTTCTCTTTGTAAAATTCCTGGCCCTCTCCCTGGTCTCACCCAGGGAGACCTACATCAAAACAATACTACTAATCAGACTTAGCAAGAAAACGTTTTTAACTCCATTTAACCTATTAGTTAGATTTCTAGGTCCGGTTTCTTTTAATTCTATTGTCTTGTTTTATAACCTAGTGCTCTGATACCAACTTAAACTGTCACGCCCCGTAGGTATCCTAAACGTAACAGCCCGCCACATACTAAGTAAGACTCTCGAGTTCCCTACCCGGGGCCTTCGGAGTCTTAAGTAGATGTAAAGCGTTCCTTTACGACAATAGAATACTTCAACAAGGAGTTAAACAGTTTAACGAGGCATTCATTAGCCATAGATAATAAATCAAAACGCATAATTTAAAGTTTACAAGATCTAAGGGGCATTCCCCCGCAAAAGAATAACAGTCTATTACAGTCATCCAGAGTCTTTAGTTTCCAATGGAAGTCTATACAAAAAGGAATGGATTAAACTTCTATGGGAAACTCCTATCTCCGGTACCTGCGCTGTGGCTTGTCTCGGCCTAAGCCATATAAAATCATGCTGCAAAAGATAGAAAACTATGGGGGCGTAAGCTAACTAGCTTAGTGAGTAATAACTTCCATAACACAATTAAGCATAATTCATTCAAACAAGTAATTATCCAGGCAAGTGAATGCATCAAACAAATGATCATCAAACATATGACCGTCCGGAAATCATATGTGGATGGACTTGCGCCCTCCATCCCGGGTTAGCAGATTAACGAATCCTGCGGTACGACGCCGTTTAAGCTCACGGTCAACTAACAATAATTCGTTTTATGGATCACGATTAACCAACAAGTCTTTTATGGATCACGATTAACCAACATATTCGTTTTATGGATCACGAAAAACCAACCAATGCAAATGCTCCAACCCCATCGTGATATGAATGGATTCAATTTACGTTTGAAACCGAATATTCATTAATTCAATTCTTTCAAGTGACCAACAAGTATTCACAAACATTCATCATAAAGTATGTAAACCCCGGTTTTTCAAGTAGCTAAGATAACCCTAGAACCGGAAACACAAAGCCCTAAACCGGAATAACTCAAGCCTGGAGTGAGAACTAGGAACCCTAAGTCCGGCTTTTCCTCGGTTTCCAGTTAATAAACTTTTCTAAGAAAAATTTAATTTTGATTATAGTTCTTGAATATATTTCAAACTAAGAAAATATCTGATTTTGAGAAAATTTCAATTCCGGGTCATCCCGAGACCCATTATAGAAAAACGTGCCCCGGAACTAGAAATTCAAAAATATTCTTATGAGTACTCATTAGAACCGAAATAAAATAAGGATTTCAAAAATATATTTCTCATAATTTTCCGGTTTATGAAAAATACAGTTATAGCCTTTTTATTCGTATTTCATTACTACCGGAAATTAAATTGTCTTGTCAACTATTCTTCACTATTCATAAAGTACACCTACACTACCTATTAGCCACCCTACAAGCCTAAGCCTTACAAATCACTCACATCAAACCCATTCTTCCATAACTTTTGTCACTTCATCTCTTACAATTTATGACAATTGATGCATGGATCAAATCAAGCCAAATCAAAGTGAAACAAACAAGTTTTCTCCCCCCTTTTTCTCTTCAAAACCGGCGCATATGGCCCCCCCCCCCATCCATGCCCATTTGATTTTTTTTCATTTCTTTTCCCATTCTTTTAACCTAATTCAACTCCTTATATAAACTAACTTATCTCTCTCTCTCCTCATTCCTTCATTCTCCACTTTCCAAAAGTTGCAAAGTGTGAAAAAAGCTCCTCAATCCTCTCTTCCTCCCCCTTTGGCCGAAACTTAAAGCCCCCACACAACACTTTCACAACTTCCATTTTTCTCTTCCATCTTACATCCACTTCAAGTAAGTTATGCTCCACTACTTCCAACTCGTGAAACCTTGTTATGGCTAGGTGATTTTTGGTTATCTCAACTCCATGTTCCCATGATCTTGTAGTAGGAACAATGAGATAACAACACAAAAATCCCAAACCATTTCATGGTAGATCTATCTTTTAAAGGAGTTTCCTTATCAAAAGCTTTAACTTTTATCCATCAAAAAGTCTTTTAAACAAAGGATCTTTTATAAAAGTATGGTTTTTATGTTTTTAAAACTCATTTAAGCTTTTGATAAAGTAGATCCATCATCTTGTTACTCATAATCATGTAGGCATTTATAGTTTCATTATTATTTTGTTCATATGTGCATAAATAGTCTTTAACACTTTTGTCTTTAGTAAATGACCTTTCTATCATATAGATCTATAAATAGATGGGTCCATGAAGTCAAAAAGAAAAGTACTTTTCAAGAAAAAGACTTTTGAAAATTCGGATGACTTTGAAAACCAAGGTCAAAAACACTTTTAACAACTTCTAAACATGTATTTCATAAGAGAAATGAAGCCTATGGGTAATAGATAATGATTAGTGGTATTTTTCATGAGTCTAAAGGAGTTTTTGCTAAAGAAAAGGTTGGAAACAAGAGATGAAGTCCATAGGAGTTTTGAGTTAAAAGTTATGAAAACCAAAATTCGTAATAATGGATGTAGGGTTAGAAAACACTATTTTTCCAACTTCAAAAATGATATTTTCTTAAATAAAGGAAGTCCTTAGGATATAGGTATAATAGATACTTAAAGTTTCAAGTATAAAATATATTTTTCCTAAAGGAATCAACTTGAAAATGAACTTTGGTAAATTCGGATTTTTGGAAACCCCATAGTAAAAGACCCACTTAAAAGTTTGTAAATGTAGATTTTATTAAAGAAATAAAGGCCTTAGGATATAACTAAAATAAGGAACAAAATTTCTTTAAATAAAGTAGAATTTTTCCAAAGGAAATCCATGTAAAATGTAGATGTGGTCAAATGTAGTAAACTCATTTACTAAATATTGAGAGGAAATGGTTTCTAAGGAAAGTTTGTTTTCTAAAAATCGTTAAATCTAAAAGTTATAATAACATACACTTCTTAAGGTTCACATCATGACATTCATGATAGGGAAAATCATTACCATTGCATTTAGTATCATTTTATACTTAGGAATCTCCAATGCATTCATCAAAACCGCATTTTTGGAATCAAGGAACCCGCTGTACAGATCTGATCCCTCAATTCCGAGGCTTAGATATTTTCAAAACTTGATTTAAACTTCATATTTGGAAAGCTCTTCCGAAGTAGATAGGAATCGGTATATAATTTGCGAAATTCCGACTTAAAACGACCAAGTTATGGCCATTTTAAAACGGAACTTCGGAAATGATGCGAATTCCGATTTCATTAAGATTTCTTAGAGTTTAGTGTCCTAAGTTGATAGAATACTTATTAGGGTAATTTCTTATATGAATAGGTGAACCCGTGGACGGTGACGAGTTACCTCCGGACTATTACTACTAGAAGACCGGAGTACCAATGGCGGAGTGAGTTTTTCTTCCCAATTCATTTATTGTATGTGCTTGTGAAGTAGTGCACTAGAATGTAGGTCAATTGAATGGAATATGAATAATGGGGATTATTGGGAAATTATATGATTGTTGTTGATATGAGAAACAAATTAAGAATATTGAAACCGGGTGATAAACTTTGATTGTATAGTTAGCTATGATGGATTGTCTGATAAATTGATTGATCGCCTGAGTAAATTGGCTTAATCAACTACTTGAGTAAATGATAATTTGACATGTGCATATCACAAGGGGATGGAGCATGAGCATTTGTAGGTTAGTCGTGAACCATAAACGACATCGAATAATCGTAGGTTAGTCGTGAACCATAAACGACATCGAATAATCGTAGGTTAGTCGTGAACCATAAACGACATCGAATAATCGTAGGTTAGCCGTGAGCCATAAACGGGATATTGTCGTACCGCAGGATTCGTTAATCTGCTAACCCGGTGGAGGGCGCAATTCCATCCACATATGATTTCCGGTTGGTCATATGTATGTCAACTCAGTGTTTGATGCATACACTTGCTTGATTAATAACTTGGTTGAATTATTGTGATATAAATGTCTTTGTGGGAGATTACACTCACTAAGCTAGTTAGCTTACATCCCTACAGACCATTCCTTTTGCAGCTTACGCATTTATGGCTTAGGCGAAGAGACCCAGCTGAACAGGTACTGAAGCTAGGAGTTTTCCCTAGAAGTTATAATTTTTGTATTAGACTTCCATAGAAAACTTCTAAGACTTGGATGACTGTAATGGACCGCTAATATTCTTTTGCGGGGGAATGCCCCTTAGAATTATGTAATATTCTTTTATGTTCATGAATTATATCCTATTGCCCATGCATGCCAAATTAAGCTTTTATCTCCATTCGGACTTGTACTCTATTGTGTAAAGGTGCGCCTTACATCTATGTGAGACTCCCGAAAGACTAAGGTGGTAATTCGGGAATCTTATATGGCATGTGGCGGACTGTTACGTTTAGGGTACCCTATGGGGCGTGACAAAGTACTTGCTAATCAGTCAATTGCTTAACACCCGGTTTCGATATTCCTTAAGCTCCATTTCACATAACAACAATAGACAACATATATAGCTCCCATATACCCCATCATGCATGTACAATTTCTTTTATCTTTGCCTACACCACTAGTGCCACTACATTACAATCACATTCATTAATTGAGATTGGAAGTAAAACTCACTCGGCCATTGGACGCCAATTTCCTAATAGTAGTAGTCGGGAGGTAGAGTGTCGTCCTGCTCGAGATCACCTACCAAGCAAGAATAATCCTAATGAGATTCTCATCATGTAACTAAATCAAACTATATATCTAGACTAGATGAATTCGGATTTCTCGCTATTTTTCGGAAGTTCCAAATTAAAACGGCCATAACTTGGTCATTTTAACTTGGAATTTCGCAAATTTTATATCGATCTCTATCTACTTCGAAAGATCTATCCATTTCAAGTATTATTTTCAAGTTTTGAAAATAGTAAGGTCACGGAACAGTGGGATCAGATATGTTCCGCGAACATTCCAATTTCAAAAACGCGTTTTGCTTTTGATAAGAATTGTTCCTAGTTGGTGATTCATGCATGAATGATATGGAAATGAATTTCTATTATGAATGCCATGTGATGAACTTAATATATGCATGGTCCTAATAATTTTTGTGATAATAACTCTTATGGACTCTTAAGTGTTGGAAAGTTCCCATAAAGATTATCTCTAAGAAGCTAATTGTTCCATATTATACTCCTTAGGGTTTCTTTGGCTTTTAACCTTGTAGTTCACTTGTTTTCTATCTAAAAATAAGTTCCCAAATTCTATAATAGTCATGGCCTCCATTCATGCATAAAAATCCACATTTTTCACTTGGTAAACATGTTTTTGAACTAGCTTTTTGTAAAAATCCGAATTTTCTAAATTTTATTTTCTTGTATCTTTCTTAAGGGAAAGCTTATCTAATGCATTAAAAATTGAAGCTTCAATGTATACATTATCCAAGGACTTCATTTAGCTTATAAAACATCCATTTTAGACTTAAATACTAAGTGTTTATTTAGGCATTACCCAAAATTACGAATTTGACTACACATCCAAAGTCAACATTTTTCCTTCTAACTTCACTTCTTGTTTTCTTATTTTTATTATGCCTAAACTCATCTAAACTCATGAAAATAATTCCTTCAACATGTCTATTACACATACCCTCCATTTTCCTATGAAATATGAGTTTAAAAGTGATTTTGGTAGTTTTCAAGGTAGGGTTTCCATTTCATCCGAATTTTCAATCTTTCAAATTTGACAAGGTCCTTCCTTTTTCAATGTTCTTGCCTTCTACATATGATTATCCACTATCTAACATCTCTATACATATTCAAGACTACATGTTTGTGGTCCTCAAAGCATGAAAATAAAATAACTCTATGATCATACATGTAAATGACAATGTGGGTATCTAAACTTTAGATCTACTAAGTATGATACATAAATCATGGATCTCATGGCATGAACAACAATATATGTGCAAGATCCCTACTTTACATGCATGAACAAGTTGATATTTCAAACAAAACTCATTTAAAGGCTAGATCCACTTCTTGAGATGGCTTGAGATTCTTGTAGTAGTGTTTTCATGTCCCTTGCTCATGCTCATTGGGATTTAGATGAGAAAACACACAAGAATGATCTTGCCATAACAAGATTTAGGATGTACAAAGCCTAAATATACATACCAAAGGAGTCTTGAAGGAGGAAAGAAGAAGAAACAAGGTTGAAATTGTGAGAGGAAGAGGGAGGGGAGTGCTCGGCAATGTGAGGAGGAGGAAGAGAGGGTTTTGATCTTTTTCAAAAGTTAAAAGGAGAAGAAATGAAGAGAGAGAGAATATTTAGTATATATATTAAGGGAATTAGGGTTTAGTTAATTAAAAGAAGTAAAGATAGCTCAATAGAGAGGGAAAATAAAGGGAGGGGCACCGGCCTCCAATGTGTGTGTGTGTGTGTGAGTTTTGAAAAAAAGAAATTTGTAATTTAGTAAATTAAATGTAATAAATGTGATAATTATTTAGAGACAAAATTTCTTGAAAAAGAAAATTGAAATGAGTAGTTGTAAGGATGTAAGAATAGGGTATGGGTAGTGTGTAGTGTAGGTTGTACTTGTGAATAGTAGACAAGACATCTACTTTACCGGTTGTTCCGAAAACACGGGAAAAGCTATAACTGTAATCTTTATAGCTCGGAAAATTATAAAATTGATATTTTTGGAATCCTTATAAAATTATGGTTCTAATGAATATTCCAGAACATTTTTCTGAATCCGTGGCCCGGGGCACGCTTTTCCGTAACTGGGCTCGGGAAGGCCCGGAATTGAAAAATTCCCGAATTTAAAACTTTCAAAGGTTTGAAATGTACTTTGGAACAATAATTTAAATTCATTTACTTTATAATAGTTATTTTACTATGAAACCGAAGGAAAGCCGGACCTAGGGTTCCTAGGTTTCACTCACAAGACTCTACCTGATCGGATTAGGGTTCTGCTTCCAATTCCCGGGGTTTCCTAGCTACTAAGAATACCGGGTTTTACATTTCTTGTCCAATATCCTCACTGGGTGTTCTTCATATGTTAGGTTTTCTTTCAGCTGAATCGGTTCCAATTTCATAATCCTTTCTGGGTCAGCCACATACTTTCTTAAAACTAACACATGGAATACGTTGTGGATCCCGGACAAATTTGGTGGCAAGGCTAGTCGACATGCCAGATCTCCGACTCTTTCCAAGATTTCAAAAGGTCCAATGTACCTCGGGCTTAACTTCCCTTGTGTACGCATCCTCTTAATACTTTTAATCGGGTTTATCTTTAGGTATACATGATCACCCACCTTAAATTCGAGTTCTCTCCTTTTTAAGTCTGCCCAACTCTTTTGCCTATCCTAAGCCTCTTTCATTTTCCGCTGGATTATCATCACCTTATCAGTGCTTCTTGTACTAATTCCGGCCCAATAGCTACCTTTTCCACTTCATCCCAAAACAAAGGGGATCTATAGCGCCGTCCATACAGAGCTTCATAAGGCGGCATCTAAATAGTTGAGTGATAGTTGTTATTGTAAGCAAACTCAATTAGGTGTACATGACTATCCCAACTCCCTTTGAATTCCAAGGCACACACTCTCAACATGTCTTCCAGGGTTTGGATTGTCCGTTTAGACTGTTCATCGGTCTGAGGGTGATAAGCCGTACTAAAATGCAACTTAGTGCCCAAACTCTTTTACAGACTTGTCCAAAACTTGGACACAAATCTTGGGTCTCTATCTGAAATAATCCCTGCAGGTATGCCATGTAATCGTACAATCTCCCGAATGTAGATCTTGGCTAATTTTTCCATCGAATAAGTCATATTTATGTGTAAGAAGTGTGCTGACTTGGTTAACCGATCCACTATTACCCATACCGCATCACAACCAGAATGAGTCTTGGGAAAACCACACACAAAATCCATAGATATCTGATCCCACTTCCATTCAGGAATGGGTAAAGGCTTCAGTAATCCACCCGCTTTTTGGTGCTCTACCTTCACTTGTTGGCAAATCGGTCATTTCATTACATAATCCGCCACATCTTACTTCATGCCGTTCCACCAATAGCGGCTTTTTAGATCTTAATACATCTTGGTACCTCCCGGATGCACGGTATATCCAGAGTTATGAGCTTCACTCATTATTTCCTTCCTCAACTCCTCGTCTTCTGGTACACACAACCTTCCTTTCATTCGGATCACCTCTTCATCATCTATTGCAAAATCAAGGTACTTTCCTACTTAGGTTTCCCTTTTGATCTTTTGTATTACTTCGTCATACCTTTGAGCTTCTTTGATCCTTTCTATTAAGGTCGGTTCCAGTGCTAGGTTAGTTATCTCAAGCTCCGCACTTCTATCTATGAATTCGATCCTTAACTTTTCAAAATCCCTAATCAGATCCTTTTGACCTGTGATCAAGGCAGCTACCTCCCCATAATTCTTCCGACTTAAGGCATCTGCGACGGCATTAACCTTCCCGGGACAGTAATTTATTCCCAGATCATAATCTTTTATTAATTCTAGCCATCTCCTTTGTCGCATATTTAGTTCCTTTTGTGTGAACAGATATTTAAGACTTTTATGATCCGTGTATATCTCACACCTCTGTCCATATAGATAATGTCTCCATAGCTTTAAGGCGAAAACAACTGTAGCCAACTCTAGATCATGTGTAGGGTAGTTCTGTTCATGGGGTCTCAATTGTCGGGAAGCATATGAAATAACCTTTCCTTCCTGCATCAGTACACATCCAAGGCCATTCCTTGAGGCGTGGCTATGCACCGTATAGGACTTTTTCGGGTCCGGTAAAACCAAGATCGGTGCCGATACCAATCATCGTTTCAATTCCTGAAAGCTCTATTCCCTCTTGTCTGTCCAAACAAATTTCTCATTCTTTTGAGTTAATTGAGTCAGTGGTTTGGCTATCTTAGAGAAATCCTTCACAAACTTGCGATAGTAGCCAGCTAATTCCAAGAAACTCCTTACTTCAGTAACTGTTTGCGGTGGTTTCCATTCTACTACCGCCTTGATCTTCTCAGGGTCAACTGATATTCCCTCACCAGTTACCACGTGTCCAAGGAAGGATATTTTCCAACCAAAAATCACATTTGGACAATTTAGCGTACAGCTTGTTGTCCCTTAAGGTTTGTAACGCCAAACGAAGATGTTCCTCGTGTTGCTCTTTGGTCTTCGAATATATTAGGATGTCGTCTATGAAAACTATCACACACTTATCCAAAAGTGGCTTAAAACTCTGTTCATAAGGTCCATAAATGTGGCTGGGGCATTGGTCAGCCCGAACGACATCATTAGGAACTCGTAATGTCCATAACGAGTACGGAAAGCCGTCTTTGGTACATCCTCAGGCTTTATCCTCAATTGATGGTATCCCGAACGCAAATCAATGCGTGAAAACACACAAGCCCCTTGCAGTTGATCAAACAAATCATCAATTCTTGGCAGAGGGTACCGGTTCTTGATAGTCACCTTATTCAACTCACGATAATCGATGCACAACCTCATCGATCCATCCTTCTTCTTTACAAACAAAACAGGTGCGCCCCATGGCGATACACTTTGTCTTATGAATTTTTGATCCAGAAGTTCTTGTAATTGTGCCTTTAGCTCTTTCAACTCAGTCGGTGCCATCCGGTATGGTGCTTTGGATATCGGTTCGGTGTTTGCAGCTAACACAATCTCAAAATCAATTTCTTTTTTTGGTGGTAATCTTGGCAAAATTTCTGGAAATACATCCAAATATTCCTTTACCACTGGTATATCCCTTCCTCCACGGGTTTCCTCTTCATCGAAGGCACCTTCTATCGGTATTATCTCTTCATCCTCCATCATCAACTCAAACGAGTTTAGCCCAAACCTTCTCGAGACTAGGGTTTCTCCCACAAATTCTACTTTTTCCTCCAATTGATCATAGAAACTCATTGTCTTCTTTTGACAATCCACTATTGCTTCCACCTTACTCAGCCAACTCATTCCGAGGATAACTTCATATTTATTCATCTCCAACATTATTAAATCACTTTTGGAGTGGTGTCCATGAACTTCCAATGGACAATCCTTTATCAATTCTCGGGTTGACACAACGCTCCCGGTAGGTGACTTAATCCTCAAACTAGCAGTAGTTGTGGCTATAGGTAATTCAAGTTGATTAGCCAAACTAGTGGTGATGAACGAATGCATCGCTCCCGTGTCAAATAAAACATAAGCCTCCACGCTATTCATCCGAATGTGTCCTGAGGTCAACAACATCCACCACTCATCAATCCTACAGCATTCTCAAAGCTACCTACCTAGGGTTCATACTTCCAGCTTTTCCATAACTATATAATTTCATCCAGACAACAATTCAGATAAATAAATCGAATTTAACTTGAGAAGGTTTTTGTTACTAACTTGTCACCAGGCTGCCATCAGCGCCTTCGCTTTGATCCAAAGCTGCCACTTCCACTTCCTCCTCCTCATCTTCCTCTACCATCTACTGGCCTTCGAAGTTATATAACCTCATCCCATGCATTGCCGATGCTGCGTGGCTCCCACTTTTATTTCCCGACCTCATGGGGTTGGTATTACTTGAGGTTCCAAAGGGTCGAGCAGCCACACTTTTCCGTTGGGAACATTCAGAGGCTAAGTGTCCCTTCTCCTTGCAAATAAAGCAAGTCACGGCCAGCTTCTTCGGGCATGTATAAACCATATGGCCAGCATCGCCACAGGATTAACATTTGTTTTTCAACAACTGGCATTGCCTAGTGATATGCGCCCCCTTACATTTCCAACATGTGACATTGGCCTTGAATTGGGTCGGCTTGCTATTAGACTCATCCTTGAACCCTTAGTACGGTCTGTACCTTTTCCCCTGAATCATGAACTGGGGTGTCATACGGCCTTTTTCCAAATACCCTCTTGTCAGGTTCTTGGTATTTCCTTTTTCTGGCCCCTTCAATCACTTGGGCCTTCTCTACCATCTCAGGGTATGTCCTTACCCCAAACTCTTCTAATTTGACCCGCAATTCCTCGTCTAACCCACCCAAAAATACTTGCTTCTTCAGCTCCTCACTATCCCTGAAAGACTCAGGTGTATATTGTAGCAGGTGGACGAACTCAGTCTCATACTGTTCCACCATTCTCCCCTTTTGTTTCACGTGGAGAAAGTCAGCACTATACTTTACCCTCAAGCTGGAGGGGAAGTAATTGTCCAAAAACTCCTGGCGGAAAGATTCCCATGTAACCGGGGAAGGCAAGCTTCTTCTCTTAGAGTCCCACTAGACCCTCGCATTGTACCTCAGCATATAAGTTCCATATTCCACTTGTAAGTAAGGTGGAATTTCATATGCAGCAAAAGATCGCTCAATTTGAGCTAACCAGTCCTCGGCTTCATCTGGTTTGTCGAACACTCCATCAAAATACCGGTTACTCTTGATGAAATCCGGTAAGGAGCTTCGGTGGGGCCTTCTATATGGTGGGGGTGGCGGCAAGGGCACATTATAGGAATTCTCCTCCTGTAGAGCCGGTGCCTCAGCAGTCGCTTCCCGGTGGTCTGCAGGTGGTGGGTGTGGAGCAGAATCCCGGACACTTTGTCCTTGGTGCGGGTTCTGAACCGAGTTTTGATTCTAGATGAATGTGTTTCAGAAGATTGGCTAGCTGTCCAATCGTTTTAACACATCACCTTGTTGATTATGAGGTGCAACTCCTTGAGGATTAGGTGGAGGTGTGGCCGGTTGGTCGGCTTCGTTTGGGATAGACCCATGTTCCCGATTTCGAATCCGTCGGTTTCGTCTGTTTATACATTGTTTAGTAAAATTTTAGTATTTTAGGAGGTTTTAGATTTTGAAGGAACTTAATTGTTAACAATATTCAAAATTTGCGAAAATTTGGAAATCAACTTAAAAAAAATGAATTTCATAATTTCATATAATCATAAGGAGAAAAAAGAACTCATACATAAGGTAACAAGTTGAAATCTCATAATAATAGTGAATGAATGAATGCTCATGCAATTTATATGCGGTTAATGTTCTTTATGCTCATGTCTAGCATGCATGCTTTTCACAACTCCTTTCCTTTGAAATAAACATGATCCTTCATTACTTTAGCGAGCCATACAAATATTACATCAAGATTTTTGTCCCCAAAATTTGGCTAGCTATACTCCAATTCCGATTCTAAACATTTTCCCTATTCCCGAAAGCATAACAAAATACAGGGAAAAAGAAGCAATAAAATACTAGCTATCTATCTGAAATCCTAAGGCAAATTGGCATCCCGCATTGCCTACTACAAAATAAGAAAAATCAGGACTTCACTTGGACTTCATGGGTTAGCTATCATCTCGGCCTCTACTCATCACTAGTCTTCGGAGGTCGAGCTAGGAGGTCGTCTCCTGCTAGAAGAACCACCATCGTCCCGTCGGATAAACAAACTAAGGTATTCCCTCGTAGTCATCCTCCGCTTCCTAGTAGGTCGGACTAAAGGCTCTTGGTCTTCACTCTTCCTCTTCCTCCGTTCCTTGCCCTTCCCTCGGGCTCACTCATTCTCCTCACCTCTTAACTTCAGGTTCACTCACTTGGTCTCCACTACTCGGTTCTCTCACAGGCTCTCCACCCACATCTTCACTCCATAGGCTCAGGGGCCACGGTTCTACTACTACTATATCAAGCACAGGTGGATTTCTCCTCAATATACACATCTCTCCATATCATTGGATCAAACTCGGGTTCTACCCTTCCACTATCTGGTATCTCCAACTCCCGATTAAAATCCCATACAATTTGGTTGGGTTCCGGATTCACTTCCGCTTCCGGCTCGATGGGTGGGGTAGGGGTTCTAGGGACTACATTTTCCTCCCAATTAGGATCCTCCTCGGGTCCTCTTCTTCTTCTTCCTCTCTTCCTCATTCTCTTCGATCACAGGCGCACCATTCAATTGCATGCCTATGTCATGGCTGGAGTGTGGCTATCACTGGGTGGAAGGATGTCTAAGTAAACCGCATGCCAAGTGATATGGTTCCATGCGTCTGCTATGTTCCAATCATGGTGGTCATACAAATTGTCATGGGCATACACATATAAGGGTCCTATAGGGATCCACACCCTAAAGTCTGGAGGGGTTCGGTTTCCCCCATTCTTCAAATAAATGTAGCCTCCCTAGTCATGGGCTCGCGCCCATACTCTACCATGATTCTCTCCAAGTATAAATCGTCTCCAATTTAGTCCAACTCCTTCTCCCCATGGGATCATACCTCAACGGTCGACTACAGCAGCCCACCTAGTGTATCTCAATCCTCTTCCACAATTTAACATTTCCCCTATAGTCGGGGATGCCTGGCTAAAGCAAGTCTTCACACAATTCTCTCAACCTTAACCTATACTCCACCATAGTTTCATCATTCCTCTTGGTGAAGTTTCTGGCCGTCCCTGGTCTCACCAAGGAGACCTACAACAATATAAGACTCCTAATCAGACTTAGCAAGAAAACATTTTAACTCCATTTGAACCTATTAATTAGATTTCTAAGTCCGGTTTCTTTTAATTCTATTGTCTTGTTTTATAACCTAGTGCTCTGATACCAACTTAAACTGTCACGCCCCATAGGGTATCCTAAACGTAACAGCCCGCCACATACTATAAAAGACTCTCGAATTTCTATCCGAGCCTTCGGGAGTCTTGTATAGATGTAAAGCGTCCCTTTACGACAATAGAATACTCAATCAATGGAGTTAAGAAGTTTAATGTGGCATTCATTAGCCATAGATAATAAACCAAAACACGTATATATACTTTACAAAATCTAAGGGGCATTCCCCCGCAAAATAATATCAAGTCCATTACAGTCATCCAGAGTCCTTTAGTTTCCAACGGAAGTCTAAACAAAAGCGAAGTAAACTTCTATGGGAAACTCCTATCTCCGGTACCTGAGCTGTGGCTTGCCTCGGCCTAAGCCAAATAAACTCGTGCTGCAACAAATAAAAGCTATGGGGGCGTAAGCTAACTAGCTTAGTGAGTAAGAACTTCCATATCACAATTAATACAATTCAAACAAGTTTATTCACGCAAATGTATGCATCAGACAAATGAGTTCAACAAACATATGACCAGCCGGAAATCATATGTGGATGGACTTGCGCCTCCATCCCGGGTTAGCAGATTAACGAATCCTGCGATACGACGCCATTTAAGCTCATGGTCAACTGAACAATAATTCGTTTTATGGATCACGATTAACCAACATATTCATTTTATGGATCACGATTAACCAACATATTCGTTTTATGGATCACGATTAACCAACATGTTCGTTTTATGGATCACGAAAAACCAACCAATGCTAATGCTCTATCCCCATCGTGATATGAATGAGTCCAATTATAATTGAAGTCGAATATATATTAATTCTATTCTTTTAGGTGGCTAACAATTATTCGCAGACAATCAATATAAAATGCTAGCTAATCAATCAATAGCTTAACACTCGATTTCGATAATTCTTAATTTCCATTTCACACATCAACAGCAGAAAAATACATAATACCCATATACCCCATCATATATATCCATTTTTATCTTTGTCTACACCACTAGTGCCACTAACAATACAATCACAACCATTAATTGAGAGTGGAAGCAGTACTCACTCGGCCATTGGACGCCGGTCTTTTTAGTAGTAATAGTCGGGAGGTAGGGTGTCGTCTTGCTCGGAATCACCTACCACATAAGAATAATCCTAATGAGATTCTCATCATTAAACTAATCCAAGCTATGCATCTAAACTAGATGAATTCGGAATTCGCGCTATTTGCGGAAGTTTCAACTTAAAACGGCCATAACTTGGTTATTTTAACTCTGAATTTCGCAAATTTTATGTCGATCTCTACCTACTTTGAAAGATCTATCTATTTCTAATATTATTTTCAAGTTTTGAAAACTTTAAAATCATGGAACAGTAGGATCAGATTTGTTCCGTAATATCTCCGATTCCGAAAAATTATTTTGTATTTGATGAAAAATGCTCCTAGTTGATGATTCATGCATAAATGGTATATGAATGAATTCCTAATATGAATATCATGTAATGAACTCAATATATGCATGGTCTTGATGATCTTCGATGATGGACTCTTATGAACTTCTATTTAGCAAGAATTCTATGATAGTCACCTATGAAAAGCTATTCTTTCCAACTTTACATTTCCTAGTATTTTTATGATTTTGTCCTTGGAATTTACTTACCATCTAAATAAAAATGGGTTCTCAATATCTATACTAATCATGAGCTCCATTTATGCATAAAAATCCACATTTTTCATTGGGTAAATATGTTTTTAAACAAGCTACCTATAAAAATCCGAATTTTGTAAATTCCATTTTCTTTATAAGAAAACTTGTTTAAGGAATCAAAATTTGAAGCTTCAATATATCCATTACCTAAGGACTCCAATTGACTCATAAAACATGCCATCTAGGCTTGGATACTAAGTGTTTATGTGGGCATCATCCAAAAATACGAATTTGACTATAATCTACTAGCTCAATATTTTTCATCCTAACTCCACTACTTGTTTTGCATTTTTATCATGCCTAAACTCATTTATACTTATGAAAATCATTCCTGAAGGGCATCTATCACCTATATCTTCCATTTTTTGTGAAAAATATGAGTTTTAAAGTGGTTTTGGTGGTTTTCAACATAGGGTTTCAAAATCATCCGAATTTTCAACTAAGCTTTTCCAACAAAATATTTTCTTTTTCAAGTTCCTTGTCTTCTATACATGAAGATCCACCATCTAACATATCTATACATAGGCAAGGCTACATTTTGATGATCACCAATGCATGGAAAACAAAATAACTATATGGACACACATGTAGATGAAGATGTGGATGTCTAAACATTAGATCTACTAAATATAATGCATGAATCATAAGCTTCATGGCATGAACATCAATATATATGCAAGATCTCTACTTTACATGCATGAACAAGAGAATATCTTAACAAAAACTCATTTAAACACTAGATCCATGTCTTGTAATGGCTTGATATTCTTGTTTAAGTGTTTTCATGTCTCTAGCATATGCTCATTGGGATTAGATGGGAAAACACACAAGAAATAGCTTTGCCATTACAAGGTTTAGGAAGAACAAGGCTTAAAATCTACATACCAATGGAGATCAAAGGTAGAAATGAAGAGGATTTGAGTTGAGTGTGTGAGAGCAAGAGCGCGGGGGGGGGGGGGGGGGGGGGGGGGGGGGGGGGGGGGGGGGGGGGTGGGGGGGGGGGGGGGGGGGGGGGGGGGGGGGGGGGGGGGGGGGGGGGGGGGGGGGGGGGGGGGGGGGGGGGGGGGGGGGGGGGGCAACTATAGAAGGGAAAGAGAGAGTTTCTCTTTAAAAAAAAAATTGAACAAGTAAAATGTAGAGAGAGAATGAACATTAGCTTATATATTAAGTGGATTAGGGTTTTAGTAATAAATTAAGTAAAATAAAACAATGAGAGGGAAAAATAGGGCGGGGGGTGGGGGGTTGGGGGGGCGTGGGCGCGGCGCCGGCCATGGAGAAGGGTTATGTATGTGTGTGTTTAAATTTGATAATTGTATTTTATGTAATTAAATGTAATAATTAGATAGGAAACAAAAATTCTTGGAAATGAAAATTGAAATGAGTAGTTGTAAGGATGTACGAATAGGGTATAGGTTGTATTCTTGAATAGTAGAACAATCCACTTTACCGTTGTAACGAAAACAACGAGAAAAGGCTATAACTGTAATTTTTATAGCCCGGAAAATAAAAATTGATATTTTTGGAATCCTTATAAAATTATGTTCTAATGAATATTCCGGAACATTTTTCTGAGTTCGTGGTTCCGGGGCACGCTTTTCCATAATTGAGCTCGGAAAGGCCCGAAATCGAAAAAATCCCGAATTTAAAATTTTCAAAGGTCTAAAATAAACTTTAGAATGATAATTCATATTCATTTACTTTATAAAACTTCTTTATTATGAAACCAAAGGAAAGCCGGATTTAGGGTTCCTAAGCTCCTCTCACTAGACTTAAACTGAACCGGATTAGGGTTTCGCTTTTCAACTCTTGGGGTTTTCTTAACTACTGAAATTACCGGGGTTTACATTATCTGTATTAAGTGAATTAGGGTTTGTTTTAAGTAATAAAAGGGGATAAAATAAATCAATTTGGATGCATAAATGCGAGGTCATGCGCTGGCCAAGAGAGGGGAAAGAGAGAGGGAGAGTTGAATTTGTTTGAAATAGAAATTTATGTAATAAAAGTGTTAAATGGAATAATTTATTAGGAAACAAAAATTTCTTGGGAAAGAAAATATAATGAGTGTTTGTAAGGATGTAAAACTAGGTATGGGTTGTGTGTGTAGTAGTTGTACTTGTGAATAGTGATAAATAGTAGACAAGACATCTACTTTACCGGTAGTAAGGAAAATAGGGGAAAAAGGCTGTAACTGTAAATTTTATAACCCGAAAAATTATAAAACGTATATTTTTGAAATCCTTATAAAATTTCGGTTCTAAGGAGTATTCCGGAATATTTTTTTGAGTTTCTAGTTTTGAGGCTCACTTTTCCGTAATGGAGCTGGGGAAAGCCCGGAATAGAAAATTTTTCGAAATCAAAACTTTTTATGGTTTGAAATATACTTTAAGACAATAATCCACATTAAATTATTCTATAGAGGTTCTTTTAATTTGAAATCAAAGAAAAGTCGGATCTAGGGTTCTTAGGTTGCTCATACTAATCTTGTTTAGGGTTTTGATTTCCGATTTCTGAAGTTTACTCGGTTACTAGAAAAACCGGGTTTACAAGCAACCAAAAAATTTATATATAACTTATATACTTGGAATTCTTATAAAATTACTAGCCTAACAGTACCAATATCATATATTTAATATTTCGAATCTCGGGGCATGCTTTTTCGAAGTCTGTATCCGATCGGGTTTGAAATAGATAGAAAATCCGCCACTCTTATCCTTTAAAGCATTCTAGCATTAATAAGAACCAAACTACACCTTCTATTCATACTTCGACTCCCTGGTTTAGGAATACGGAATTACTATATCTAAACTACTAGGGTTTATTGGGAATTTGTTGACTTAGGTTTTCCGGTCGACTTTCCGGTTTAGATCTTTGCCAAATTTGGAAACTGACATTTTATATTCATACAACATATTTGAATTGAGAATATTTATTTTAAATTTTATTTTTGTAGATATTTCATATCTCCTAACGTTTTCAAAATTCTGAAATTTCGTTTTATACCCGAAGGTTTATCGTTACTAACTGTTTAATAATTTGTTTTTAGGTTTTATACTACCCGCTTTTACAAGTTCAGGGTTAAGCATAAGAGTTTGTCACTCGTAGTGGTTTTGGATCTAGAAAAATTAAGTTCTTCACACGTAGTGGTTTTGGATCTAGAAAATATTAAGTTCTTATGTTACTTTAAGGATTTCTCTTTGTTCAAGATTAAGAAATTTTCTAGATTAGCTTAAGATTTCGGATTAGTTGAAGTTCGTTTTAAATTGGAGTCATTTTATAGTTTATTTTGAATATGTCACGCCCCGGAGGGTACCCAATCCGCCATGCACAATATTAAAGCCTAAGAATGACCACATCAATCACGCGAAGGCTTCCATACTATGTACAAGGCGTCTAACACATGGAGGAGACACATCGGAGTGATATATTTTATGTGATATAACTTGAGTAACAATGTAAAGGAATTTCAATTTATTATGCTCTAAATACAAAGCATCATACTTCAATTACATTCATCAAAAGATTTCACTACATAAAACTATTATAAGGCAAATCATAAAACCTAGCTAATAACTTCAAGCATTCTTATTCTTTGCCGGAATCCCGAAGTCATTCTCGGCTCCAACCATCTTGGTCCCCCACTTAGCATTCTTAAGATAACCTATTCATTTAAACATCTATTGGGGTATAAGCTACACTAGCTTAGTGAGTAAGAACTTTCAGGATTACATTTATAACATATCATACAATCAAGTGATTAATTAGACAAGTGATATGCATTAAACATGTGAATTCAACAAACATATGACCAGTCAGAAATCATATGTGGATGGACTGCACCCTCCATCCCGAGTTAGCAGATTAACGAATCATGTGGTACAAACCAAGACCGTTTCAGCTTACGGACAACTTTGAACTATAAATTCGTTTAAGGACAACGATTAACCAACAAATGCTAATGCTCCATCCCATCGTGATATGAATGAGTTCAATTTCATCTTCAATTCCGAATAATCAATTATATCATTTTTTTAAGTGATCAATCAATAATCGCAGACAATCAATTCTAATTCATCTATACAAGCAATAGTTAATCACCCGGCTTCGATATTCATATTCCATTTCTCACATCAATAATAAGCATACATAGTCCCCATTCATCCCCATAATGCATATCCATTTTATCTTTACCAAATATCTAGTGCGACTATTATTACAATCACAATACAATAAATGAAATCGAAAGTAATACTCACTCGCCATTGGATTACCGTCTCTTAGTACAAGTAATCCGTGTAAGGAATCATCGATATCAGGGTCTCCTAAAAAGGAAGAAATACCCTAATAAGTATTCCATCACTTAACTAGTCCAAACTATCTCATACAAACTATTAAATTCGTAATTCTTATCCTAAGCGGGAATTCCAACTTAAACCAGCCATAACTTGGTCTTTTTAACTCGGAATTTAGCAAATTATATATCGATTTCTATCTACTTCAAAATCTATCTAATTCTAATATTATATTTAAGTTTTGAAAAAATTGAAGCTTTGAAAAGATCGGATCAGGTCAGAACAGTAGCAATTTCAATTTCAAAAATAGTTTTGTAAATGTTTGTAACGTTCCTACATATAGATTAACTATACATGCAATATTGATGATTTCCTATCATGAATGGCATGTTATGAGCTTGATATATGCATGTCTTTGACAATATTTACAAAAAGGAATTTTAGAAACTTTTATTTGTAAGGCTCCATGGCTATTTACTTTCAAGAAGACTAGCTTCCTAACTTTGATCATTTCCATTTGTTTTGGAAATTGAGTTTCATTATATCTATTACTTATGACCTTCATTTTTACATAAAAATTTCTATTTTACACTTTGTAAACATGTCTTCAAGTAGGGTTGATTCCAAAATCCGAATTTTGTAAATTTTATTTTTTTTTTGGTGGTGATTCCTTTAAGTAAAAATCATTTGATACTTTGAAAATTAAAGCTCAATCATGCCTAGCCACTTAGAACTTCATTTATTTGATAAAACTTTTAATTTGAGTTTGAAAAATATGGGTTTTCATGCCATTACTCCATTATTATGAATTTCTTAAAATGATAACAACTCAATTTTTCCTACTTTATATCTACAATGCATCATGCATATATGTATTACCTACAAACTATTGTTATGAAGGTTATGAGATGATCTACCTATATGTATACATATAGTACCAAGAATTCTTTTTGAAAACTTTTACTTTGCAAAACTTTGAATTTTACTAGACTTAAGAAAAATAGTTTTTTTCTTCTTGTAAAAGGATACTTGCTTTTATCAAAACTCAACCTTGATGACCTATATAACCATCACCTTCATTATTTCAACAAAAACCTTCAATTTTGGGTTAGAAAATAGGTTTTACATAGGTGGTTTGCCTAAGTACGAATTTTACAAAATTTTAAAGAATGAAAATATTGTTTAACCTATTCTTGGAAACCATTTGTTATTCTAGGGTTATGTTTTGATAAACTTCTCTTATCCTTGTCAAAACTTGGTCTTTATTACATATATTCCCTAGGACTTCCATTTTCCTATAAAAATTATCATTTTGGTATTTGGAAATAGGTGTTTAAATAGTGGCTATTTTCAAATCCGAATTTTGAGAAATTCATTTGAGCTTGTTTTCTTTGTAAAACTCATTTACTCTTTCAAAAACCATTTCCTAATCAAACCTACCCCTTAAGGCTTTCATTTCTTTAATAAAATTGTTGTTTTGAAGTTGAAAAATGGGTTTTCAAAATTGCTCTTTGTTGAGATCTGAATTTACAAAATTTATTTTTGGACATACCTTTTGATAAAATCTATCTAAACTTATGAAAATCCATTCCTTACATATCATATCTTAAGAGCCTTTCATATCTCGAATAAAAACTTCATTTTTGATTTGGAAAACATGTTTTTAAAATATGCCTTGGCCTAAATCCAAAAATGAGATTTTTATTTTGAAAATAACTTTTGAAAATCACCTTTGATTCTTGTAAAAAGAAGTCTTGATGATATCCATATATTAAGCCTTCATTATCTCAAGTAAAAATTTCATTTTGACACTTGGAAAGTGGTTTTTAAATAGGGGTCTTGCCTAAATACGAATTTCACCATTTTTGTTTGAGTCAAAACCAAGATCTACACTTAATATGAACATAAATATAAAAGAAATCCATGGTAGTAAACTATAAACTCATAAATCTAAACTTCACTCATCAAAATCATTCATTCATGTTATCTATTCCCTAAACCCTTCATTTTAAATGAAAAATACATATTTTGAAGTTGAAAAATAACTTTTCTAAATATGGTTCCTTTTCATCCGAATTTTCAACAATTTTCAAAAATGATTTTGTTGAAAATAAAATAGATCTTGAGCTTTCTAAAACTTTACTACTATCATCATGCTACGACAAGTTATTTATGAACATAAAAAAAAGTCTAATGCATTTATGAACTCAAAACACTAGATATAGTTTACTATACTAGTTATAAATGCGTGAACACTAAGATAGTTATGTGAACGATGAATATATGCATAAATCAAGCAATAACAAAAATAATAACTCAAATAACAAGATCTAAGCATAAAAAAAATCAAAGCTACAAAAAGTTAGATCTATAAAATAACTACTTTTAACAAGAAAATAATAATGATACAAGATAATAATCATAGAGAAGAGGAGTGTTTTCATTTGGCATCATCATCCTTAGCTTTTAAGCTTATGGAATGTCATTTGATGCATGAAACTCTCACTATACTTTACCTATATCACCTATGGAAGATTTGGAAAAGAGTTTTATCCAAGAATCTTGAAGAAATATGTGTGGGAGCTTATAGAAGAAATAGAGGCAGCTTGTGTTTTTGCAAGAACAAGAACAAAATGAAGAAAGAGAGGAAAAAGAGAGAGAAAAAAGATAAGGAATGATAAAGGGTAAAAAGTGTAAATGAAAGAGAGAGAGAGAGAGAGAGAGTGTATTAAATGAAAGAAAAGAAAAAAAAAAACAAGGGCAGCAATTGCAAGGGGGCTGCACGTGAATTTGGAGAGGAGAGAGAGGGAATTTGTTTGAATTTTGACTTGAAATTGAAATGTGTAATTAATGTGTATGTGTTGCTTCTTTAAGAAGGATTGGAATATATTTATTTTAGTCAAATTGGGAGTAAATTAAAAGACAAGGGTAGCAAAAAGAAGAGAAAAATCTGCCAAGTGTGGGATAAAGTGTAGAAAGATTGAAGTGAAAAAGAAGTGATATGTAAAAGGTGTACTTGAAGTATGAGTTGGAAAAAGTACTTTTTATTAAGAAAAATACCAAATAAAATTATAAAAAATATTTTTAAATGAGTGGCACAATTTTTATAAATAAAATTAAATAATTATTTGAATTATTTTAGTATTTCAACAAATATGTTACCGGTATGATCAAAATATGCGAATATGAGTTATAAATGATATTTTTATAACTCGAAAAATTCTAAAAAATTATTTTATGAAAATAAAAATATTTTTCAATTATTAAATTAATTTATTTTATTTTTAGTATCGGGTCTTAAACAGAATCTGATCTCGTATAAGCCCGAAACAACTAAATTTAAAAAAAAAATTCTATAATATAAAATATTTATCTAAAAAAATATAAGGGTTTATAAGAATAATAAAATCGTGTAATTAAATGGAAGTGAATAGTGCAAAAGACTAATTACCGGTAGTAAAGAAATATAAAAATTGTAAAATCAGATATTTCTAGTTATCGAAAAATTATAAAACTTATATTTTTGAAATCCTTATGAAAATGCGAGTCTAATGGTACTAATGGTATGTTTTTGATATCTCGAGCCACGGGACACGCTTTTTGAAGTCTATATCCGAAAGGGTTAGAAATAGGTCAAAAATTTACCAATATAATATTTTTAAGCGAACTCGTATTACTACGAACTATTCTACACACTTAACCTACAACTCAGCCTCTAGAGTTAAGGGCGTTAGATTGCCGGACTTAAACTTATGTATTCCAATTAGGATTTCTGGGTGATTTTCCGGTTTAGATCTTTGCCAATTTGGAAACTGATATTTTATGTTTATACAACATATTTGATTTGAGAAATCTATTTTGAATTTGATTTTTGTAAGTATTTAATATCTCTTAATGTTTTTAGAATTCTTGAATGGAGTTTTATTTCCGATAGTTAATCGTTATTTACTTTTTAATAATTTGTTCTTGGGTTCTATGTCAATCGATTTTATAATTCAGAGTTTAGTATGGAATTTGTCGTACGTAGTAGTTTTGGATTTGAAGACTATTGAGTTTTTATTTTATTTTTAAGAAATCTCATTTCTCAAGATTAAGAATTTCTAGATTCGTTCGTGATTTAGGACTAGTCGAAGTTCGGTTTTAATTTGAAGTGATTTTTAGGATTTATTTTCGAAGTGCATCTTGGAATTATTTACTAAAATTTTTCGGAACTTAGAGAATATTTATTTTGGAATTATCTACTGAAATTTTTTGGGGCTTACAGCCATAATGCTTGATCATCATCTTCTTCATGTAGTGAATGCAAGAAGAGTGGGTTCTAAAGGTCCCCCAATTAATGGGACATAGGCCACATTAACCGGAGTGGGAGGCTAATTCATGTCCCGAATGGTAGGTAACCACAACACCCAAGACCTACTAGCGCCTTCCATCTTAAGTTACCTAAGGTAGCCCGAGTTTGACCACATCTAGCACACATTTTTCTTCAATTCAACCTTGCCCCTAGTTAGCGGTATTGTAAACCCCTAAAATTTTTGGTTAATTTTAAGTTTGATCTTAGAATTAAAAGTCAACCGAAACCCTAAAGGTCAACAAAAGGCTAGTACAAACCCTAGATTCTAGATCCGACATTCTCGTTTTCTTTAGCCCAAGAAAACGAAGTTGGAATAATTAGCGATAATAGTTCGTAATAGCTATAGGTTATATAAAAATATCAGAATTTCGAAATTCAAGTGTCCCTTGAACCCGATCGGACACAGTTATTGAAAAACGTGTCCCGGGACTCGAAATAGTAAAAATATTCCGAATATATCGTTAGATTTGTAAAAATATAAGATTTTCAAAAATATCAATTTCGTAATTTTTCGGCAGCTAAAAATATCAGATATTGTATTTATACACGTATTTTCTTACTACTGGTATTTAATTGTCATGTCTACTTTTAAATACACTATTTTCTACTATTCTACGCTATTCATCTATCTTTACTTTTTATTATAACCTACTCTTATAACCCATACACCTATTTCTTACAAATTTTCATTTCCAATACAATTTCACATCTTTCATTTCTTACTTTTAATTAACAAATAAAAAAAAATAAAATTTTCCCTCTCTCCCATGCACAATTTGCGTCGGCCCCTCCCTCTTTCTATCTATATTGTTTTGTTTTTCATTTATTTAATTAACACAAATTATCTCCCACATTTTCCTATAAATACCCCCATCACCTTCACTTCTTTCACACTTCTTCATTTCTAAAGTTACTCTCTCAAAATCTCTCAAGAATTCTCTTCCAAGAAGCTCTCCTTAGTTCATCTCTTTTAGGTGAACTTTCTTCAAGAAATTCCTATGTTCATCTACTTAGTATGAACTTAGTGTATGTTTTCTAAAACCATGAAGGATAAGAAAGTAACAATAGGTTCATACTTTATTTCTGTTCATAATCTCAACCCCTTTATGTTCTTTTATGTTCATAACTATCTAATATATCTATATAAATATATATATAATATTTTGAGCATATAAGCTCATTGTCTTGCAAATTATTTACCTTTCATGCAATTTATTTACGTCCTTGCTATTTATTTAATTTCAAGTTGTTTTTAAGACTAGTCTTTCTAGTCTTAGACTTGTCATCATCAAGTCAAAACATTTTCTTTTTCTTTTGGGACTAGTAATTTCTTAGTCCCGAGATACCTTGACCAAGCTAAGGTTCCAATACTTGATTTATTTTCTTAATAGCTTATTCTTTCAAGTATTATGTTCCTCTATATTCTTATAAGTTATGTCACATCCCACCCCCACAGGCGACAGCGATGCGATGCCAGGGCAGACAACCACCACTGGCCCCCTAGTGATAATGGCCGACACCACCATTGCATCATGGTGACCCCAAAGACTGGGTTCAACTCTGCCTAAGGGTAACAACACCTATAGTGCCCGTGATACCCTGCAGGGCATGCGTTGGTTGGGGTCACCATGATGCAATGGTGGTGTCGGCCATTATCACTAAGGAGCCAGTGGTGGTTGTCTGCCCTGGCATCGCATCGCCGTCGCCTGCGGGGCAGGGTGTGACAACTTATGACTCATATTCATGCATGAACATAATGGTTTTGTCTCAATAAAACAAATGAAGAAATATTTTCTTAAAAATAAAGATTCTTTTCTAGAAACAAAAACAAGTAGTTAATGTTTTTCTAAGAACTAAGAAGCCATTTTTTTTAACAAACTTAGAGGAGTTCCTAATAGATTTTTATAAACATACATAAAAGGATTTTAAGAAAACAAGGATTTTTCAACAACTTCATCTTCTCTTCATATAATAGAAATTCCATTTCATTAAAATGATCTCCAGAAATCAAGAAGTCATTTTTCTAAATATAGAAGTGTCAAATACTTTCAAAAAGTGTTGGAAGCTAAGTTTAGGAAATAAAAATCATTCTTTAAGAAATTAAGAAGATTATGAAAATAAGATTTAGGAAAAGAAAAGAGACTCATCATAAACAACTTAAAATAATTTTTAAAGCAATTACAAGCAATTAAATTTAGAGAAAGAAATACTCATTTCAAATAACTCAAAATCTTTCAAAGTAAAATGGACACTTCAAGAATTCTTAAATTCAAAATCTTTCAAAACTTTACTTTTTCAATTGAGACAACTTCATTCACTTCATACATTTGTCATGAGTCAATAAATATATATGAATATACTTTCCAAAAGTTTTACAAGTTATTATAATGTCTACCTCATCAAGTGAGCTTTTGATAAAAGAAGGAAAACAAGTTTTTACAAATTCATAATGAATCTGGTCGCTGATTTTTCGGAACCCAAACGACTTAGATTGTTGAAAATAAGTTTAGAAATGAGTAGAACTTTTCAAGTAGGTAGAAAAAGATATGTTATTTGCGAAATTCCGAGTTAAAATGAGCAAGTTATGACCATTCTAAGTTGGAATTTCCTCTTATACGATTTTACCGCGATTTTTAGAAAAGTTTAGAATCTTCAAGAAGAGAAACTTCATGAAATACTCATTTTGGGTATTCTTCTTGATTAGATAATCTCGAGGAGGATTGTTTGTATCCCAAAGATTACTACGATTAGTGGAAATCCCGAACGACTCATCCATTTCAAGAAAGGTGTCATCATGGCTGAGTGAGTTTATTCCCCGTTATTTTTCATACTTATGATTGTGTTTGTAAAATTAGTTGCACTAGAATTTAGGCAAAAATCAAATGGAAGTTGTATGATAACATGTTGAAAGAATATTAAGTATATCGAAATTTGATTTGTTTGTAATAAAGTTGTTTGTACATTACTATCTTGAAGTGTTTGAAATTGGTTGCTCACTTGAAAGAAGATAAATATAACTACTAGAATTTAATTAAGAAATTATGCATGCACTTCATATGTTGAGTCACATTTCATTCACTACTATACAATTGGTGGGACAAGTGTATAATAGTGGTGGTAGACATAACCGGTATATCATGTAAGTGGCGAATAGGAGCCAGTAAGAACTACGTAAATTGGTGGCTAGTAGGAGCCTGTAATAACTACAAGTTTTTGATGGCGTATAGGAGCCGGTAATATCTATAAAAGTGTTTTAAAAGTTGTGGCTGTAATTGGCCTTAATACCCAACCCTGAATGAAGAGCGTAATTCATTTAACATATGATTCCCAGAAAGTCATGTGTCTTGTATGCTCACGTGGTTGTTGCATTCCATATGTTTGAATAATAAACTTGATTGATAATTTACTTTGAGTACGAATTTTGGGATTTACTCACTAAGCCCATAAGGTTATACCCCTAGAGGTATTTGTATTCTCAGGAACACCTATTTTTGTGCCCAGTGTCACGCCCCATAGGGTATCCTAAGCGTAACAGCCCGCCACATACTATATAAGACTCTCGAAATCCCTATCCGAGCCCTTCGGAAGTCTTGTATAGATGTAAAGCGTCCCTTACGACAATAGAATACTCAATCAATGGAGTTACGAAGCTTAATGTGGCATTCACTAGCCATAGATGATAAATCAAAACACATATATATACTTTACAAAAGTCTAAGGGGCATTCCCCCGCAATATAATATCAAGTCCATTACAGTCATCCAGAGTCCTTTAGTTTCCATCGGAAGTCTAAACAAATCGAAGTAAACTTCTAAGGGAAACTCCTATCCCCGGTACCTGAGCTGTGGCTTGCCTCGGCCTAAGCCAAATGAACTCGTGCTGTAACAAGTAAAAACTATGGCGGCGTAAGCTAACTAGCTTAGTGAATAAGAACTTCCATATCACAATTAAGACAATTCATTCAAACAAGTGATTATTCAAGCAAATGGTATGCATCAGACAAATGAGTTCAACAAACATATGACCAGCCGGAAATCATATGTGGATGGACTTGCGCCCTCCATCCCGGGTTAGCAGATAAACGAATCCTGCTGTACGACGCCGTTTAAGCTCACGATCAACTGAATATGGCGGCGTAAGCTAACTAGCTTAGTGAGTAAGAACTTCCATATCACAATTAAGACAATTCATTCAAACAAGTGATTATTCAAGCAAATGGTATGCATCAGACAAATGAGTTCAACAAACATATGACCAGCCGGAAATCATATGTGGATGGACTTGCGCCCTCCATCCCGGGTTAGCAGATAAACGAATCCTGCTGTACGACGCCGTTTAAGCTCACGATCAACTGAATAATAATTCGTTTTATGGATCACGATTAACTAACAATTTCGTTTTATGGATCACGATTGACCAACATATTTGTTTTATGGGTCACGAAAAACCAACAAATGCTAATGCTCCATCCCGTCGTGATATGCATGAGTCTAATTATAATTGAGGTCAAATATGGATTATTCCAATTCTTTTAGGTGTCCAACAATTATTCGCAGACAATCAATATAAATTCTAGCTAAACAAGCAGCAGCTAAACACTCGGTTTAGATATTCCTTAAGTTCAACTTCACATATCAATAGCAGATAAGTATATAATTCCCATATACCCCATCATGCATATCAAGTTTTATCTTTGCCTAAACAACTAATGCCACTATCAATACAATCATAAGCAACAATTGAGAGTGGAAGTAGTACTCACTCGGCCATGGTTCGCTGGTCTTTTAGTAATAGTAGTCAGGGGGTAGAGTATCGTTTTGCTCGGGATCACCTACCAAATAAGAACAATCTAATAAGAATCTCATCACTAAACTAATTCAAGCTATGCATCTAAACTACACGAAATCGGAATTCTCGCTATTTGCGGAAGCTCCGACTTAAAACGGCCATAACTTGGTCATTTTAACTCTGAATTTCGCAAATTTTATATCAATCTCTATCTACTTTGAAATATCCATCTATTTCTAGTATTATTTTCAATTTTTGAAAACATTAAGGTCACGGAACAGTATGATCAGATCTGTTCTGTAACTTTTCCGATTCTGAAAAATTGTTTCGCATTTGATAAAAATGTTCCTAGTTGATGGTTCATGTATAGATGGTATATGAATGAATTCCTAATATGAATATCATGTAATGAGCTCAATACATGCATGGTTTTGATGATCTTTGATTATGAACTCTTATAAACTTCTAATTATTAAGAACTCCATAATGGTCACTCATAAAAAGCTATTTTTTCCAACTTTACATTCCCTAGGGTTTTATGATTTTATTCTTGGAATTTACTTGTTACCTAAATAAAAATGAGTTCTCAATATCTATACTAGTCATGACCTTCATTTATGCATAGAAATTCATATTTTTCATTTTGCAAATATGTTTTTAAACAAGCTTTTCATAAAAATCCGAATTTTTGGAAATTTCCTTTTCTTGCATTTTCTTTATGAGAAAACTTGTTTAATGCATCAAAAATTGAAGCTTTATTATATCTATTGTCTAAGGACTCCATTTGACTCATAAAACATGCCATGGATGCTAAGTGTTTATGTAGGCATCATCCTAAAATACGAATTTGACTACTAATCACTATCTCAATATTTTTCATTCTAACTCCACTACTTGTTTTACATTTTTCTCATGCCTAAACTCATCTAAACTTATGAAAATCATTCCTTAAGGGCATCTATTACATATACCTTCCATTTTTTATGAAAAAATATGAGTTTTAAAGTGGTTTAGGTGGTTTTTAAAGTAGGGTTCCAAAATCATCCGAATTTTCAACTAAGCATTACTAACAAAATATTTTCTTTTTCAAGTTTCTTGTCTTCTATACATGAAGATCTACCATCTCGCATATTTATACATAGGCAAGGCTACATTTTATGATCATCAATGCATGAAAATCAAAATAACCATATGAACATAAATGTAGATAAAGATATGAATGTCTAAACACTAGATCTACCAAATATAATGCATGAATCATGAGTTTCATGGCATGAACATAAATATCTATGCAAGATTCCTACTTTACATGCATGAACATCACATTATCTCATCAAAAACTCCTTTAAACTCTAGATCCACTTCTTGTGATGGCTTGATATTCTTGTATAAGTGTTTTCATGTCCCTAGCATATGATCATTGGGATTAAATGTGGAAAACACACAAGAATAGCTTTGCCATTACAAGATTTAGGAAGAACAAAGCTTGGAATCATCACTTTAATGGAGATTTAAAGAAGAAAAGAAGATGAAACAAGCTTGTGGAGGAGTGCATGTGTGTGTGTGTGTCACGACACATAGAGAGGGAAAAGAGAGAGTTTCAACCTTTGTTAAAATTTTGTAAGAGTGAAAATGAGGAGAGAGAGAGAAAAAGGAGCTTATATATGAATAAATTAGGGTTTTTAATTGAATAAAAATAGCAAAAATAAAACAAATGAGAGGGGAAAGGGGGAGTGGGGCACCGGCCATGAGGGGGTGAGTGAGAGAGTGAGTTTGAATTTTCACAAAATTTATATTTTATGTAATAAAATGTAATAATTATATTAATTAATTAGGAAACAAAAATTCTTGGAAAAGAAAATTGTAATGAGTAGTTGTAAGGATGTAAGAATAGGGTATGGGTAGTGTGCAGTGTAGGTTGTACTTGTGAATAGTAGACAAGACATCTACTTTACCGGTTGTAACGAAAACACTGGAAAAAGACTATAACTGTAATTTTTATATCCCGGAAAATTATAAAATTGATATTTTTGAAATCCTTATAAAATTACGGTTCTAATGAATATTTTGGAATATTTTTCTGAGTTCGTGGTCCTGGGGCACGCTTTTCCGTAATTGAGCTCGGGAAGGCCCGGAATTGAAAAATTCCAGAATTTAAAACTTTCAAAGGTCTAAAATATACTTTAAAACAATAATTCATATTCATTTACTTTATAAAACTTCTTTTATTATGAAACCAAAGGAAAGCCGGATTTAGGGTTCCTAAGCTTCTCTCACTAGACTTAAATTGAACCGGATTAGGGTTTCGCTTTTCAACTCCTGGGGTTTTCTTAACTACTGAGAATACCGGGGTTTACACCCGGGGCCTCCTCATATCCGTGTAAGTTTTCTATTGAAGCTTTTGGAGGAAATCTACTTGAAGACTTAGATTAGAATTCCTTTGAAATCTTTAATATAGTATTTGGATGTTGTAAAGACTATCATGATCTTTGGGATTAGCAGGGGTATGCCCCTAAGAAATCATGTAATAGACCTTTGGTTATTAATGATATAATATATTTTATTTCTAGATTCTTATATGTTTCATCTTTACTTGCTTAAATTATGCTTCCCAAAAGCATCTCCTATTACCGTGCTAGAAGCCTTACATGTAATACTAAGGCTTTCAAATGACTAAGATAGTCATTCTTAAGTCTTGATATTATATGTGGCGGACTGCCACGTTTAGGGTATCCTTTGAGGTGTGACAGTTTAAGTTGGTATCAGAGCAACATATTTGTAGGAATAAAGGTAATAGGAATAAATCTAGAATAGAGAAAGATAGATATGTCTATGGAGAAAGGACTTAGATAAGATTAGATAAGTCTAGAAATTCTCAAAAAGGAAAATTAATGACTTTACTTGTCTTTTATAGCTTACTCTTGGAGAAGTTAGAGTTAAGGCCCAATGTTTGAACTTAAGAAATGATGAAACCCTTGTGGACTACCAGTTAAAAGTAAGAAGCCTATGTAAGGAGTTTTCCCTTTTGGACTGACTTAGAAGTTTCTTACGGTATGGAACGGCTCACGTGCCATTACAACCACATCCCTATGCTCCAAGAAGCTACGATCATTTTTCAAAACGATAGACGTCCAGTTTTCCTGATTTTCGAACTTGGAATTCCATAGGCCGATTATATATTTATGCCCACGATGAGCTAGCAGATTCACGGATGAGATGAGGATGATTCCAGCCATCAGGAAGCTAGTCAAGATTTCAGATGGACTATTGAACCAACCCCAAATGAGAACATTCTAAATAGAAGCCGATCTCACAATCCCCTAATAAGAGACCTGACTGAGAATGAAGTGATGGAAGTATCCGATGAAGAGCATGCATCATAGACGGAGTTTGATCAAAGGGAGCCAAACACGTCTAGGAATCAACCATCCCGCAAAGGAAAAAGAATGATGGTCCGAAGCTACTTGATGTTGTTCGTAACTAAGAGGCCAAGGACGACTTCTAGTCCCAACTACCATAATGCAATTCCCTCACCATGGAGAAAGATCAAAGAAGGAAGGAAGGATCCACATGAGCAATCCCATGTGTCCAACAAGAATTTTGTAGCCAGATCGACTTAGGATATAGGATTGATCAGTAGTTTAATTTATGCTTTCGAAAAAGTGTTCAACATTTGTTATATTTTGAATTTCTTTTGCAAGCCTTGATTTCTTTATGTATGGGATTTCATTCCCTTCTATGCTTTTTAATTAAATGAAGTATTTTGGTTTAAACAAATTTCATCTCTTGATTTAGTTGCTTAAACTTCTTTTATATGATATTTCTCTTTACATGTTTATTTCCTTGAAAGCTCCCGCAATTTCCGTAACTTAATATGTAAAAGACTTAATAATCTAGTATTTACGTAAACAATTAAAACAGCCGACCTAGAAGAGGACGACCGAGGGTAAGGCAGGCATCGAACAACCCGCCTGAAGAAGTTAACCAACCAGAAGTGCCCCCTGTGGCTCCTGCCCCGAACCGCAAGGCGACCTCCAAGCCACTCTGGGTCAATTAACACAACTTCTTAATGTGTTAGTTCAACAACAACAGAGGAATATGCCACCACAGGCACCAGCTCAAGCACCACCCCAGCAGGCACCTCAAGCATCTGTACATGGACCAGCAGCACCTGATGCTCAATCGCATACAGTACCCTTGCCGCCTCCGCCACCACCTCGACCATACAGAACTTCACTCCCAGATTTTATCAAAAGTAACCGTTACTTTGACGAGCTTTTGGGAAACCAGATGAAGCTGAGGATTGGCTCGCGCAGATAGAACGATCTTTTGCTGCTTATGAAGTTCCTCATCATCTTCGAATAAGCTATGGTACCTATATGTTAAGGTTTAATGCCCGGTCTGGTGGAGTCCAAGAGTAGAGAATTGCCGCCACCCATCACCTGGGATATGTTTCGGAATGAGTTTCTGGAAAATTATTTCCCTGGAAGTTTAAGAGTAAGATATAGTCGGATTTCTTGCACATATCTCAGAAAGGAAAATCCATAGAACAATACGAGGGAGTTCAGCCGACTCCTGTATGCTCCTGATTCTTATAAGTATAGTGAGGAGCTAAAACGACAAGTGTTCCTGAATGGGTTAGATGAGGACCTAATGCGGTTAGAAGAGTTTGACATTCGGACCTTCAGAAATTAGTTGAAAGAGCAAGAATTGTTGAAGGGGCCAAGAAGAGGAAAGCTGGACTTTTGAGAAGAAAGTGCATGTGTTTGGAAGAAAATTTCAACCAGGAACAAGCTCCAATTTCCCTTCTAAGAGGTTTAAACCAATTAGCCACTTTAAGGGAAATTTCAGTGGACAGAAGGATAATTCCAAGGCAGCAGTAAGTTGTTGGAAATGCAAAGGGCACACTATCCGAAGAGATGCCCCCTTCTCCAGAACAAATGTTATTTCTGTGGTGACCCGAGCCATAAGATTCGGATTGCCCAAAGAAAGCTTCTACGACTTGTTTCGTATGCAAGCAAATGGGACATTTTCCAACGAGTGTCCCCAAAGAAATCTCACAACAAACCACCTGTTGGATCTTCAGAGGACTTGCACCAACAAAGAGTGGGAATGGAAGCGGAAGTCGCTCATCATCATATGCATGGGCTGAGAATTTACAACCTTGAAGGGCAATGGGTTTGTGAGGAGGATGCCGAAGAAGGAGTAGAGTTGGCTGCCCTGGACCATGGAGAGGAGTATGACTATAGCTTGGTTACAGGTTAGCCTCAACCTTTAAAATATCTGTTTGTTTTTATCTGTTGAGTATAAAGTTATGATGTATGTTGGAAATAATAGATGTCTAGGGAACCTTATAAAGACAATAAGAATAGTAACACACGCATCTTGAACAGGAACCATACAAATAGGGGACCTGACCTTATACCCTCTTCGATACCGGTGCAACGCATTCCTTTATTGCCACTAGTATAGCCTTGAAGATCGGTTTACCTATCACCACAACCCCAACAAGTTTTCGTATAAAAACCCCCGGTAGTGTGGTGACTACCAAAGAAGTAATAAGGAATTGCCCCATGAAGATACAAGGCCATGAGGCAACCACCGATCTTATAGTAATAGAAATCAGCAAGTACGAAGTGATTCTCGGAATGAGTTGGTTGTCCATGGTGGAAGCAAAGGTAGATTGTAGAAATAAAAAGGTGGAATTCATGGGACAAGACGGGAAGAAAGCGTTTTTGGGAGAATCCGCAACTTCTAAAAGTTTGGAGTTAAGTTCGTTCAGCTAATTGAAGAAGTTGAGGAAGGAGTTGAAAGTTATGTGGGAAGTACGGAGGAGGATGAGGAAAGACCCAACATTGACGACATCCCCATCGTTAATGAGTTCTCCGATGTTTTTCCAGAAGAATTGCCTGGGTTACCCCCAAAACGAGAAATCGATTTCGAGATCGATTTGATGCCAAAAACAGAACCCATATCCAAGGCACCATACCGAATGGCACCTGTTGAGCTCAAGGAACTTAAGAAGCAATTACAAGAATTGCTTGACCAAGGATTCGTTAGACCAAGTGTCTCACCTTGGGGAGCTCCGGTATTATTCGTAAAGAAGAAGGATGGATCGATGAGGTTGTGTATTGATTATCGAGAACTCAATAAGGTCACTATAAAGAATAAGTATCCATTGCCAAGGATTGACGATCTCTTTGACCAACTACAAGGAGCAAGTGTATTCTCACGCATTGATTTGAGATCAGGATACCACCAGCTAAGGATTAAACCGAGGATGTGTCAAAGACCGCTTTCAGAACTCGGTATGGACACTATGAGTTCATGGTTATGCCATTTGGTTGACTAATGCACCAGCTGCTTTCATGGACTTGATGAATCGGGTGTATAAGCCGCTCTTGGATAAATGCGTGATTGTCTTCATTGATGATATTTTGGTCTATTCTAAAACACGGAGCAACACAAAGAACATCTAAGAATGGCATTACAAACCTTAAGGGAGCACAAGTTATATGCCAAATTATCCAAGTGTGACTTTTGGTTGGACCAAATATCTTTTCTAGGACATGTTATCTCAGGGAAAGGAATATCAGTAGATCCTGAAAAGATTAAGGCCGTAATGGAATGGAAACAACCAAGGACGGTGACTGAGATTAGAAGTTTTCTTGGATTAGCTGGCTATTACAGGAAGTTCGTGCAAGATTTCTCAAAAATAGCTAAGCCTAACTCAGTTGACCCAGAAGAATGAAAGGTTCATTTGGAATGAGAAGAGGGAACAAAGTTTCCAAGAGTTAAAGCAACGGTTGGTATCTGCTCCAATTTTAACCTTACCTGATCCGAAAAGCCATATACCATCCATAGTGATGCGTCAAGAAATGGCTTAGGATGCGTGCTTATGCAAGAAGGGAAGGTAATTGCTTATGCTTCACGGCAGTTGAGGCCGCATGAACAAAATTACCCGACATGATCTTGAGTTAGCCGCAGTTGTCTTCGCTCTCAAGCTTTGGAGGCACTACCTATATGGACAGAGATGCGAGATTTATACAGACCATAAGAGCCTCAACTATTACACAAAAGAAATTGAATATGAGGCAAAGGAGATGGTTAGAGTTGATCAAAGACTATGATCTTGGAATAAATTATTGCCCTGGAAGAGTGAATGCGGTAGCAGACGCTTTGAGTCGAAAGAATCACAGAGAAGTTGCAGCCATGCTCACAACCCAAAGAGAACTTATAAAGGAATTTGAGAGGCTGAGCATCGAATTTGTAGGATGAAGTGTGGAAGTAGAAATTTCCCATTTGATAATAGAGCCAATTCTAATAGAAAGAATCAAGGAATCTCAGCGATATGATGTAGTCATATAAAAGTTGAAAAGTGAGATACAAGGAGGAAAGTATGATGATTTTGAGATAGATGAGGAGGATGTAGTAAGGATGAAGGGAAGATTATGTGTACCGAATGATGAGGAGATGAAAAAGGAAATTATGAGTGAGGTACATAACTCGGGATATACCATGCACCCCGGTGGTACCAAGATGTACCAAGACCTTAAAAGTTGCTTTTGGTGGAATGGTATGAAAAGGGACGTGGCTGAATTCATAATGAAGTGTCTCGTATGTCAACAAGTAAAGATTGAAAACCAAAGGCCAGGAGGACTTTTGAAACCATTGACCATACCGGAATGGAAATGGGATCTGTCACGCCCCGAAGGGTACCCTAAACGTGGCAGTCCGCCGTACACAATATTAAAGCCTAAGAATGATCACCTCAATCATGCGAAGGCTTCCATACTATGTACAAGGCGTCTAACACATAAAGGAGACACATCGGAATGATACATTTTATGTTGATACAAATGAGTAACAATGTAAAGGAAATATACATTTACTATACTCCAAATACATAACCATATACTTCAAGATACAATTCATCAACTTCAACTACATTCATCCTAAGACTTCACTACATAAAGCTATTACAAAGCAAATCGTAAAGCTTAGCCAAAACTTCAAACATTCTTATATCTTGCCGGAATTCCGAAATCATTCTCGGCTTCAACCATCTCGGTCCCCACTTAGCATTCTTGGAATAACCTGCTCATTTAAATAACTATTGGGGTATAAGCTACACTAGCTTAGTGAGATTCATTTCCACAATAATATACTCAATTGTAAAATATACAAACAAGTTTATTTAACAATCATATGAATGCACAAACACGTGAGCATACAAGCATATGACCTTCCGGTAGCCATATGTGAATGGATTTACGCCCTCCATTCAGGGTTTGGGGTGGTCCATGAACATGCAACCAAAATTCCAATATTTTCTCTTGTGGTTTATAGTGTCTGCTCCACTGCCCATTAACATAAGCGACCTCATAGGCCCTTGATGTTAACGAAGGTGGTCCTCCACCTGTTTATATGTATTGGTTTATAGTGTCTACTCCACTGCCCGTTAACTTAAGCGACCCTGCAGATCCTTAACGTTAACGAAGGCCCTGCCTCCCGATCATACTTTTGTTCCCACCAAAAGCATTCTCGTAATGCAATGTGACTCACAGATGATATGCATGTACAGTTTATTTATAGAATCGTAGCAAGTTCATTATGCAAATTAAGAGCGATCATAGAGTATTTCAAACAATCCAAGTCTATACTAACTCATACAATATTATTTCAACAAGTCTTATCTCGATATACTTATCATTCATTCAACATGAAAAGTTCATTTCTCATCAACAATTTTATCTTTACCTAAATCTAGTGCTACTACAATTACAAGCACACTCAATGAGCATAATTACTCAGGAAATGAACTCACTCGGCCATTGGATCACCGGTCTTCTAGTAATAATCCGGTGGTAAAGAGTCAACGTTCACGGGTTCACCTAATCACATAAGAAATACTCTAATGAGTATTCTACCATCTAAGGATACTAAACCTCTAAGAAAACTTAGCGAAATCAAAATTCGCGTCATTTTCGATGTCCCGATTTAAAATGGCCATAACTTGGTCATTTTAACTCGGAATCTCACGATTTATATCGATTTCTATCTACTTCGGAAGAGCTTTTTAAATATGAAGTTTAAATCAAGTTTTGAAAATATCTAAGCCTCGGAAACGAGGGATCAGATCTGTACAGCGGGTATATAGATTCCGAAAATGCGGTTTTCATGAATGCACTTGAGATCCCTAAGTGCAAAATGAAACTAAATGCAATGGTAATGATTTTCCCTATCATGAATGTCATGATATGAACTTTAATGAGCCTAAGTTCTTATAGCTTTTTAGATTTAAAGAATTTTAAAAACAAACTTTTCTTAGAAACCATTTTATACCAATGTTTAGTAAGTGAATTCCCTACACTTGACCACAACTACATATTACAAGGATTTTCTTTAGAAAAACTCTACTTTGTTTAAAGAAATTTTGACCCTTATATTAGTTATATCCTACGACCTTTATTTCTTTAAGAAAATCCTCCTTTATAAACTTTTAAGTGGGTCTTTACTATGGGTTTCCAAAAATCCGAATTTAGAAAATTCCACTTTCAAGTTGATTCCTTTGAGAAAAATACATTTTATACTCAAAACTTTAAGTATTTATTATACTCATATCCTAAGGACTTCATTTATTTAAGAAAATATCATTTTTGAAGTTGGAAAAATAGTGTTTTCTAACCATACATCCATTATTACGAATTTCATCTATATGACTTTTAGTTCAAAACTTCTATTGGACTTCATTTCTTGTTTCCAACATTTTCTTTAGAAAAATCTCATTTAGACTTATGAAAAATACTACCAAACATTATCTATTACCCATAGGCTTCATTTCTCTTGTAAAATACATGTTTAGAAGTTGATAAAAGTGTTTTTAACCTAGGTTTCTAAAGTCATCCGAATTTACACAAGTTCATATTTTGAAAAGTGTTTTCCTTTTTGACTTTATTAACTTATCTAACCATAGATCTACATACTAGGAAGGTGATTTACTAAAGACAAAAGCATTAAAGACTATAAATGCACATAAACACAAAATAGAAATGAAATCTTAAATGCCTACATGATTATGAGTAGCAAAATGATAGATCTATTATTTCATATGCTCAAATGAGTTTTGAAAACATAAAAACTATAGTTTTATAAAAGATCCTTTGTTTAAAACGCTTTTTGATGAAAACTCATAAAGCTTATGCCTTGAAAGCTCCTTGAAATACAAGATCTACTAGTGATGGTTTGGTATTCTTGTTTGATATTTCCTTGTCCCTATCAAAAGATCATGGGGACATTTAGTTGGAAATATCCAAGAATCACTTAGCCATAACAAGATCTATGTGTGGAAGGAGTGAAAGTTCACTTACTTGGAGTAATTTAAGAGATGAAAAGAAGAAATGGAAGTTGTGTGTGTGTGTAGGGGAGCTTGGAAACTTTCGGCCAAGAGAGGAAGAGGAGAGGTTTTGAGAGCTTTTTCCACTTTGTGAAGTTTGTAAAATGAGTGAATGAAGAAGAGAGAGAAAATATGGCTTAAATATAAAGTGGATTTAGGTTAAAAGAAGAAAGAAAAAATTGTAAATTGGAGCATGGAGGGGGGAACTATTCACGCCGGTCACTATTCATGAGGGGGAGAAAAAGTTTGATTTTCTTCTTTTGATTTGGCTTTGATTTGAATTGTGTACCATTTGTCATAATTGTCTTGATTTTTAAGAGACAAAAAGTAATTTAGAAAGGTGATTGATTGAGTGATGGTAAGAGTTGAAATATAGAGTGTGCTAATAGGTAGTATAGGTGGTACTTTTTGAATAGTAGTGAATAGTTGACAAGACAATTTAATTTCCGGTAGTAATGAAATACGAATAAAAAGGCTATAACTGTATTTTTCATAAGCCGGAAAATTATGAAAAATATATTTTTGAAATCCTTATTTTATTTCGATTCAAATGAGTATTCATAAAGAAATTTTTGAAATTCTAGTTTCGGGGCACGCTTTTCTATAATGGGTCTCGGGATGACCCGGAATAGAAAATTTTTCGAAATCAAAACTTTTCATGGTTTAAAATATACTTTAAAACAATATTCCATATTACATTATTTTATAAAATTTCTTTTGATATGGAACCGAAGAAAAGCCGGATTTAGGGTTTCTAGGTTTTTCTCATAACGCTTTGAACTAAACCAGTTTAGGGTTTCATTTTCTGGTTTTCGAAGTTTACTCGATTACTAGGAAACTCGGGGTATATAAAAAAAATAATAATAATAAAATTGTGTAATGAAATAAAATGAATAGTGCAAAAGACTAATCAATTACCGGTAGAAATGAAAATACGATAAAAATGTTATAATTGTAACTTTTATAACCCGAAAAATTATATAACTAATATATTTAGAAATCTCATGGAATTACGAGTCTAACGGTACTAGTGGTATATTTTTGATATCTCGAGCCCCGGGACACGCTTTTCAAAGTCTGTATCCGAACGGGTTCAAATAGGTAAAAATTTACCAATCTGATATTATACAAACTTATATTACTATGAGCTATTCTACATATTTAAACTACACCTTGGCCTCTAGGATTAAGGGGCTAGATTGCCGGACTTAACTATTGTATTCCGGTTAGGGTTTCCGGATGATTTTCCGGTTTAGACCTTTGCCAATTGGAAACTGATTTTCTGTTTATACATATTTAGTTTGAGAAATTTATTTTAAATTTTTTTTTATAAGTCTTTAATATCTCTTATTGCTTTCGGAAATCTTGAATTGAATTATTATATCCGGAGTTATATCGGTAATGGTTACCGGATATGATTTTCTTGAGTTTGAGTCAAATATCTATTTTTGGAATGATTTTGGGGAAATCTTGATTTTTATAATTTGCTTTGAAAAAGGATCTTCATAGTGTTTTGTTTTCGAATTTATTTTTGCTTCGATTTAAGGTTTTATGAACAATTGGTTAACTTAAGGATTATTTAATTTGTTATTTTGTTTCTTGAATTCTTCCTTCTTAAGGTCACGAGATTTCAATTTCTAACTCGTTCTATGATTCCTGAGAGTTTGATTCGATCGTTAGGGCTTTATTGTGATTTCCGTCTCTTAGGATTATTAGTCTGGTCGTTTGGGGAATTTCCAAAGTCTATATTTTATTATTGGCAGATAAAGTTTTCTTAATCGTGCCAAAGCCTAGTTATGGAATTGGCCTTTGGTGATTTCCTGATCCTTCAAATTGTCATGTTATAGATTAACTTGCTTTTTAGCAATTTATCACTGTGTTTTATTTTTATCCCGATTTTTATTAATTATAGATTAGGTAAGCAGTTTATCTTACGTAATGCTTTTTGGACTTAAGGACTTTTGTAGTCCTTGTTTTATTTTTAGATTTTGTCAAGACTAATGAATTCTTACTTTCGTTTATATTTCAGGACTCGTTCAAAGTTCGGTTTTAATTTGGAGTGATTTTTAGGGTTTATTTTCGAAGTTCATCGTAGAGTTATTTACTGAAATTTTCCGGGGCTTACAGGATCAAATTACAATGGACTTCGTATGTGGATTACCCCGAACATCAGCTGGATATGATGCCATATGGGTAATCGTGGATCGACTCACCAAGTCAGCACACTTCATCCCCATAAACATGACCTACTCAATGGAGAAGTTGGCCCGACTATATGTAAGGTAGATTATGAGACTGTATGGAGTTCCAACAGGAATTGTATCGGATCGAGATCCCCAATTCGTGTCAAAATTCTGGATGAGTCTTCAGAAGTGTATAGGAACTAAGTTACATTTCAGTACAGCTTATCATCCACAAACTGATGGACAATCAGAGCGAACTATTCAGACCTTGGAAGACATGTTGAGAGCTTGTGTTATGGAATTCAAAGGAAGCTGGGAAGCACATCTACCTTTGGTAAAGTTTGCTTACAACAACAGCTATCATTCAACAATTAAGATGCCACTGTACGAAGCTTTGTATGGAAGAAGGTGTAGATCACCTTTATTTTGGGATGATGTGGAAAAGTTAACAATTGGACCAGATCTCATCCAAGACGCTTCAAATAAAGTCAGGATTATTCAGCAAATGATGAAAGAGGCCCAAGATAGACAGAAAAGTTGGGCAGATCAAAAACGGCGAATCCTTGAGTTTGACATTGGTGATCATGTGTACCTAAAAGTAAATCCGATAAAGAGTATTCATCGTGAACGGGCTCGAGGAAAGCTAAGCCCAAGGTATATCGGACCTTTCGAAATCCTCGAACGAGTAGGCGATTTGGCTTATCGCTTGGCATTACCACCAAACCTGTCGAGAGTACATAATGTCTTCCATGTCTCAGTACTAAGAAAGCATATCCCCGACCCTGATCGGATTATAGAACTTGAACCAGTCAGGCTGAAAGAGAACTTGACTTATGAGGAGCACCCAGTTCAAATTCTGGATCAAAAGGTTCAAAAGCTGAGAAATAAGGAAATCCGATATTCAAGGTGTTATGGAGTAATCATTCGCAAGAAGAGGCTACTTAGGAAGCCGATGATGAGATCCGAAAGAAATATCCAAATCTCTTTGAAGATTCAGGTACGAATTTTAAGTTACGAATTTCAAGTATTAAAACAAAACTTTCTTTAAGGGGCGTAGGTTGTAAACCCCTAAAATTTTCGGTTAATTTTAAGTTTGATCTTAGAATTAAAAGTCAACCGAAACCCTAAAGGTCATCAAAAGGCTAGTATAAACCCTAGATTCTAGATCCGACATTCTCGTTTTCTTTAGCCCTAGAAAACAAAGTTGGAATAATTAGCGATAATAGTTTGTAATAGCTATAGGTTATAAAAAAATATCAGAATTTCGAAATTCAAGTGTCCTTTGAACTCGATCGGACACGGTTCTTGAAAAACTTGTCCCGGGGCTCGGAATAGTAAAAATATTTTGAATATACCGTTAGACTCGTAAAAATATAAGATTTTCAAAAATATCAATTTCGTAATTTTTCGGTAGCTAAAAATATTAGATATCGCATTTATACGCGTATTTTCTTACTACCGGTATTTAATTGTCATGTCTACTTTTACATACACTATTTTCTACTATTCTATACTATTCATCTATCTTTACTTTTTCTTACAACCTACTCTTACAACCCATACACCTATTTCTTACACATTTTCATTTTCAATACAATTTCACATCTTTCATTTCTTACTTTTAATTAACAAAATAACAAAAAAATAAAATTTTCCCTCTCTCCCATGCACAATTTGCGTCGGCCCCTCTCTCTTTCTATCTATATTGTTTTGTTTTTCATTTATTTAATTAACACAAATTATCTCCCACATTTTCCTATAAATACCCCCTCATACCTTCAGTTCTTTCACACTTCTTCATTTCTAAAGTTACTCTCTCAAAATCTCTCAAGAATTCTCTTCCAAGAAGCTCTCTTTAGTTCATCTCTTTTAGGTAAACTTTCTTCAAGAAATTCCTATGTTCATCTACTTAGTATGAACTTAGTGTGTGTTTTCTAAAACCATGAAGGTTAAGAAAGCAACAATAGGTTCATACCTTGTTTTTGTTCATAATCTCAACCCCTTTATGTTCTTTTATGTTCATAATTATCTAATATATCTATATAGATATATATAATATTTAGAGCATATAAGCTCATTGTCTTGCAATTTATTTATCTTTCATGTAATTTATTTACTTCCTTGCTATTTATTTAATTTCAAGTTGTTTTTAAAACTAGTCTTTCTAGTCTTAGACTTGTTCTCATCTAGTCAAAACATTTTCTTTTTCTTTTGGGACTAGTCATTTCTTAGTCCCGGGATACCTTGAACAAGCTAAGGTTCCAATACTTGATTTATTTTCTTAATAGCTTATTCTTTCAAGTGTTATGTTCCTTTATATTTTCATAACTTATGACTCATATTCATGCATGAACATAATGGTTTTGTCTCAACAAAACAAATGAAGAAATATTTTCTTAAAAATAAAGATTCTTTTCTAGAAACAAAAACAAGTAATTAATGTTTTTCTAAGAACTAAGAAGCCATTTTTTTTAACAAACTTAGAGGAGTTCCTAATAGATTCTTATAAACATACATAAAAGGATTTTAAGAAAACAAGGATTTTTCAACAACTTCATCTTCTCTTCATATAATAGAAATTCCATTTCATTAAAATGATCTCCAGAAATCAAGAAGTCATTTTTCTAAATATAGAAGTGTCAAATACTTTCAAAAGTGTTGGAAGCTAAGTTTAGGAAATAAAAATCATTCTTTAAGAAATTAAGAAGATTATGAAAATAAGATTTAGGAAAAGAAAAGAGATACTCATCATAAACAACTTAAAACAATTTTTAAAGCAATTACAAGCAATTAAATTTAGAGAAAGAAATACTCATTTCAAATAACTCAAAATCTTTTCAAAGTAAAATGGACACTTCAAGAATTCTTAAATTCAAAATCTTTCAAAACTTTACTTTTTCAATTGAGACAACTTCATTCACTTCATACATTTGTCATGAGTCAATAAATATATGAATATACTTTCCAAAAGTTTTACAGGTTATTATAATGTCTACCTCATCAAGTGAGCTTTTGATAAAAGAAGGAAAACAAGTTTTTACAAATTCATAATGAATCTGGTCGCTGCTTTTTTGGAACCCAAACAACTTAGTTTGTTGAAAATAAGTTTAGAAATGAGTAGATCTTTTCGAGTAGGTAGAAAACGATTTATTATTTGAGAAATTCCGAGATAAAATGAGCAAGTTATGACCATTCTAAGTTGGAATTTCCTCTTATACGATTTTACCGCGATTTTTAGAAAAGTTTAGAATCTGCAAGAAGAGAAACTTCATGAAATACTCATTTTGGGTATTCTTGATCAGATAATCTCGAGGAGGATTGTTCGTATCTCGAAGATTACTACGATTAGTGGAAATCCCGAACGACTCATCCATTTCAAGAAAGGTGTCATCATGGCTGAGTGAGTTTATTCCCCGTTATTTTTCATACTTATGATTGTGCTTGTAAAATTAGTTGCACTAGAATTTAGGCAAAAATCAAATGGAAGTTGTATGATAACATGTTGAAAGAATATTAAGTATATCGAAACTTGATTTGTTTGTAATAAAGTTGTTTGTACATTACTATCTTGAAGTGTTTGAAATTGGTTGCTCACTTGAAAGAAGATAAATATAACTACTAGACTTTAATTAAGAAATTATGCATGCACTTCATATGTTGAGTCACATTTCATTCACTACTATACAATTGGTGGGACAAGTATATAATAGTGGTGGTAGACATAACCGGTATATCATGTAAGTGGCGAGTAGGAGCCAGTAAGAACTACGTAAATTGGTGGCTAGTAGGAGCCTGTAATAACTACAATTTTTTATGGCGTATAAGAGCCGGTAAGATCTATAAAAGTGTTTTAAAAGTTGTGGCTGTAATTGGCTTGAATACCCAACCCCGAATGAAGGGCGTAAATTCAACATATGATTCCCGGAAAGTCATATGTCTTGTATGCTCACGTGGTTGTTGCATTCCATATGTTTGAATAATAAACTTGGTTGATAATTTACTTTGAGTAAATTTTGGGATTTACTCACTAAGCCCATAAGCTTACAACCCCTATAGGTATTTGTATTCTCAAGAACACCTATTTTTGTGCCCGGGGCCTCCCCATATCCGTGTAAGTTTTCCATTGAAGCTTTTAGAGGAAATCTACTTGAAGATTTAGATTAAAATTCCTTTGAAATCTTTAATATAGTATTTGGATGTTGTAAAGACTATCACGATCTTTGGGATTAGCAGGGGTATGCCCCTAAGAAATCATGTAATAGACCTTTGGTTATTAATGATATAATATATTTTATTTCTAGATTCTTTGTGTGTTCATCTTTACTTGCTTAAACTATGCTTTCCAAAAGCGTCTCCTATTACCGTGCTAGACGCCTTACATGTAATACTAAGGTTTTCGCATGACTAAGTTAGTCATTCTTACGTCTTGATATTATATGTGGCGGACTGCCACGTTTAGGATACCTGTAAACCCCGGTATTCTCAGTAGTTAAGTAAACCTCGGGAGTTAAAAAGCGAAACCCTACTCCAGTCCAATTTAAGTCTATTGAGAGAAACTTAGAAACCCTAAATTCGGCTTTCCTTCGGTTTCATAATAAAAGAAGTTTTATAAAGTAAATGAATATGAATTATTGTTTAAAGTATATTTTAAACCTTAGAAAGTTTTAAATTTGGGAATTTTTCAATTCCGAGCCTTTTCGAGCTCAATTACGGAAAAACGTGCCCCAGGACCACAAACTCAGAAAAATATTCTGAAATATTCATTAGAATCGAAATTTATAAGGATTTCAAAAATAAAATTTTATAATTTTTCGGGCTATAAAAATTACAGTTACAGCCTTTTTCCCGTATTTTCGTTACAACCGGTAAAGTAGATGTCTTGTCTACTATTCACAATATAACCTACACTACACACTACCCATATCTATTCTTACATCCTTACAACCTACTCATTACAATTTTCTTTTCCAAGAAATTTTATTTCCTAATTAATTAATATAATTATTACAATTTATTACACAAATTACAAATTTTATCAAATTTTCAAATTCTCTCTCTCTCCCTCACCCCTTGGCCCACCCCCCTCCCCAATTCCTCCTCATTTTGTTTTATTTTCACTATTTTTATTCAATTAAACCCTAATATATTCATTATATAAGCTCCTTTTTCTCTCTCTCTCCTCATTTTCACTCTTTCAAATTTTAACAAAGGTTGAAAACCCTCTCTTTCTCCTCTCTACATTGCCATGACACACACACACTCACAAGCTTATTTCCTCTTCTTTTCATCTCCAAATCTCCATTAATGTGATGATTTCAAGCTTTGTTATTACCAAATCTTGTAATGGCAAGACCATTCTTGAGTGTTTTTCACTTTTAATCCCAATGAGCATATGTTAGGGACATGAAAACACTAATACAAGAATATCAAGCCATCACAAGAAGTGGATCTAGTGTTTAAAAGAGTTTTTGTTGGAATATTATCTTGTTCATGCATGTAAAGTAGAGATCTTACATAGAAAGTTATGTTCATGCCATGAAACTCATGATTCATGCACTAAATGTGGTAGATCTAGTGTTTAGGCACTCATACCTTCATCTACATTTATGTTCATATGGTTATTTTGAGCTTTTATGCATTAATGATCATAAAGGCTTAGCCTTGCATGTATATAGATGTGTTAGATGGTAGATCTTCATGTATAGGAGGCAAGAAACTTGAAAAAGAAAAGATTTTTGTTAGAAATGTCTTATGGAAATTCGGATGATTTTTGAACCCTATTTTAAAAACCACTAAAACCACTTTGAAACTCATATTTTACATGAAAAATGAAGGGTATGTGTAATAGGTATCTTTAAGGAAAAATTTTTATAAGTTAAAGTGAGTTTAGGCATGAGTAATGTGCAAAACAAGTAGTGGAGTTAGAATGGAAAATCTTGAGATAGTGATTAGTTTGTTAAATTCGTAATTTGGAGTAATGCCTACATAAACACCTAGTATTCAAGCTTAAATTGCATGTTTTATGAGTTAAATGAAGTCCTTAGACAATAGATATAATAAAGCTTCAAATTTTGATGCATTAAACAAGTTTTCTCATAGGAAAAATGCAAGAAAAGAAAATTTCCAAAATTCGGATTTTTGTGAAAAGTTTGTTTAAAAACATATTTGCCAAGTAAAAAATGTGAATTTCTATGAAGAAATGAAGGTCTCGGATAGTATAGATAATGAAGACTCATTTTTTTTCTTAGATAGTAAGTGAATTCTAAGAATAAAATCTTAAAACCCTAGGAAATGCAAAATTGGAAGGAGTAGATTTTTAGGAAAGGATGATTGTGGAGTTTTATAATTATTAGGAGTTCTTAAGAGTTCATTATCAAAAATCATCAAGATCATGCATATATTGGACTCATGACATGGCATTCATATTAGGAATTCATTCATATTCCATCTATACATGAATCATCAACTAGAAACATTTTTACTAAATGCGAAACAATTTTTTGGAAAAAGGAAAGTTACAGAACAAATCTAATCCACTGTTCCATGACCTTAATGTTTTCAAAACTTGAAAATAATATTAGAATTAGATATATCTTTCGAAGTAGATAGAAATCGATATAAAATTTGCGAAATTCCGAGTTAAAATGATCAAGTTATGGCCATTTTTAGTTGGAACTTCCGCAAATACCGAGAATTCCGATTTTGTCTAGTTAGATGCATAGCTTGCATTAGTTAAGTGATGAGATCATTATTAGGTTTTTCTTATATGGTAGGTGATCCCGAGCACAATGATACCCTACCACCCAACTACTACTATTAAGAGACCGGCGTACCATGGTCGAATGAGTATTACTTCCGCTCTCAATTATTGCTTATGATTGTAATGATAGTGGCATTAGTTGTTTAGGCAAAGATAAAAAAATGATTATGTATGATGGGGTATATGAGAATTATATACTTGTCTACTGTTGATATGTGAAGTTGAACTTAAGGAATATCGAAACCGGATGTTAAGCTACTGCTTGTATAGCGAGGAGTTATAATTGATTGTCTGCGAATATTGGTTGGTCACCTAAAAGAATTGGATTAATCTATTATTGGACCTCAATTATAATTGAACTCATTCATATCACGATGGGGATGGAGCATTAGCATTTGTTGGTTTTTCTTGATCCATAAAACGAATTTGTTGGTTAATCGTGATCCATAAAACGAAATTGTTGGTTAATCGTGATCCATAAAACGAAATTTTTGATTAATCGTGATCCATAAAATGAATTATTGTTTAGTTAACCGTGAGCTTAAACGGCGTCGTACCGCAGGATTCGTTGATCTGCTAACCCGGGATGGAGGGCGCAAGTCCATCCACATATGATTTCCGGCTGGTTATATGTTTGTTGAACTCATTTGTTTGATGCATATCATTTGCTTGAGTAACCACTTGCTTGAATGATTTGTCTTAATTGTGATGTGGAAGTTTTCACTCACTAAGCTAGTTAGCTTACGCTCCTATAGTTTTTACTTGTTGCAGCATGAATTCATTTCGCTTAGGCCAACGAAGGCTACATCTCAGGTACCGGAGCTAGGAGTTTCCCTTAGAAGTTTATTTCGATTTTGTTTAGACTTCCGTTGGAAACTAAAGGACTCTGGATGACTATAATGGACTTAATATTATTTTGCGGGGGAATGCTCCTTAGACTTTGTAAATTATATATGTGTTTTGGTTTATTATCTATGGCTAATGAATGCCACATTAAACTTCGTAACTCCATTGATTAAGTATTATATTGTCGTAAAGGGACGCTTTACATATATACAAGACTCCCGAAGGGCTCAGATAGAATTTCAAGAGTCTTATATAGTATGTGGTGGACTGTTATGTTTATGATACCCCTATGGGGCGTGACAGTACCCTTCGGGGCGTGACAGGTATTTGCAGAATTTTCTTTTTTTTTTTTTAACTTTTTTTTCTTCTTCTTTTTTTATCTGCATCACTTAAACAAAAAGATTAATACGACTATTTACAAATATACAAGATATTTACAAAAGAAAGCAATTTAAATATGAAAAACATAAAGTGGCTAGCCCTCTAAAAAATTGTCCCTAGTAGAGTCGCCAAGCTGTCGAGCCTAGGTTTTGATTTCCAGTTCGATTTCCTTTAATTCTATTCATACTAAACCCTAACCCATTTAATACGAATCATCAACTAAGAATTAAAGAAAATTTTGAATTTTGAAAATATTTTGGAGTCGCCACATGACTAAAGGCGAGATAAAAAAAAAAAAAAACCAAAACCAATGGGTAGGTTGATTTCGATTTTGCTACCGATCCGCGAAAAAAATCGTTTTGAAAACGAAAATAAGAAATTAACTTGAGTCCGGGGGCTAACCTATTAAAACCTAAACGGTTATCACTTTAGCTTTCCAATTTTTAATTGCTTTCTTTTAAACCTTAATTTCAAAATCTAAACAATTTACAAGGTTCTAACTATTTACAAATATGTACAAATTTACTTAAACTAAGAGAAACAAACAAAATCACAAAAATAAATTTTTTTACATATTTTGAGTCGCCCTATTTAGGTACTTACGTACCTGCTAATCGGGATCTGACCACACGTAGTTCTTTAAGAAAATTTAGTTTGTTGGTTAATTTTAGTATTTTGAAATCTTATCACTTTAAGTTCATTAAGTTTTATGATTTAATAAAAATTATCTAATTTTATGTGACTCTTAAATCTATCAAATTAATTTTGAAAAAATTTTTAAAAATCAAATTTTCTAGGTGTCAAAACAATTTTTTTTTAACCAAACAAATCATCATAATATCAATCATCACAAAAACTCATGTAAAACTATCACAATTATTTATAAACACAAACTTCACACTATTATCATATATTAACATCAAACAAATATTATTATGATTAATATTATTAAAACTTCAACTAATTTCACTTATTAATCTATTTTTGCAAAAAAAATATATTTATTACTAATTATATATAATCTATTATTATATATTATCATATTATTATATATACATATACACATATATGGTAAGGAAAACTTACTTGGGTGAAGATGGCTCCGCGTGCAGGAATTGAAGACGACTAGGGATGAAGACCGCGATAGCGTGCAGAGGATCCACGAGCAGATAAACGAAGGATGACTCGTGATGAACATGATCAACGACGATGATGACCAGGAGCAGTCCGGTGATGGCAACAGCAACGGCGGAGAGTCGACGATGACATAGCAGTGGACGACCAACGAAGGCAAATCGGCAAGGGATGTGAGATAATTGATTGAGGGCTTTTGAAGTCCTCACGATTCGAACAAATCAATGTAAATTAATTTTTATAATTTTCCCTTGCTTCCCCCACAAAACAGAAGATGATGAGGGTATTTATAAGCTTTAATTCGACCAAAACCTTCCTAATCAATCAATCCCGAACCTAAGGCTTGTAAAACACGTTTTGGGCAAAATTTGAATAATTCAAGTCAAAACCGATGTAACTTTCCAATTAAATGCAATAAATAATGTGTACTTCCCATATTGTAACATTCCAAATCATTAAATTGCCTAAAAAACAACTTTCACACATTTTTGAATTTTTTAGGAATGTACCAAAAACAAGTTTTTCCCAAATTTAAAGTCTGGATTTGAAAGAGCAATTATTGATGAAAACATGTGATTTTTATACCAAAACAAACTATTCCATGCCTAGTTTCCAAATTTGCCTTCGATCCGTGGAAAAAAAGGTCCGGAAGTGGGCCGAAAACGAGCTCAAAGTGGGCCAATCGAGCTGCCCAACAAAGAAGAAGATGAACAATAATTTTTTTTTTCATATTATAAAACTGTATATTACATCCATTATATTTATTTCCTTTAATTTGATTTATTTTTCCTAATTTTTATTTCTAATTATAATGCCCAAAAATGCAAAAAATTCAATTTAGCCATATTTGCACTAATATTAATATTTAATTATTAACAAATTGGCAAAAATAAATTGTCAAAATGAGGTGTCTACACTCATGATATTATATTTTTGTTGATGATGAACTATTGTTTTTTTAATAGTTTTTAACTTTTTAAAGTATAAAATTTATTTATTTAGTTATAAACTCTTATTATATATTAATTGTTTAATATATTTTATCAGTGGATTATTTTATTCGTTGACGATCTTTGTTGATCAATGATTTTTTATTTTGGCTAAATTTATTGGTAGATAATCGACTTGATAGTTCTATTAAAAATTATAAATTATGACTTACTATGTATTGATTAGTGAATATATTTTATTGGTAGATAACTGATTTTATAGAGGACTATAGATTTAAAGTATGATGAGTTCAAAAAGTATTTTGTTATGATTTACAATATAAACTTTGTAAAGTGATATAAATATTTAAGTGTCTGCACAAACATAAAAAAACTAAAACAACAAAAATTTTTAATTACAATTTTGATTTAATCCGTAATCCAAATCCAACCAAATCGTTATTTAATAGTTTAAAAAATTTATAATCCGAACCAAACCGTTACTTAAGGGTTTAGTTTAGGATGGGAAAAAAAAAACAAACATATAAATTATGATTTTGTTTAATTTTAAGAAAAATTGAACCGAACCAAATCGATACATACCCACTCGTAACTAAGACTATAAAATAAGGAATTGTCTAGTATATAATAGGTAATCACATGGAACAAATCGTGCCGATTTGTTTGGTTCAGCTTTATTGTTCGCTACACTAAACAATTGCAGGTGTCACTCGTCATAAACATTGATCGATTATTCTCCTGGATGGCGAAGTCTTCTCTGATTCGAAAGGTACTTATATTTGTTGTAAATCGTAACGTGGGAAGCTACCAGTTTTTTTAAATGATCGTTTCATATAATCTTGTAGGAAAAGGGGGGAGGGGGCAGAATCAAAGATGGAAAAAAAAATACATAAGGTAATCTAGCGGATCAACAAAGTAGCAAACTTGAGTCTTTTATGCAGCTCTTATTCTACGTTGGATTTCAACAACGTCTAGTTATTGAATATGAACAAAAGATAATTTAAATGATGCTAAACAATCAAGTCAAGAAATGTGCTCATTAGTAACATCTGTTACTCTATCATCTCACTTAATCATAGGAATCATCTTCATATTATTAACTTAGTTAAAGAGTTCATCGATATCTTAAGTGAATCTGATCTTTTTTAGAAAGTTTTTATCGATGCATTACTTTAATAAAATTATATATATATTTTAATTGTCATAATATTTTACTAATCAAAATATGATAGGACTAAGAAATTTATATTTTAAGTTGCTTCATCAAACAACTTTCATATGAATTTTATATTAAAAACCTTATTTTACTCATTATGTAGGGTTGTTTGGCCTCACTTACTGTACCAGCAAAGCAATAAAATCAACTAAAAAACAAATTTACACACGCACAAAAAAGGTGTGTCCGGTCCCCAGTTATATTTAGGTACTCCAGGATAGCCAATGTGATCTTATTCGCAAAAATCACTGGTCAACTTATACATTTATAACCATATAGTACGAATCTGACACCTTAATCTGATCCTCACGTTCTCTTAATTAGCCATATAATATTTTTTGCCCCAATGCCATATATGATACATGGGCCCATTCCTAAAGGCAACAAAACAAGAAGCTACACTGTTTTCGAATAACCCAACAAATTTTAGCTTATATCTTTTACCCTAGATTTGTATACCAAGAACCAATGACAACGAGATGGATAAAAAATCCACCTACAAGGAGGCATCATGGTTGTACTTTTGTTGTTTTCACTGTTTTGTTCGACAATGATTATGTTCTATCTGGAGCCAACCAGGTGTCTCTTTAGTTGCAAATATTCAAAAATGGCAAGCAATTTAAATAGTTGAATTAAATTTTAAAAGATTATGATAGCGAGTAGAGTGACTGAAGGGACGGTTTCTTTAGCTGGAACCATAAGATAAAGAATGCATAGTAGCTGGAGACTGGGCGTATAATCTAATGTTTCTTATTTGTTGTTTGCTTTGTCCAAATTTTTATAAACAAATTTGATTTAGCATTTGTCACTGGCAAGAAGTCGTTTTTCACGGTAATATTTCCTGAGGACAAGCATATCAGAGTTTTGAAGTTGATGCAAAACACTTTAATATTATATATATATATAGGGTAGCTAGTAGCATGAGTAAAAGAGGTATAGATGGACGAAAAGGACAACTATAGTTTACCAGATGACACTAGAAAAGATGAAGGTGTGGTGTCGAAACAGTACATTATCATACTTGTTGTTTCTTTTGGCGCAGTTTTCATGCACGTACGAGGAGGGTCTAATACTATATGTAAATTGTTGATTCAGAAATTAGATTTATTATGGAGTTTTTTTTTTTTTTCGATTATAATGAATGAAGAAGAATTTTACTTAAAAGATCAGAAGAGATGACACTAAATTATAAAATCATTAACAGCTTTACGATGAAGTTTACAGGATGATAAAGCGTTAATAATGTATACATATATATATTTGTTTTTTTTTTTTTTTTAACTCACGGTGCTTACACCAAGCTCTCTTAGGTCTCTCTAAGAAAATATCTCTAAGAAGATCATACATATATTATAATAAGGTCAATTAAGTTGATTATTATCTTCGTAAATTTCATAAAATATTTTGATATCCTACTTTATTAAAACATAATAAATATACCCTTAAAAATATCAATATTAAACTTAATGTTAACATTTTCAGAGGATTATTTCTTGTATATGAAAAATTATCGATACATTATATAAAATTTACAAAGATGGTTAACATAATTTATTTATTATAAGATATAGTTTTGGAAACCTTTTTCTATCATCCTACCTTTTCAGTAGGGTAGTATTTTTTTGTATTATAAATATTTCCTCAAAAATTAGTACTGATTTTCAAATGATACGTCTTCAATGCAAATTGGAAGCACTTTCATATATTACATAACCAGTGATATCTCCTTTTTTCTTTTTTATTTTCTTTTTAGTCGTTCCATTCTTTTCCGAAAAAACAATTATTAACTTTGGTTCTTTTTTTTTTTTTTTTTTAATGTTGAATAAGGAGATATATTACACGTTTTTCAGTTCGACAAATTTTTCGTCTTTTGTTTCTTGGACGAAAATCAATTTTCTTCCTCGAAGCTTTTACATTAAATCAGTATAATTTTGGTTTTGTTACTCTCACATTTAATCTTACATGTTTGTCTTTATCTATAATGAAAATTTTATCTTACACTAGTAGATATCTTGGTTTTCCAATTGTGTGATGTGGCCTTCAGCAATTTTTAGACTCCATTTAAAAATTTTCTTATAATAGTTTCTCGAATTGCTCTCCCAATTTTTCCAACTTTTTCCTTTGTATTTCTAGAATGGAAATGTAAAAGTTTCTCCATTTGTACTTCTGTTTTTATTTTATATATTGATACTGTAAATTTTAGACCTATAGGAAGACCTTGAGAAAAGGAATATAAATTTATGATGGCTTTTGAGGTTAGTCCTCGTCGAGAAGACGACATGATTACTGAGGGTGTTCCGTGTTGCAAGAAAGGTATCATGGTTATTTGCCAATTTGGTATTTTGTGTTTAGGTATGATTTAATATCTTTTGTTTTTAGTTTAAGAATACTATTTTATGTTCGTATGATTTAGTATCGCATGTTTTAATTTAGGCATACCGTCTCAAATTTGCAAACTTATAGTTTAAAATTTACATGCCAAAACTTATGAATACTTAGATTGTATCGCATATATATTGTAACTTTGAAACTTTTTAAAATATTAAGAGGACATAAAACTTACAAAAGTATAAAGTGCTTAACATGAATACGTTTCGGTCGGCTGGAGTAACCTTTGATCATTAGTAAATTATTGTTTTCAATCAATAATTTTTATTTTAAAAGTTTAAATATAACGTGAACATTATAATATACTATTTTAACATGCTTATGTTTCAATAAAAAAAAAAAAGAAAAAACAAGAAGAGAAGAAGCATCTTGTCATCCTTGCATGTGCTTTTAAGTTTGAGTTCCCTAACATTGTCTATTCATCTTCCCAACTTGCTCACTTTTACTGCTTGTTCACTTTAGCATATGAAATAAGCCGTGAATTCAATAAGAATATAATAGAGTTTTAATAATTATTATAATATTCACTTGATATTAAAAAATATATAAAAGGTAATTATTGAAGCAAAAATGAAATATCTATAATCTCACTTGTATTTATTACACATAAATGATAATTGTATATAGAGATTGACGCAGCACAAAAGCGTTTAATAATAGAAACCAATTGGACAATTGATTTCAAAACATGAATTCAATCACACAATTGCTAGGTAATTGCAAATTCAGAGAAAATCTTTTAAATTAAATAAAAAAAATGTCAAAATATCAATTGTCTATACAAAGATAAGCCTAAAAGCCTATTTTTACTATTACATGAAAATACTAAAAAGACAAAGTAATAAATACAATATTGACTAATAATAAAGATAAATAATAAATATAAATATGAAAAGGAAAATAGTAAATACAATTTAGACCAATGATAAATACAAATAAATCATGTGACAACTGACAAAATAGGTCCGCTTAAAGGCTGGTGAAGGCCGGCGGTGTAGTTGGTCAAGGATGGCAGCGTAGTAGCTTGTCGTCCACATCATTCTCCTCCATTTAAAAAAAAAAAAACTCATCCTCGAGTTTAGAGTTGAATTTCATTATAGAGTTTCTTCAACCTTAGGATGATGAAGATACACTTTGATTCACAAATATCCTCCGGGATCAAATATGAACCTGTAAAAGCAAATATTAACATCTAATAAAAAACTTTCTTGCTCCACTATAGCAAACTAAGAACATACTCTTTGTTGAGAAACAAACAAATACTGCCAACTTTCCTCGGGGTTAATGATGCAGGTACAAAAAATGGGTTCATGTCCTCTCTAATGAAACCCTTCTGTTTTAGTTCCTGCGTTTTCTCTTGTAAAACCTTAGTCTCATTGGGACTCATCATGTAGTGTGGTAGGTTAGGTAAACTTGCCCCTGACACCAAATCAATCCGATGTTAGATGTTCCTCATAGGTGGTAATCCCTCTGTCAAGTCTTTAAAAAACACCCCCTTGAACTCCTCCAATATCTCCTTCACTACCCTTAGCGTAACACCACTGCTCTCTTCCCCTACTGTCATGATCTACTTCATTATGGGTGCATGCACAACTTTAGATTCCTTCTTAGCATCCTCATAATATTCTTCCTCTCCATCGGGCTCACAATAAACCTCCTCATTCATATCTACAGTGACCTGTTCTTGAGTAACCTTGGAAGTCTTTTATTGTTCTATTGATCTTTCAATTTCATCTTTTGCCTCCTTCAAATCACTATTTTGTACCAATATCATAAACTCTTCGTTATATTCATGCATCAATTTCTTCTCGTCATGAAATTTGTGGTCCTGTTGAACTAAGATTTCTTCATAATTAAGAGGAAAAAATTCATCCTCTAATAATATCTTCATCCTAAACCATGTCCTGACAGGTGTTTTTCCTTCATGACTCAACTTTTTTTGTAACCTTTCCTACCATGCAGATGTAGCCTTTAAGCATACATGCTACCAATCTTACCTTCTTCTCCTATAGCACCACCATAATATCAAAAAGCCGTTCAACCTTAGTAATCCAATCAACAAAATCCTTAGTCCCTAATTCTCCTCTAAAATATGGAATATCTCTTCTAAATTTGCCTCCACCACCCTGTCTTTGTGGCCGATCCTCTTCCTCCATCAATCCATCTTCTTCTTCAGAATCATATTTGTAATAATCATTAAAATCATGATACTTACCTCTATATTGACATCTATGATTTACAACAATAGGTCTGACAACAGGATTGCCGCGAGCATACTCTACCTTTGGTCGTCTCCCGTAACCGTTCCTATTGCTATTGGTATTAGATTGGTCAATCTGATCATCAAAGTGTTGCTCATAACACCAGAATCTCTTATCCATACTACCAAATACCGCCCTTCAACCCAAGGATTTGGCTCTCAGGACTTCCACATCTCGAACACTATCAAAGACGTGATTGCCGCCAACACTATCTTTAATTGCCATCTTTCAAGGAACTCACCTTGCTCTATTACCAATCTGACACAGCACGGAAGCGCTTAATAACAGTTTGACGATTGATTTCAAAACGTGTACTTAATCACACAATTGCTAGGCAATTGCAAATTCAGAAAAAATCTTCTCAATTTAATATCAAAGATGTCAAAATATCAATTGTCCATACTATAGGCCTATTTATACTATTACATGAAAATCCTAAAAAGGAAAAGTAATAAATACAATATTGACTAATAATAAAGATAAATAATAAATATAAATCTAAAAAGGAGAATAGAAAATACAATTTAGATCAATAATAAATATAAATAAATCGTGTGACAATTGGCAAAATAGGTCCGCTTAAAGGCTGGTTAAGGCCGGCGGTGTAGCTGGTTAAGGACGGCGGCGTAGTAGCTTGTCATCCACATCAGAGATGGGCAAGTAGGTTAAATGGGCTAACCCATTTGTTTATCTACTTAACCCATTTATATATCTTTATGGGTCAAACGGGCCAAATTGAACCATTTGACACATTTATAGTAATGACTAAAATGTATCTAATAAAAAAAAATTAAATTTTGCAACGTTTTAAATATATAAATGATTAATTTTATTATTATTATTATAATTACTTATATATTAAATAAATATTTAAAAAATAATTTTATTAGATATCATATTTCATTTGAAACAATAAAAATATACTTAAAATAATGTTATGATGCATATACATCAATTTGTCATTCTCTATTATAATTAATACGTAAGTTTAAGCTCAAGTACGAAAGGCCCAAAAATAATACTAGATTGATAGTTATTTTTCTCACTTTATTTTTTTTTTTTATATAAGTGGGTTAGTGAGTCAACCCACTTAACTTGGGTACCAACCCACTTTTAAATGGGCTGAAAAAAGTTGGCCTTAACCCATTTTCAAAGTGGGTTAAATGGGTTATCCCGCTGACCATAACTTACTTGCCTACTTCTAATTATATAGGTGATATTTCAAGATAAGGGTATTCACAACAAAAAATTGAAATAAACCATTGTATGACAATTCATGTGTCTGGGACACATGAATTTTTATTCATCATTTTATATAATAAAAATTCATTATAAATTATCATAATTCTCTTTAACTAAACACTGTAATAACAACTTTATGTTGAATGAAGATGGAATTAATAGCTATTCCCTTCAAGTGAATAGGCTATTAGCCATCCTTTAAGACTACGTATACTGCAAGCAGCTAAATGCATGCAACCACTGCAACTTGATCAAACCCACTATGAAATATACCGAGTTCATCAATATACACATATATATTAAAAAAATTCAAGTATTGCATGGGTTTTTAACTAGATAATTTAAATGCTTAAAACTATCTACAAGGATTCTCATGTGATGTTGAAGAAAATGACCTTGAATGCCTTTTTAAATTGTAGCAACATAAGAAAAAAGAGTGAAAGTTTTGAGATGTAAATGATAAATTAAATGTTGATCAAAGACGAACGATTAATTAAATGTGAACAATTCGGTTAGAAGGGAAGGGATAAAAACAAAGAGCCTGATGTATTTTTTTCAATCGTAATTAATTAAATTAAATTAAAACCTTATTTTTACTATGCAACTAATCCTAGGTAAGTGTACCTATCGATTGTAGTATCGGTGTAAGCATAGGGGTCATTCTACCAGGACCTATAACTACTAGTACTCATCTTATTTCTACTATTTAGCTTATCTAATTCGAGGAATCTTAATATATCTAAGTAACTAATTAATTAATTAACCTTAGCAAAAGTGAGTGTCAACGCTTCTAAGAATATCATATCACAAGGCTATCTCTAATCTTGATTCACCACTAACTCTATTTCCAATTCCTTACAAAACATTAATTGATGGGTTGTATAAGTTCTTGAACTATAGCAATCCCTAATTTCATCAATCTCTCTTGTGAGATAATTGAATTCTAACCCTATATGTCTAATAGAAATGTCTTTGATCATTAGATGCATACAAAATTACATTAAAGTTCATGATTCCTTAAAAATATTCAATCTTCATGCAGAAAGTTCATACAATTTACGTCTAGAGTCATATTCAAACCTCTTTATCCATGCAAGATCTATCTTATTAATCAATCCATCGATTAAATTAACAAGAATCAAACAATGATCTAATATTGTGCACATATTAAATCAAGAAACATAAACTTCCATTCACAAAGTAATCCAATCTCTATATTAGGGTTAACGTTTCTCAACATCTAGGGTAAAAAGAATCTTTTTTTTTTTCATAGAATAAGAAATACAATGATATATGATAAGATCATATTTTATACAACTTGTTGATATTCATAAGAGCTAGAATGGATATTTGTTTTGATTAAATTTTATGTTTCAGGACTAATTTGGACAAATAAATCAAAATAAGAGACTTTGAATCAAAAATGGGAAAAAATGAAGTAAAGGCCGGCATTTCAACATTCAAAGCCGCTGGCATTTAGACGGCTTACACCCAAGGCCGCTACTAGCATTGCCAACTTTGCAAGATATTCACCCAACAACACTGTAAGCCACCTCAAAGCTGTCGACGTAGAAGATGAAGAAGCCAGCGTACTTGAAGGCCAGCAGCTCAGAATTAGAAAGTCACCAACTTTGAAGGAGTTACATTATAAGCCAGCTCCTAAGCCGCCGGCGTTGAGGTTGTGTAGATCGCAGAATTGAAGAGACATGAAGATAACAAAGGCTTGGAAGAAATTGAAGAGACAAATCTGTTGGAGTGTCTATGCCGGTGTCAAAGCCGCCGGCTTTTGGACGGCATTCGTTATAAAATGGTCCAACGCTTCATTTCTGATCACATACGCCGGCTAGATCTACATCTAAGCCGCCGGCGTAGAAGCGGCCTACATGGTAATGAATTGAAGGCTGCCAGTGCACTGCCTGCCAAAGGAGAAATTGAAGATACACCGCCTGTAAGCCGCCGGCGTAGGATCCATAACTCGGCTTTGATGAAACTGCATTTCTTTAATGTTTGTTCACGAAATTTTTCCTATAAATAGGGGTCTTCTCCTCACTTTCAGAATCATCCAAATCTAAGTAGTCTATACTACAATACATAGATTAGAATTAGCATTTCATAGAGATTTTTGAAGAGATATTGAAGTTTTCAAGAATTTGCAAGTGAAGCTTTGATATTTTGAATTGGTGATATCTGATCTTTTCCTTTTATGCAATTCATATATCTGAATATTGATCATAATGAAATCATTTGCAATTTCTTATCTGATTTTTGAATCATCATCCATGAGTAGCTAAATCTTTTTGTGGGAAGTTGATGAAGCTTTAAACATGCTAAAATGATCTTTGAAACCATGTTATAAGATAGTTAGAATCATGAAATATTCATATTGAGTTCTGATTATTCATCATATCTTTGGTGTATAAGAATTCTAATAACTCGGAAGGGAAATTAGGGTTCATATGAATTCATAAATTGAGATTAAATTACAATTGCGGAAGCGGCGGAGTTTAATCTAATTTAGAAATTGTCCATGAATATTAATGCAATTTTATATTGATTTCTCACTAAGGAATTAGGGATGTTAATATAAAGTATTAGTCAATTATAGAATCGGAAGGTTTATAATTGTAATTTTGATTCCACTAATAATTTATTTAGCGGAAGCTATTGAATTTTTTGTGGTTTAAAAGGTTTTTAAACTCTGTTTTTAAATCTTACAATTTCTTATGAATATCCATGAATCTAATTATCATTATAACATGACTTCAAGTTGATTGGCAATAGTTTAAAGTGGATTCTGCTCCTTCCCACATTTTTCTAACATATCACTCTCTTCAAAAGCTCATTGCATTCATAGTAATACTTAATTAGAAATTTAATTAATCATTCTAAAAGATCAATTGCCTAGATATTAGTATTAGTTGATAACTGTCTAGTAGTTAATAGATCTGTGGGATCGACACTTGACTCATGCTATATTACAAGATAAGGCCAGTACGCTTGCTGGATAAGATGCTTTAAAATTCAATACTAATTTAGCACATCAAGTTTTCTGGCGCCGTTGCCGGGGATCTTATTAATATTAGACTACCTTCAGCTTTGCTAGTAGTTTAGGTTTAATTTAGTTTGAAATTTTTCCTTTTCTCTTTGCAGGTTTTATGCGAAGAAGTAGAAGTTCTGAAATTCTACCTTTAGACCCTGAGATTGAAAGAACCTTGCATCAACAGAGAAGAAGGAACCAAAGAAGAGGAGCAATGGCACAAATCAAACAAGGAAACAATGAAACAACAACCATTGCAACCAGCTGCTCCCGCTCCAAGGGCAATTCGAGACTATACAGTACCTACTTCAAGATCCGCCATAAGAATGCCCACTGTGGAGGCTAACAACTTTGAGCTTAAACCGTCCCTGATTCAAATGGTTGAGTCACATCAATTTGGAGGATATCCGAATGAGACGCCAGATGAACACCTTGCCAAATTTCTCCAGTACACCAACACTGTCAAACTTAATGGTGTAAGAAACGAAGTCATCCGACTACAGCTTTTCCCTTTTTCTCTTAGGGATAAAGCCTTGGCATGGTACAATTCCCAACCTCCAGATTCGATCACTACATGGGATGATCTGACAAAGAAGTTTCTGAAGAGATTCTTCCCTCCAGCAAGGACCGCCAGATTAAGAAATGAGATCTCCAACTTCACCAAATTCCCTGGTGAATCATTATATGATGCTTGGGAAAGATTCAAAGAGGCGGTCAGAAAATGTCCACACCACGGTTTACCCGATAATCTACTAATGAAAATTTCTACCTCAGTCTTGATGAAGCTTTAAGGTCCTTAGTAGATGCTACATCGGGGGATCACTGATGGGAAAAACATATGAGGAAGCTAGTGAGATTATTGAAGAATTAGCTTCCGTGCTCATAATTGGAGTTGTGAAAGAACAAGATCTAAAGTAGCATCTTGGAAGACAAAGAAGATATATCACAACTCAAGGCTCAAATGGCAACCCTCATCACTCAAGTAAGTAAACTCACAACTACAAATTCTTCCAATAAAAAACAAGTGTTTTGTTGTGAGATTTGCTCAGGTCCACACTCTTCTTTCGAGTGTCCGCATGGATCATCATCAAATGATGAGCAGCTCAATTATGTGGGAAATTTCCAAAAGGGTAATTTTGGAAACACATATCATCCGAATATGCGAATCATCCCAATCTGTCATATCGGAATGATGCCAATGTTCTAAAACCACCTGGTTTCCAAGGACAAGGATATGCAAGAAATGCCCCACCTCAACAGCAAATTCAATCTCCACTGATGCATTACTGAGGGATTTCATTGTCACTACAACAAACTCACTCAACAATCAGAATGCAATCATTCAAGATTTGCAAGGGAACTCCATCAACTTGCACAGCAAGTGAGTAATAGACCATCTGGGTCTTTACCAAGCAACACGGAGGAGAATCCCAAGTCTGTAAATGCAATCACCCTGAGAAGTGGTAAGGAGATTGCTCCAGTTGAGGAAACTATCAAGGATCAAGAGGAAATTCCACCACAAAACAACAAAGGGAAACGAAAGGTGGAGGAACTATTCAAAAACCACCTGAGGTGAAATCATATGTTCCTCCCGTCCCTTTTCCAGGAAGATTAAAGCAACAAAGACTTGATGAGCAATTTTCAAAATTCCTGGATGTTTTCAAGAAGCTGCACATCAACATTCCATTCTTAGAAGTGATTCAAGGAATGCCTTCCTATGCCAAATTCATCAAAGAATTGCTGTCCAACAAGAGGAAGATTGATGGAAATGTGATACTCACTGGAGAATGTTCCATGATCCTACAGAAACAACACCCAGTCTGCCACTAAACTTCGAGATCAGGGAAGTTTTACTGTTCCTTGCACCATTGGTGATTGTCATTTTGATAAAGTTTTAATTGATTCTGGTGCAAGTATCAACTTAATGCCTTTATCGGTATTTAAAAAACTAGGACTTGGAGATTGCAAGGATACACATGTAACCTTGCAACTTGCTGATAGAAGTGTAAAATACCCTAGGGGTATTGTGGAAAATGTCCTAGTTAAAGTTGACAAATTCTTTTTCCCTGTGGATTTTGTAGTCTTAGACATGGATGAAGATAGGGAAGTTCCCATGATCTTGGGCAGACCGTTCCTTGCAACAGGTAAAGCACTAATTGATGTGGAACAAGGGCAGCTTACATTACGGGTGATGGATGAACAGGTTACTTTCAATGTCTATGAGGCAATGAAGAAATTTGATGATACTGATGCCTGTTACACCATCAATACCATTGATGAGCTGGTTTCTGAGTCACTTGAGGAACAAACTGGTGTGGAGACTATGGAATCCGTCTTGAGAGACTTGGACAATTGGAGTGATGAAGAGGATGAAGAAATACTGGAAGATGTACCAATGATCAAAACCAGATATTATGAATCTTTGGGTACAAATGAGCAGAAGCAAGTTCCATCTTTGATGCAACCACCGACCTTGGAACTTAAACCACTTCCTGATCATCTGAAGTATGCTTTTCTCGGAATTGGCGATACTTTGCCAATCATCATTTCATCTGCATTGACAAATGAACAAGAACAACAGTTGATTGAAGTGTTGAAAAAGCACAAAGAAGCAATCGGATGGACCATTGCAGACATTAAGGGTATTAGCCCTATGATTTGCACTCACAAAATTCTTATGGAAGCTGAGTGTAAACCTACAGTTCAACCACAAAGGAGACTTAACCCAACACTTAAAGAGTTGTCAAGAAAGAAGTTCTGAAGCTACTTGACGCAGGTATTATCTATCCTATCTCGATAGTAAATGGGTTAGTCCAGTTCAGTAGTGCCAAAGAAAGGTGGTATGACTGTAGTAAAAATGAGCAAATGAATTGATTCCTACTCGTACTGTGACTGGGTGGAGAGTTTGTATTGATTACAGGAAATTGAATGATGCCACCCGAAAGGATCACTTTCCCTTCCCTTCATTGATCAAATGTTGGAGAAACTTGCAGGGCATGACTATTATTGTTTTCTTGATGGATATTCTGGATACAATCAAATTTCTATTGCACCCGATGATCAAGAGAAAACAACATTCACTTGTCCCTATGGCACTTTTGCCTTTAGGAGGATGCCCTTTGGACTTTGCAATGCACCTGCTACATTTCAGAGGTGTATGATGGCTATATTCTCTGATATGCTTGAGAATTTCATTGAAATCTTTATGGATGATTTTTCAGTCTTTGGAAAGTCATTTGATCTTTGTCTGAGAATTTAGCCTCGGTTTTACAAAGATGCAAAGATACCAATCTGATCTTGAATTGGGAAAAATGCCACTTCATGGTAAGAGAAGGGATAGTGTTGGGTCACAAAATCTTGCGAGAGGAATTGAAGTGGATAAAGCCAAAGTGGAGATCATTGAGAAGTTACCACCACCCACGACTGTTAAAGGGTCAGAAGTTTTCTTGGACATGCTGGCTTCTATAGACGATTTATCAAGGACTTCTCCAAGATTTCCAAACCTCTTTGCAACCTTCTGGAAAAAGATGCGGTGTTCAATTTTGATGACAAATGTTTGCAGGCATTCAATTCATTAAAGGAAAAGCTCATTTCTACACCAGTAATCATTGCGCCAGACTGGGAGCTTCCTTTTGAACTCATGTGTGATGCCAGCGACTTTGCAGTTGGAGCGGTACTTGGTCAGAGACGAGGTAAGATCTTTCATGTTATATACTATGCAAGTAGAACACTAAATGAGGCCCAAAGAAATTATGCCACTACTGAGAAAGAGCTTTTAGCTGTTATCTTTGCATGTGATAAATTTAGGCCTTATCTGATAGGTTCTAAAGTGTAGTATATACTGACCATGCAGCTCTCAAGTACTTGTTTGCTAAAGCTGATGCAAAACCTAGGTTGATTAGATGGGTATTTACTACTGCAAGAATTTGATCTTGAAATTAAAGATAAAAAGGGAACTGAGAATGTAATTGCTGATCATTTGTCTAGACTTGAATCTGATAGTTTAGACATTCCCATTAATGAAAAGTTCCCTGATGAACAATTGCATGCAGTAGAAATCCTAGATTTGCCATGGTATGCTGATATTGTGAATTATTTGGTGAGTAAGATTATCCCATATGGTTTGTCTTATCCTCAAAAGAAAAAGTTTTTGCATGATGTAAAACAATATTTTTGGGATGAACCATATCTGTTTAGAAAATGTGCTGACCAAATAATTAGAAGATGTGTACCTGAATCTGATCAGCTGAGCATTAGAACACTGTCATTCAAGAGAAGCAGGGGGACACTTTGGTGTTCAAAGGACTGCAGCTAAAGTGTTATCATCTGGATTTTATTGGCCTAACTTGTTTCGTGACTGCAGGAACTTCATTATGTCATGTGCTCAATGTCAAAAGACAGGTAACATTTCTAAACGGCATGAATTACCACAAAACAATATTCTGGTAATTGAGCTTTTTGATGTTTGGGGGATTGACTTTATGGGTCCTTTTCCCTCATCTTTTTCAAATAAATATATACTTGTGGCAGTTGATTACGTTTCAAAATGGGTGAAGCTGTTGCTTTACAAACAAACGATGCCCGAGTAGTTTTAAAATTTTTGAAAAAGAATATTTTTACCAGATTTGGGTGCCCAGAGCTATAATTAGTGATGGGGGGTCTCATTTTTGTAACAAGCAATTTGAAAAACTTTTAGCAAAATATGGTGTTACACATAAAGTGGCTACCCCCTATCATCCACAAACTAGTGGGCAAGTTGAAGTTTCCAATAGGGAGATAAAAAGGATTTTGGAAAAAACTGTTAATGCATCAAGAAAAGATTGGTCTTCAAAATTAGATGATGCATTATGGGCTTACAGGACTGCTTTTAAAACCCCTATTGGAATGTCCCCATATATGCTTGTTTTTGGTAAATCATGTCATCTTCCTGTAGAACTTGAGCACAAGGCATATTGGGCCATAAAATTTCTTAACTTTGATGAAAAAGCTGCAGGTAAAAACAGATTGCTCCAATTGAATCAGCTGGAAGAATGGAGAATGAGGCATTTGAAAGTGCTCGTATCTATAAGGAACGAGCAAAGAAATGGCATGATAGAAACATCATCAAACGAGAATTTTTGCCTGGACAAAAAGTTTTACTTTACAATTCTCGTTTGAAGTTGTTTCTTGGAAAATTACGGTCAAGATGGTCAAGACCGTTTGAGATTGCGAAAGTTTTTCCATATGGAAAGGTGGAATTAAAAACTACAGATGATCGGACTTTTAAAGTGAATGGGCAACTGCTCAAACATTATTTTGAGGGGGAAAATCTTGACAGTGCTACTACTGTCATGAATCTCAAAGAACCATAATCAGATAAGGAAAGTCGGGCTAAGCGACTTTAAACTAAGCGCTTCTTAGGAGGCAACCCATGTCTTATTTTAGAATAGTTTTATTTGTTTTACTAACTTAATTATTAGTGTGGCTGGTGAAAAAAAAAAAAAACTGAAGGCCGGCTCAAGGCTGCCAGCCTTGAGCAAGTTTTGAAAAAACAACGAAAGCCGGTTCAACGCCAGCTTTAAGCCGGCATAAAGGTCAATACAGGAGTAGGTGAGCACCGCAAAAGAGGCCGGCAATGGAAAGGTCAAGGGCGCCGGCTTATGTGTCGGTGTTTGAAACAAAATTTACACCGGCAGGGGAAGGTGAAGGCTGCCGGCTTAATGCCGGCGTATGTGCAAGATTTCTTGGTTTCTGAAAATTCCTGATCAAAGCCGGCACCTGGGATTAAAAGCCGCCAGCTTTGAGTCGGCGTATCCACTTAAGCCGGCTGTGTAAATGGATAAGCTGCAAGCTTTATGCTCTCGGTATGTAATTTTTCTGGTTACACTGGCTGTAAGCCGCCAGCGTATATTGCAGAAATGCTGGCGTAGGTTCTGCAGATGCTTTTAACAAGTACGAATCCTCTCTCTCTTTCTCATTCTTACTCACTCTCACTCTCTATTACTCTCACCGAAGAATTCATCCCTTCATTGGCCTCATTCATTGAGTAAAATCCATCTGTCCAAGTAAGATTCTTACTCTTAGTTCTCTGTTTTAATCTCTTAAATTGCTTAGATCTGTCAATTTGCTCATAGATTAAACTGAGATTGATTTTTTCGTAAATGGGATATGAACTTCAGCTATTGATACATTTGATTGCGATAATGATGTTCTATTCAAGCTACATTTCATTCCATATATTATTGTTGGAATTGATGTTACAGCTGCTGGATCTGAAAGTTTTCATATTAGTTAGTAGCTCTAATTCTTGCATTGTGCTCAAATTCGCTTGAATTGAAATTGGAATTTGAAATTGTGCTCGAATTTTATGAAAATTTCAGTATAAAAGTGATTTTGGGACAAAAGGAAAAATTTTTTTAAATCATTTTTGTTTGAAAATTTTGAAAATTCCAACGTTCAATTCTGAGCTGGCAAGCCTAAGCTGCCAGCTTTCATATTGTTTTGCAAGTGTAAATGCTCCATTCAATTTCATGATCAATAGCTCCAATAGTTATATGCCTTGATATCAAAATTCTTCAAAATCAGGTTTTAGGCATAAATTAGAATTTCATTGAAATTGTGCATTCCTTATTTCTAATTAAATTCAAATTATTTGCAGGAATGGCTCCAAGACAAAAGCGACAAAAGACCACTGACGCCTCTACATCGGGTTCACAGAACCGAGATCTGCTATCTAGTCAGCAGTACGCAAAGAATAGAAAGAAGAGGCTCGTCAAGATGGATTTCTTAAATACCCAGTATTTAGACTGGTGCCTGTTGGATGAATTTGGGATCATTGACCAGATTAGGGAGATTGTTCAAGATCCAGCATGGGTCCGACTGTTTGATTTTAGGGAGCCGGCATACAAGAACTTGACGATAGAGTTCTTGTCCACACTGAAGAATATTCTAGATAGAGAGGAATTTACTTTTCAGTTCCAGGCCTTTGGGCAGATTAGGGTGGTGAAATTGAAGGAGATGGGCCACATAATAGGACTGTATGATAATGAAGCAGATAATAGGAATCTGCCAAACAGTTGGCTGGAGGACATGACACAGGAAGCATACTGGTTCCAGTTAGTTGCCCCAGAGAGAGCGAATGAACACTTTGTCCCCTCCAAGTCACTGGCCACGTCTTTTCGTGCCATTGAGCAAGCTGCTCCACCATATTCTTGCACACACCCTGAGTTGCAAGAAGACTAGTTACAGCAAGGTGACTACGTTTGACATGTTCTATTTGTTTAGCCTTATTAGAGGCTACAGGATTGACCTTGGGGTGGAGATATCGAACTTTATATACCGACAAGCAGATGACACCAGGACTCGAGGCCTGTGTTGTGGAGGCTACATCACTAGACTGCTGAAAAGGATGGACATTTTTGAGCCTCCACAGGATGATGAGGTATTTGAGTGCAAGAAAATTACATCTGCACCATTCCGAGGCTGAGGATTGCTAAAAAACCCTAGGGGAGCACAGCTACCGGTACTGGAGGAGGTCGAGCTCCAGGATATCTTTCCTGGAGATGCTCCATTTGAGATTCCATCCACATCCGCTCCTCCTCCTCCTGTAGGCACTTCATCAGCGTATGGTATGGACCAGCTTAGGCTGAATGTTGAGGAGCTGAAGCGCCAAAGCCAGGAGCTCAGGGATAGTCAAGAGAAGGAAAGAAAGAAGAGCAAGAAGTTTCGGAAGACTATCTTTGAGGCGTTGAAGATGGCCATTTGCTGCATTAGCCTAGAGACAGGGGTTGGCATGACATATCAGACTTCCTCTGAGTCACATCACTCAGATAGGCTCAGTTCAGAGCACACACGGACAGCCAGCCCAGGAGACACACAGAGACACACTCCTGAGGGTAGCAGCAGATAGAGTCCAGGGCCAAAGAGTTAGAGATCCTGCTAGCTCTCAATTTGATCTTTACTGTTTTTATTTTTATCTTGGCCTGTATATTTATTGAGTACCTAAGTTCCTATGGGTGAACTCCTTTATTATTTTTTTCTGCTTTTATTTTTTTATTTTTGTTTTTGCTTTTCTTTTGTAGTGATTACAGGAAACAAGCAAAGCAAATTCTCTTGCAATGCAAATTTTGATGACTATGAAACAAACGACTGACTTCAGGGAAGTATCCAATTCATTTCTTATTCCTTTCCTATGTTTTATTTGTTGCAAAACAGTGAGGACACTGTTTGGTTGAAGTGTGGGGGAAGGGATAGAATTGCATGAAGTGTTGAAGTGATAAATATGATCTGTTGACTGTTACTGTTATTTAAATTTGAAAATCTCCACCTTGTATTTTTGGTTTGAAAGAAAATTATGAGGAAATTCTGCCAAAATTTTTCAAAAATCTCTTAAAATTGAAGATAGTACAAAGTAAAAACTGAAAATCAATGAAATTGATTTGTGAAAGTATCTTACTCACCTACTATTGCGATTGGTTTACTAAGTAAAATCCTTAAGGAACAAGTTTACTTTATTTTTAACTTTGGAATTGGAAATTTAAGAGCTAGTCGAATCCTTTTGTGAAAAATAAGTAGGTCGACTAGGAAATTTAGTTTGTATATATTCTTTGAATTTTAACACTTGGTGAAAGAGGTAGAAGAAACTTTTAAACTTAGTGATCCTTCATAAAAATAAGTCTTTGATATTATTATTGCATTCAAAAAGAAAGAAACAAGCATAGCCACTACTCCTCTGACTTGAAATTTTGAGTTATGAGTATCTGAACTTGAATGTTAAAGTGAGGAAGAGTTCTTAGGGGTATTTTGAAATCTTGTCACTTAGGTGATGAGCCTGGGATATGCTAACTCAATGAACTCACTGTAACGAGAAGGCAAGAATGGCAAAAGTTCAATTCATGAGCTTTGAAAAGCAAAAAGATGGAGGCAAAAACCTCCCAAAAAGAAAATAAATGCTTGAAAAAGAAAAAGAAAAATGAATGCAAATATGCAAAGGAAGAAGACTTATAATAAAGAAGGAGAAATTCTAAGGAAAAAGTAAATACCACATGCTTTCATTTTGTGTTACTTAGAATATATATACAAAAACTAGAAATCCAATGAAGTTTAAATGAGTATTTTTCCTTAGTGGATTGAGTATTTGCTTTTGAATAGAAGGTTCTTTTGTTAAAAGTTGAGATTAAAACTTGTTTTGTTTGGATTAACTCTAAATTTTGATTATAGTACTCTAATTACAAGAAATTGGTATGGTTAGAGCAATAGATACAAGAAGAACAAGTTAAAGAAATTGTGGTTAAATTGAGAAAATTGTACTATCTATAAGAGATTTCATTTTGTTCTTCATTTTGCTTGAGGACAAGCAAAAGTTCAAGTGTGGGGTAATTGATAAGATCATATTTTATACAATTTGTTGATATTCATAAGAGTTAGAATGGATATTTGTTTTGATTAAAATTCATATTACAGGACTAATTTGGACTAAGAAATCAACACAAGAGACTTTGAATCGAAAATACGAAAAATTGAAGTTAAGGCCGGCATTTCTACATTCAAAGCCGCCGGTGTTCAGACGGCTTATACCTAAGGCCGTTGCCAGCACTGCTAGCTTTGCCGAGCATAAGTTCAAATCACACTGAAAGCCGCCTCAAAGCTGCTAGCGTAGAAGATGAAGAGGCCAGCGTACTTGAAGGCCGGCGGCTCAGAATTGTAAAGGCACCACCACATAAGGAGTTATAGCATACGCCGGCTCCTAAGCCGCCGGCGTTGAGGCAGTGTACACCATAGATCTGAAGCAACATGAAGATATCAAACGCTTAGAGGAAATTGAAGAGACAAATCTGTTGGAATGTCTACGTCGGTCTAAAAGTCGCCGACTGTGGGACGGCGTTCGTTATAAATCAGCCCAATGCTTCATTTCTAATCACATACGCCGGCTAGATCTACTTAAAGCTGCCAGCGTAGAAGCGGCCTATATGTGAAATCGATATTGAAGGCTGCCAGTGCACTGTCTGCGCAAGGAAAAAATTGAAGATACGCCGCCTGTAAGCCGCTAGCGTTGGATCCATAACTGCCGGCGTACGAAGTGAAACAGCAAATTTCATTTAATGTCTTGCACGAAATTTTTCCTATAAATAGGGGGTCTTCTCCTCACTTTCTGAATCATCAAACAATCCAAGAAATCCATATCTAAGTAGCTCTAAATCATACTACAATACATAAATTAGAGTTAAGCATTCAATAGAGATTTTTGAAGAGATATTGAAGTTGTTCAAGAATTTGCAAGTGAAGCTTTGATATTTTGAATTGGTGATATCTGATCTTTTTCCTTTTATGCAATTCATATATCTGAACATTCTGATCATAATGAAATCATTTGCAATTTCTTATCTGATTTTTGAATCATCATCCATGAGTAGCTAAATTCTTTTTGTGAGAAGTTGATGAAGCTTTAAACATGCTAAAATGATCTTTGAAATCATGTTATAAGATAGTTAGAATCATGAAATATTCATATTGATCCTGATTATTCATCATATCTTTGGTGCATAAGAATTCTGGTAACTCGGAAGGGAAATTAGGGTTCATATGAATTTATAAATTGAGATTAAATTGCAATTGCGGAAACGGCGGAGTTTAATCTAGTTTAGGAATTGTCCATGAATATTAATGCAATGTTTTATATTATTTTCTCACTAAGGAATTAGGGGATGTTAATATAAAGTATTAGTTAATTATAGAATCGGAAGGTTTATAATTGTAATTTTGATTCCATGAATAATTTATTTAGCGGAAGCTATTGAATTGTTTTGTGGTTTAAAAGGTTTTTAAACTTTGTTTTTAAATCTTGACAATTTCTTATGAATATCCATGAATCTAATTATCATTATAACATGACTTCAGTTGATTAGAAATAGTTTAAAGTGAATTCTGCTCCTTCCCACATTTTTCTAATATATCACTCTCTTCAAAAGCTCATTGCATTCATATAGATACTTAATTAGATAATTTAGTTTAATCTTAATCTAATCATTTGAAAAGATCAATTGCCTAGATATTAGTATTAGTTGATAACTGTCTGGTATTAATAGATCTCCGTGGGATTGACACTTGACTCATGCTATATTACAAGATAAGACCCAGTACGCTTGCTGGATAAGATGCTTTGAAAATTCACTACTAATTATAGCACATCAAGTGTGACGAACTATCACGTTTAGTGTACCCTTTGGGTGTGAAAAAGAGCGTGTCCTTATTGTTTGGTGTGGTTCTGAACCTGTGTAATGAAACTGACGAGGATGTCAGTTCTATAAGTGGGAGAGTATGTGATACCCCTCATATATAGGTTGTGAAACTCTAATCACAGAGGCACTTTTTGGTGTAGTGGCTTGGAGTTCATAAAAACTCTAGAGTTAAGTGTGCTTTGTGTAGAGCAATCCCATGATGCATGATCCCCTAGGAAGTATTAGCATCAAAAGGACAAAACCATGTGGCATGTGGCCAAAGTGGACAATAACTTGGTGGATGAAGTTTTAGGGCGTTACAGGTGGTATCAAAGCAGTTCACCAGCAGGAAGTGGATGAGTGTGTCCCCGTTGCCTGGTATGGTTCTGGACTTATGTAACGAAATTGACAAGGATGTCACTTCTATAAGTGGGGGACTATGTGATACCCTTCATATATAAGTCATGGAATTCCAATAATAGGGCGCCTTTTGGTGTAGTGGCTTGGAGTTCATCGGAACGCTAGAGTTAAGTGTATTCTTTGTAGAGCAATTCCATGATGGTTGACCCCTTGGGTAGCGTTGACCCAAAAAAAAAAAATCATGTGGTATGTGGCCAAAGCGGATAATACCTCAAGGAAAAGTTCCGGGGCATTACAGGTAATATCAGAGCAGTTTATCAGCTGAAAGTAAAGGAGTGTATCATCATTGTCTGATGTGGTTCTGGACCTGTATAACGAAACTCATGATGACATCAAATCTATAAGTGAGGAAGTATGTGATACCCCTCATATATAGGTCGTGGAACTCCAATCACAAAGGTACCTTTTCATATAGTGGCTTGGAGTTCGTCAGAACTCTAGAAGTTAAGTGTGTTTTGTATGGAGCAATCCCATGGTGGATAACCTCTTGGGAAGTGTTGACACCAAAAGGACAAAACCATGTGACATGTGGCCAAAGCGAATAATACCTCGATGGGTGGAGTTCCTGGGCATTACAATTCTGATATGATATTAGAAAGACAAGTTAAGGGCGCTATTTATAGAAAAAGGGAAAATTGGCTCTACACGGGCATCCTACACGGTTGTGTACAATAAAAACTAGTGAAAAAGATCAAAATTTGAGGATGCACGACACCGAACACAGCTTTTGTACTCTGGTCGTGTATTTTCAAAATGCTTGCGGGTTGTTTTTTTCTCTGCACTAGTATTCTACACAACTTGTATAGAAAAGTTATGTATACTGTAAATCTTCTAATTGCCTATTTCTTCATTAAAATCTCCTTTAACTTATCAAATTATCTTTATTAAGCACAATATCTTCATTTATTCCTGAAACTAATATTTTAAGCAAATAAGTATCATTTTCCTTTAATAATTTACATAAAATCTATATAATATCATATAAAAACAATGTGAATAATAAGGGTCTTTAAACACTTATTAGAATCAAAATACGTTAATTTGTCGATGTCAGAGTTTTTCAATAACTTAATACTTTTAGAAGGATGACTAAAGTATGGGTGGGTGTCACATATGGAATGTTTTCAACACTTATTGGCATGAATGACACTTAGGCCCTGTTTATTTGAATGAAAATGTTCATAAGAAATATGTCTTTTTCATTTTTCCATATTTATTTAAGAAACAAATGGGTTAATTAATGGAAAATGTTTTCTCTCATTTTGAAAAACATAAAATCATTCATAACTTACTTTTTAGAAAACAACTTGATGGATATAAATGGATAAGTTATTTTTCCATCAATTTACAAGCTCATCTACAAATCATTATTATCCAAATACATTTATTATTAACTTTTTTTTATATTTTTTAGGTAGATTTATTTATCATTGTAGTATATGTAATTTCTTATTGTTTTTACTTAAAATATATGAGTTACAATGAAGTTATACAAGTAAAAGAAATCTATTTTCATAAAATTAGCCAAACATTTAAAAATATGTTACTTTTTAGGAAAGATTTTTCAATGAAAAACTTTTTTCATTAAGAAATACTTTTTTTCAAAATGTATAGGGGCTTAGATTTTTTGGAGTCATTCAAAAGACATTAGGTCAAACTTCTTGCTAAAACATTCAAGATCAAACTAATGATAAAGAAATTTCTAGAGAGAAACTTTATAAGAAATAAAAAGAGTTCAAATGTATTATATGGTTTATAAATGATGGATTCTTGTTCTAGGTGTGATGTCCGAGAGCAAGTGAATGGGTTCTTTTTCTTAAGGTAAAATGATGAAGTTCTTGGCACCATCTTATTTAGTGGAGAAGATGAAGTTCTTTGGATGATTGGAGAAGATAAGTTTGGTCTTCTCCTCTTCAGACGAATTAAAGTCTACTGTGTTCCGAAGAAGGGGAGAGAGCGAGGATGAAGAAGAAAAAGCAACAGTAGTGGGAGGGAGGGGGACGGAGAGAGAGTGGAAGTAAATAAAAAATAAAAAAGAGTAGAGAGGATATATTAGCTAAATAAGAAAGAGAGAATGTGTCCATGTAAACTTCTCACTAGAGAATTAGCTAGATTCGATTAAGTTATAGTAGATGGAAATTTTAAAGAAGTTAGAGTATGGTATAAAATTTTTTTAAAAGTACTATTCTATTATATGTGAAAGAGTTGAAGTATAGCTAGTGAAATTAATTCGAAACAATCAGAAAAATAGTACTTATTTGTAATTTTTACAAATTGATCAAATTATGGTGACTAAGTAAGTATTTATTTAATAGTATAGATATATAAGCATAAAGTTTGCTGAATTTTTAAATCCACCATTTTTATCAGCTATTTAACCATAATGACGGGGGTCATCCGGACATTATTATTCATCCATCCACTAATGCGCATAAGAAGAAAATACATGTTTTTTTTTTTTTAATGTTATTATTACAATGAGGAGGAAGATTTCAAATCTTATGATTATCTTATATTTTTCATTTCACATGAATAAAAAAAGGCAATGATTGAAGCATGAGAAATGAAATGAGAAAACTCAAGTACTTTTAAGAAAATATGTTTTATAAATATATTTTATATATTAGAATAGAAAATTTTAATTGGTATTTTTGTAAAGGGTAAATGTCATATTTAGTACTTGAACTTTGACAATTTATACAATTAACTATCTAAAGCTTAAATATATCAAATTACTACTTAGGCATGGCACATCTTTATTTAACTACTTGAATTTCGTTAAATTTTATAACTAGCTACCTTAACGTTTCTTATTTTTACAAATAACCACCTCATCTAAATACTATAAATGAACTAAAAAAGTTTATAGGTAGTAAATTGATAATTTTAAACTTTATATAGTTAATTGCATAAATTAGTAAAATTCAGGTACTAAATTTGATATTTACCTTTTTATAAATTGAATAGTGTAAAAAATAGATTAATCCAACATTAGCTAGATTTTTAGTATATATGTACTTACATTTTAATTTTTTAGCATTTTGTCTTTTTTCTTTTGGTCAAATACAAGGTTTAATTAAATGTCAAAAACTGGAAAAAAATAAAAAAGATACAAACCCACAAATCCATAATGCGAGTGTCCAACTATTATATTAGTTATAACAAAATATTTGATTTAGTGGAAACAATTTTTTTTTTTTTTTTTGGTTCAAGATGTTTATTAGCTCACATCCATATAAGAACAACTTGATGGACACCCAAAAAAAAAAAAAAAAAAGAAGAAGAAGAAGAAGAAAAACCTGCTTTCACTGTTTCGCAATCGTACTAATATTTCGGAAACAAAAGAAGGTTATTATATTGTCGGTAAAGAATCTTATGAAATAATCAGACAAACGTACTTATTTGTAGTTTTTATAAATTTGTTTCTTTTTGAAATTATGGTGAATAAGTAAGTATTTATTTAATAATATAGATACAAAAAGATAAAGTCAATTTGTTCAATTTTGAAATCCACCATTTTTATCAGCTATTTAACCATAATGACGAGGGTTAAAAACTGAGAATTGTCTTGATAAAATCAAAAAGCCAAAATTTCACTGAAAATTCGATGTGAATCTAATAAGTTGGCATCCGGGCATCATTTGCTCATACACTAGTGCGTATAAAATAAATAAATAAATATTTTTGAATCTGATAGCTCACGCTTTAAACTATGCAAGAAAATTCATATTAATTTTTTTTTTGCTGGATTTGCATATAAAAAGAAAAAATGTTGCAATCATTACCATGTTGATTATTACTATCGATCAAGCAGGGAGTATGAGTCACAGGATTTGCCGACGTACTTGTTTAAATAACATCCAATTGTGTCATTCGTTGACTCGCTTTTTACTATATAGCGTCGCATATTTCAATATTTCTACCCGATTACTCGGAAGGTCAGTCTGGGGCACAAAATAATTTTGTTCTTATAATAAACTCCATCTTTTAGTTTATTTGGAAAAAAGATTAAATATATGTCAGTTAAACCATCTGAATTATATAATGCAGCATTGTCTTGAGAAATATTAACACCATGAAGTTTTTTCTTTAAATATATTTCCAAGTTAATCTCTCACATATATTAACATACAATTCTAGCTATACTTTATACTAATTTGTCTCATAATCTTAGTCCTATTAACTATTGGACTATCAAATCAGCTCAGAACAACTCCAAATAAGGCAATAAATTAGCCTTAAAAAACAATTACAGAGATATGATATGCAAAATGGCCAAGTTGATAATCAATTAATGGGAAAATTTCACATTATCATTATCTTTTTCAATGAGTATAAGTCAGAGTTTCAGAAATTCAACTTCTCATATATATATATATATATATATATATATAGATAATTTGGGATAATGACACAAACTGTGGCTAAATTATTATCTAAACTTTGAAATTTATTGATTTAAGGAATAGTATCATAAATGGTACCTTAACTTTGATAAAATATGCAATTAGGTAGTTGAAATTTAAAATTTATTAATTCAATATTTGAACTTTAAATTTGATTAATTTAATATTTTAAAAATTTTTTAAATTGATTAATTTGGTGCCTAAAAGAACTTGAGAGAAGTATTATTAGTATGCACAAAAAGTTTTTCAAGGTACTAAATTGATCAATTTTAAATTTCAAATACTTAATTGCATATTTGGTCAAAATTTATATATCATTTGTGATATCAAACCTTCATTTAATATCTTAAAGAACTTGACAAAAGTACTATTAAAGTATGTGAAAAATTCTTTTAGGTACTAAACTAATCAATTTCAAACTTTAAGTATTAAATTGACCATTTTGAAAATTTAGGTACATAGTGACATATTTTATCAAAGTTCATGTATCATTCATGATATTAACTTCTATAATTTTGATTATTGAAAAGGTTTATTTTATTTTATTTTATTTTATTTTTAGAAAGTTAAAAGTTACTTAAAAAAAACACAACAACAATTGAGAGGAAAAATTCAAAGCAATCCATCAAACCGAATATTGATAATAATGCTCTTGGTTTCAAAATGCTATAATTATAATTCATAATTAAAGAGAAGCGTATACTGTACATGCACAAAATATAGTACGAAGGTACATTTCAGTAATGCACTCATCACAAGGACAAGGACAAGGACAAACACAAGAAAATAGGAAAATACATGCTAGATAAAAACTATATCTTAGGTTTTTTATGTGTAGAAAATCCTGTCTTGTTCTTGTATTTTATACCTTGGGCTTGGTTCATGTATTTCTCTCCCTGAGCCACTTGGAGAAGGCATCAAGGGTTTTCATGTCAGCTCTATAATGCTTCTGTGTAAACTCTAGAAAAGTTGGCCACTTAAAATCTGGATATATCCTTGCATTTTGATGCATCTGCACCAATTCCTTTGGTGGGGTCACCATCTTATCCTTCCTTGGACAGAGAAAGAATGCTAGTGATTTTCTCACTGTTTGATTATTCACCACTGCCCTATGCAAGCAACTCCTGTATATTCCATTTGACAGAGCCTGCACCCATAAATATCAATCTCAAACTTCAAACCAAATTAAATAAAACACACCAGCTTCAACTGCTGCAAGTTTTCTTAATTAATTCCTGCTTTAAGCATGATTATTGTACGTGGTTGTACTTGTTATTTTAATGACGACATGTTATATACCATGAAGGTGTCGCCGATGTTGACCACGAAAGCTTTGGGATTAGGAAGGACAGAGTGCCATTGTTTATCAACAAGTACTTGAAGCCCTCCCACATGATCTTGGTGTAGGATGGTGAGAGAAGTTGGATCACAATGAGGTCCGGTTCCAAGAGTCTGATCAGGTTTTTGGCATGGTGGATAGTAATTCAATCGCATTATGGAATCGTTCCCTTGGAAAAACTCTCTGAAATAGGCTCTCCCTACACCAAGACTCAACCCTAAGAGCTCCATGATGCCCAGTGACAGATTGCTCATTGCTTCACAATATTCTTGATACACCTTGCTGAATTATACAAACCAAAAACGAAGCAAGCAAACAAATATTTGTTTAGTATCCATTTTAACATTGTTAAGGGGGTGTTTGTTTTGAGGAAAATGTTTGTCTTATAATTACTTTTTAACCTTTTATTATATTCATAGGCTTAAGATTATAAGATATTATCGCGCTAACCTTAAGAGATTGTAATTATTAATGACTTTAAGAGAAAGATTACAACGAATGACTTTAAGAGAGATTGTATATATAAGATTAAGGTAAATATATATTGTCCACGAAATAAATGCATCTTAAGAAATGAATGATATGATAATTCGTATGTATACTAACCCGAAATGGTTAAACTCCTTTCCCAAAACATTAGAGAAATACTCCTCTACAGTTTTGGAAGAAGAATCCTCGTCCGAATAACGAAACGAAAGGGTCTCTTTCCATGGAAGTTTGGAAGAGAATCTACCGGTGAAGCTACTAGCATATCCACAGTGCTCACCAACCTTTCTTTGAGCCCTTTGTTTTTCAGAGAGCTGCATATTGAAAAAAAGGTCCATGTGCTCATGAGCTGCGTCAATAAGACTTTGATCAATCCCATGGTTCACCACAAGGAAGAAACCATGATTCTTGCAGGCCTCATTGACTTGGAATAATGCTCGAGAGACTGCAACCGGGTCCCCAGATAAGAAACTTCCTAAATCAACTAAAGGGACCTCGAGTTCAGGAGCCCCTACCAATAATGGCCTCTCTTCAACAGGCCAAATGAATTGTTGGGGTATTATAGGTTGGTGCTGAAGAACCGAAGCATCAAAAACCAATGAATGTGACTCGTTTTCGATGTTCGCTTCGGGTGCGGATATCGGCAGCGGAGACGGTGGTGGCATTGGTAGGCAAAAATCTATGGGCATTTTATTATTTTAATCCAATGGTGGTGAAGTTTATTTTGTTTTAGTTGTTTGTTGTTGTGAGAGTGCATGTATGTGGGAAAGAGGAGGAGGATGAGAGTTGAATATAAAGGGGAGAGGAGAAAAGCCAAGAGCATTATCATTGGGAAGGTCGTGAACAAGTATTGGAATCTTATTGTGTGTTTTAACTGTTGCGTCATTCCATTTGTTCTTTTTTTTTTTTTGGACGTTGTGTCATTCCATTTGTTAATCACAATTCTCTCCCTTTCCAAGTTACCTTTTAAACTATTATATTTTGAGGTGACCCCCGGGTGCTATAGTGTATGGTCCTATTCTTTGTCATTTCTGGTGTATTCTACACTGATATATATTGACTCAATTGTAATTTATCACTAAAATTACCCTTACATAAAGCTTTTTAAATTTTTTTCTTAATGCTTCGTAGTCAATAATGCAAAATAATATATATAGAGAGAGAGTAAACATCACCATGGGTCAGAATGGAATTGAGAATAAGTATATAAAGGACCGTCATTTTTACCTCCGAAATTGGGATTTATCCAATTCTAACCCAACGAGTCTTGAACCGGTTTAAGAACTTAATCACCCAATATGGGCCGCTCCAAAACGTTCCATGGTCGCCTGTTGCTGCTGGAGAATTTCAGTGAATGTCTTCATCAGCTTTTCCTCCATTGCTTTCAAGGATTCTTCCATTGCTACTCCTGCTCGGGTTTTGACCATCCAACCGAAGCAGCTCTGATACCACTTAATGTCTACTCAATTGTATAATAATTCTCCGAATACAGAGAATATTTGAGGATGCAATGTTTTTGTATTTTTCATTGGTAATTTTTGTATATGAGTCATTTCCTTTTATAGAAAAAGGAAGATGCTCAGTTTGTTTATATAACTGTAAATTCCTCGTGTGTAAAAAAATATAGAATCTATACTAACAACTTGTAACAGAATGAAAAATAATACAACTGTTCTAACTAAATTGGTTAGCCAGGAATAATTTGGGCGACTCAGTTTATTTAAGGTTCGGCCCGTTATGTTTAAGCCCAGCCTCTTTTCTTCCCACAATCTGGTCTTCTCTTCCACTTCCTCCATTCTTTCCCGACAGCACTTCCTGTTCTTCATTTCTGTTCCTTAGTTCGTTCCTTTCACTTGACTTGTGTTTGTAGTGTTTGGAGAACCCTAGTTTTAGCTTGACATCAAATTACCCTTACATAGAACTTTTTAAATTTTTTTCTTTAATGCTTCGTAGTCAATAATGTAAAATAATATATATAGAGAGAGAGAGTAAACATCACCATGGGTCAGAATGGAATTGAGAATAAGTAAATAAAGGACCGTCATTTTTACCTCCGAAATTGGGACTTATCCAATTCTAACCCAACAAGTCTTGAACCGGTTTAAGAACTTAATCACCCAATATGTTCAACTCACTGGGGAAAAGAAAAGGAAAAGCAAATACTAATCATAAATATAGTCTATTAGACCTATTTGACAGTCATGGCAAAAAAAAAAAAAAAAAATAATAATAATAATATTTAACCGCTTAATGCATGATTTCCCATATGAAAAAGATAAGTATCGGTTCCATGCTGACTTCTTAATTAAATAATTTAAAAGATGTGATCGTTTTAAATCTATTTATTAATCCACGTCAGCACCTTTTGAAGTTATACATTCATGCCTCATGGCTCCATTGAAAGAGCAAACACTAATCATAAATAATCGTCTTAATATATTGAATATCATTTATGAGGGACTCACATGTATGTTTTATAAGTTGTTTGGCTAATAATATATCTGTAATTACTTTCTGTGGAAGTTGTGACTTTGCATTCTTACTGATGTTTTTCAGGAAGCATTGTCTTGTCCATATCCTAGAACTAGCAAAAATTTTAATTTACGCACACCTGTTCTTTCTTTCTTTACGTACCCGTTAATTACATTGTATCCAACGCGTAATATATATATACATACATATAAATTCTTTTTTATTCCCAGCAAAATAGGAATTCATATAATATTGGAAAAATTCCCGCAGGCTTCGTTCTTATGAACTAAAACCGTGAGAGCCGCCAGTTCCATGGAACTTGAAACCAGCCCAACTCCTATGGTTTCGGTTCTAATTTCAAAATTTAAAACCATAAACCACCAATTTCGGATAAAGCATAGTTTCTTCAAGAATACATTTGCTCAGACCAAGATACTTTACATAGATTCAACTAGATATGGCAAAAAATTATCTGATACTAAACACATACATTTTATTTTGCCACCCGTTGAGCAAAATGAAGATCTTAAATTGTACGAGCAACAGGTCATCCAGGTGAACTGGAAAGGTCAAATCCCTTTATAATTCCATCAATTATTTATCTAAAGAAAATCGAAAATAAGTTAAGCTAATCTATTTATATCCTAATTATATCCTAATATGGAGATATTAAATAAAGCATGTCTATGTAGCTATGATTATTTGACCTCATGACCTCTTTTAACAAATAAAATAAATTTCATAAGTGTCAATTTTTTAAGATGAATAAAGGGACTTCTTAAAAAAATGATATAATGTGGGATATGTGCTTGTGCAATCTATCGAGCAATTGGATAGATTTAAAAAAAATAAAACACCACTGATTTTCGGGGCAATGGGAACTCCAATTTATGAATTCTCATATACGAGCTGGACTACATCAAATTAGTATGCCCAGTAATGCTGGTGTAACACACAGAAGATAAGATTTAAAGAAGGATAAATGATTCCTAAGATGTATATAAGCTTGTATCAAAATCGCAAAACAAGTTATTCTGTTTAAATCGAATTTGGAACTAATTTGTTTAAGTTTTGAAAGTCTGCAAATTTTCTATATATTCAACGTCACCAACTGGAAGGGGAACGCCTGTCGGCGTGGAGAACGGCGTAGAAGTGATCAGTGGCGTTTTCGTTAACACTGAAGTCGAATGCTGCCAGCGTAGGCATCAGTTTTGCCAACCTAAGTGTGTTGGAGTAATAATTTGATTTGCTTTTCCCTTGCAAATGCCGCTAGCGTGTATGCATGTTTTGCAAGTGTTGAGTGTACGTCGGCATATTTGAAATGAATGCCGCTAGCATATATATCAGTTTTGCCAACATAGGACGAAATTCTATATATATACGAGCGGTTGACAGATTTCAATAGACTTTGTTTTCTCGTTCGTTCTTCCTTCATTCATAGTGTTTGGCATCTGTTCTTCGTGCTTTGGGTCTTATGAGGCTTAGGATTGATTCTGGTAAGTATTCTAATCATTTACAACATGTTTTCTACGGATCCAAGCATGATTTCTCTTAGGGTTTTATTGATTCTTGAAGGATTTATGGGAGAAAAACCCTAGCTTTGGTTGGAATCCAAATTTGTGGATGCGAGTTAGGTTTGGGTGATCCAAATCAGTAAGTTTCATCTTTTTGTTGATGGATTTAAACAATGTACGGTTAGATGATCCTTATATGTTCTTATTGTCATGATATATCAGGGTTTTGGTGAATTATCGATGTTGTGGATTTGTTGTGGATTGTGATCGGAGAAGACGGTGTGAATTTTGAAGTTTCCTTATTAAGTTAGAGTTTTAGGAGATTATGGAATGTTAAGGTTTACTCCATTTACTATGTTTTATATATCTACTCATGCATATATGCTGTTGATAGGATAATTGGAGATTGCGGGGTTGTTATCGGTGCTGATCGAGGGGTCTGTAGAAATTTGTGTTAGTATGGTTGTTGTCGATATTGGATTTGGTGAATTGGGATTAGTATTCCTGAATTTGAAAAGGTACGACCAATTTATGTTTGTTGTATTTGCTTATAAGATTAGTTTTGCTTGTTGGCTATAGGAATAGACACATAATGAACATAATTCTACTCGGATTAATAATTGTCTGCTGAGTTGTGATTGGCTATGATCAGTAAAGACCTGGCAGACATTGATACTGGTGTGGTACCCTGATGATCTTAGTGTGAGGTTGCCTCTAGTGAACTCATGCTTTGATATGATTCTGGTAGATTTAGGTGTTTTGGATTCAAGATGTTTGGGGAGTACCCACTTATCCATATATGTATATAATTACCTTATTTTCACAAAATTGGTTGATTTTTAATAGGGGTCTGAGTAACTCCGAGTTCGGGATTAGTGTACATTGTCCTGGACTATATTGATTTGCTGGCTACAAAGAGATAATAAATTGACTGCCTGCATTAGATAAGTTGCACTTATTGATTGTGCATATGCATTTGTTTGTTATGGATTAGAGTTATCGTACTGGGCTTCGCAGCTCACTTTTTTAAAATTTCAGGTATACGTGATGAAGATGTAGTTTTTGATGTTTCTTGATATGATCTGTTCTTTGATCATGGGGATGGCATTAGTGGACCTAACCACCCAGTTGAAGATTAGACTTGTTGATTATGAGAGTTTGAAAGAGAAGATGTGTTTACATTTGTTGAAGGCTTAGAGTTTAAGTTCATGTTTCTATATCCTGTAAAGTTTCTGGATTTAATGATGTATGAAGGTTTAAAGTATATTTGGAGGATTTTTATGTAAGTAGTGTGTATACTTTTATGTTGATGTGTTGGCCTGCAGTTACGCCAACTTGGATGTATGTATGAATCACAAGTTCTATGGAGTATATGTTTCCACGTTATACAGGTTTTGTATCCATTGTGACACCATATGTGTGTTTACAGGTAGTAATTAAATATTTGTGGATTTAGAGCCTTAGTGCATTCTATTTAAGAGAGAATACGTGGCGGGTTGTAATTGTAAACCCCGAATTTTTAGAATCGGTTTAGCCTAAACCCTAAACTGGAAGTCAACTGGAGCTCTAAAAGTCAACAAAACCCTAGTTAGACGTGATAGCTTAAGTCCGGCAATCCCAAATAAGCAACTCAGTAAGAATAAGTAGGAGTTTAGCTTATAGAATAGTGTGTAATTATCTAAAGAAACAAAAGATCAGTTTAGTAAAACCGCAACTTGTTTCGAACCAACTGGACACAGTTCTTGAAAAACGTGTTCCAGAGCCCAGAATAGTAAAAATATTTTGAATATACCATTAGGCTCGTAAAAAATATAAGGTTTTCAAAAATATCAGTTTCAAAATTTTTCGGCAAATAAAAATAACAGATATCGCTTTTATACGTGTATTTTCTCACTACCGGTACTTTATTAGTCATATCTACTTTACACTACACTATTCATTACTATTCTACACTATTCTTTTCTCTCTACTTTTTCTTACACCTGTTCTTACAAACACCATAACCTATAACCTTTACTTTTTACCTTTCCCATAACTTTATTTCACATCTACCTTACTTATTACTTCATTTAATCCATAAAATACAAAAAAATAAAATCCCCCCCTCTCTCTTTTACCTATGGCCGGCGCCCCCCATGCCTCCTCTCTCCGCAATTTGTTTCAATTTTCTTTTATTTTAATCACACAAAAATCACTCCACATTTTCCTATAAATACCCCCTCCTCTTCCACTTCTTTCACACAATTACTACCCACAAATTTCTTACTAAAACTCTCTCAAATTCTCCTCTCAAAACTCTCTCCAAATATCTTCCCAAAACTCTCTCAAAATAATTCCAAAACAACTTCTACCTACAACAAAACCAGAACCACATAACACTACCAAAGTCTTCTTTAGGTAATCATTTCCTATTATTTTTCTTCTTCTCATGTCATGTAACTTTACATGACCATAGTGTAAGTTTCCAAAGACTAAATGATATGGAAGCTACATTATGTTCATGTATTGTTCTTGTTCATGAAAATCTATTTATGTTTATATTTTTTTTGTTCATATTACTGTTACTATATCCAAGTATTATTATCTATATATATATATATATATACATATTCTTTAGAGCATATAAGCTCACTTGCAATTTATTTATTTTATGCAATGCAATTTATTTATTTATTCCATTGCAATTTATTTATTCCTTGTTATTTTAAGACTAGTCTCTAGTCTTAGACTTGTCCTCATCAAGTCAAAAAAAATTTTCTTTCTTTCATTTTATTTTTATTTTGGGACTAGTCTACTTCTTAGTCCCGAGAGCCTTGAAAAAGCTAAGACTCCCAATACTTGACTTTATTATTTATGCTATTATTTCTCATAATTCATGTTCATTCAAATTGTTGTCCAAAATTTCAAGTTCTAAAAATAATTGACAAAAAAGAGATTTTGACACTTAGAAATAAGTTTATGTAAAGTATAAGATCTATGGTTTAAACAAAAATAAAGTTATCTCTTTTCAAGTTACAAAAAGAACCCACTAAGATTTTAGAAACTACTTTTACTATAAAAAGCTTCTTAAATCAGTTATTATTCCACTTTGTTTTTATAAAGAAAAAAAAATTATGCAAGAATGATTTTTATGAAAAACATAACATGAGGAAAGGATGAGAAATTTTCAAATAAAGAACTTTGCAAACAAATAGACAAAGAAAATTGTATAGGAAAAATAAGTGGGAAAAATAGCACTATTATGGAGAACTTAGAAAAAGGAAAACTTACTTTAAAAAGTTATTTAAAAATAATAAAGCAAACATAAAACACCCTTAGAAAACAAAAGAAACAAAATATTCATTTCAAATTATTTACAAAATGAATTCTTGTAAACTATATATTTCTAAAACTCCAAACGGACATTATTTTACTCAAGAAACATGAATGGACAACAAAGCACTTGAGCATGAATAAAATATGAGCTAAGTAACCATAAAAAGAGAAATTTTCAACTATATAGATGACTAAGTACTTATCAAACAAATTATGATTAATCGAACCAAAGTTGTTTTTGAGTTGGAAAATTCGTGGTGAATTTTTTCACCACTGTTTTAGAGCCTATATGATCTTGTTTGTTAAAAATAATTTTAGAAATGGGTAGATCTTTTCGAGTAGGTAAAAATTGGTATATTATATGCGCGATTTCGAGTTAAAATGACCAAGTTATGACCATTTTAAGTTGGAACTTTCCTTTATATGAACTTTAACGTTCACGTTCTTTTGACATTGTTTTGTCAAAATTTAAGAAAATCATCAAGAAATACTCATTGTGGGTATTCTATTTGGCTAGGTGACTCCGAAGAAGGATACCTATATCCCGAAGATTATTTCAATTGAGTGGAGTGTGTGAACGACTCATCCGTATAGAAGAATAGTCGACATGGCATCGTGAGTTTATTTCCTTTAAATGTTATACTTGTTGTGCTTGTAATTTAGTTGCATTAGAGCTAGGAAAAGATAAATGGATATGTATGTAAAATAATTCATTAAAAGAATCCTAAGAATATCGAGGCTGGAATTAATTTAAATGTTTGTTTTAGTATAACACTTGCTTTGTATGAGATGCTTTGATCGCCTTAATTTTGATAATAATAATGTTATGATATCATAAATAAATGGATTCATGCATACCACGAAGTGAGTCACATTGCATTTGGGTTATTATCCTTGGGTGAGAAGGATAGTAAGCTCATGTCGAAAGCAACACTTGGCGGAGTATCCGAAAGCGATTGCTTGGCGGCGTTATGGAAAAGGAAATGCTTGGCGGAAGATTCGAAATCAAAGCTTAATTCAAGTAGACTTCATATGCTTGGCGATATTGATCGAAAGCATAAAACTTTTTATTAAAATTACTTGTTTTGAGGTTATGTATCAACAAACCTCGAATGGAGGGCGCAAATCCATTCAACATATAGTTCTTGGAAAACTATATGTCTTGTTTGCCTACATGTATGTTGCATTCCATTTGTTTGATTAAATAACTTGTTTGAAATTTTGTTACAAGAAGTTTATTTATGGAAATAATTCTCACTAAGCCTGTTAGATTATGCCTCCATAGATATCTTTTGCAGTTCCCCTATTTGTGGTTGAGACCACAAGAACCTTACAAGTCAGGTAATTTCTTTTTGGATAAAGGAAATTTTAGATGAAGTTTAGTATTAGAAATGATGTATAAATATTCTTGTAATAGATTAGTGACAAAGGGAAATGTCACTAAGATTGTAAAATCATTGTTATATGAAAATAAATATTATGAATCATCTTTTCTTAATATGTTATTATATCTTCTTAAGCTTCATGATTCTATGTATGGTCCTCTAAATTTGTGAGAGCATGCCTTACACTTAATATCAAGGCTTTTGGGAGTGGCTAAGGTTGTCATACTTAAGCTTTAATATTGAGTGTGGTGGACTATTACGTTTAGGATACCTCTTGGGGCGTGACAGTTTAAGTTGGTATTAGAGCATGGTCAAGAACCTTAGAATCATAAGTATAGAATTAGACTTAAGAAGAATTGAATTAAGAATAGAAATAAGAAAGACTTAGATGTGATAGAATTGGTAGAATAAGCTTTTTAATCTATCTCTTTTACATATATCACCATAGATGAAGCCCGATTGCAGGCTAAGAATTTTCGAAAAGGACCCTTTGAGAACCTGGAAAATTTCCGACTAAGACTTAGAGTGTTATGCGAAGAATTTGCCTTAGCGGGACAACCTAAGACCATCTGGGAAATGTTCTTAATCTAGAAGAAGGGAATGATGCAAAGCGAATAGAAGGGGATAGTACAGACTATCCATAACTGCCCTATAGGAAAGAAAATGACTGAGTTAGAGATGATGTATGCTGTGGAACGAATCATTGCCATCGCGGAAGACCGACCAATGCTGAGGGAAGCAACTTTCGTCCATAAAGAAGATGGAGGTCGAACTTCACTAGATTTTTGAACATGGACCCGAATTGGACCAATGTTTATTTATGCCCATGATAACTTGATGGACCATCTTGAATGGATGAAAGCTGACCTCAATGATGTTTTCCACTGGCACGACGTGTACCAAGAAGTTCTGCGGCCACCAACTCAAGTATCCACTAAGCCATCCGCCTTCATCGGAATCCAGCTGAGAAGTAACGAGGCCCTACGTTTGCGCAGGGATGGGACAGTGATAAGAGAAGAGCCAATGGAAGAAGAAAGTGAAGATTCTGAGGAAGACCCAAAAGAAGACAATGAAGAAGGACCGGAACAAGAAGAAGAAGACCAAACTGCTGTTAGAGTGGACGTACCTTAGAATAATGAAGAAGCAAGAATCATCGCTACTCGGAGGAACAACAAGCCTGAAGGAGACAAGGACCGGACTCGACCATGAACACAGACAATGCCTCATCCAATGAGAATGATAACATGGAAACAAAAGGGGCTGTTACCTGGAGAACCATTCATGACATTGTGCCAGAGCTGACTGGTGAAGAGCTGACCAATATACATGAAAGGTTAAGGAAGGCGGCTAGAAAAAGGAAGAAATACTTTGAGCAGTTATGAGAAAAAGAAACCCTAGGTCATCCAGTAGTAATCTTGGAGATGCACCCGAAGAATGAAGGAAGGAAGAAGATTGAGCATATCCTTAGAATTCCAGCTTAAATTTTGTAACTAAAGACTAGATCCATGATCTCAGTCTATGTTTAAGTTTATTCGGAACAATGTTTTGTTGCATTCTATGTAATTTCCCTTTTTGCGATTTCCTTTAATTGAATATTTCTATGTATGAATTTCAATATTAACGATGTTATGCTTTAAGTTTAAATCTCAGAAATTGTCTTGATTTAAATTTTATTATCTTTTATGTATGTTAAAGTTTCCTTTACATCCACCAGTTTCCGACAAAAATTTAATTAAGTTATCAAAATTACTAAAACCTAACTTAGGAAAGTTTACAACAGCCGAAATAGAGGAAGACGAAGAGAGGAGCAAAGTGCCTTTAACCAACTGGATATGGAAGCAGAGCAACCTGCCGTTCAAGGAGCCGCTGCACCTCAGATGGACTTGCATGGCACTCTAGGACATCTGACCCATGTGTTAGAAGCAATTAGGCAAAACATGCCGGCACAAGCACCCGTACCTGAAACTGCATCAGCAATAGCACCGGTACCGGTACCTGTACCAACACCGCCACAACAACAAGTATCAACTGAGGCATCTGTGCAAAAGAACATGTACTCCCAAAATACGCCTTTACCTCCACCCTCACCGCTAAGGCCATATAAGAGTATGTTGCCTAATTTCATCAAAAGAAACCGCTACTTTGAGGGAGCTTATGATAAGTCGGAGGAGGCCGAAGATTGGCTAGCCTAAATTGAGATGTCTTTTGATGCATATGAGGTTCCGCATCACCTACGAATCAATATGGAACATTCGTGCTTCGTTAAACGCAGAATATGGTCGAATCAAAGGAAAGGAGCTGATAACTCAATCAATTGGGAAATATTCAGACATGTTCTTGGAAATTACTTCCCAGGAAGTTTACGAGTAAATATAGTACAGACTTCTTGCAAATTGCTCAGGATAAGAACTATCGACAATACGAGATCGAGTTTAGTAGATTGTGTAGTATGCTCATGACTCCTACAAGTACAGCAAGGAATTGAAAAGAAAAGTCTTTATAAGGATTGGTGAAGACCTGAGAATGAGTTGGAAGAATTCGATATAAGGAGTTACCGGAATTGGTGAGAGAGCTCGCATTTAAGAAGCAAGAAAAAAGAAAGGAAAGAAGAAGAGGAAACCCTAACTGTTGAGAAGAAGTTTTATGTTAAATCCAGCTTCATACCCCCACAAAAGAAATTCAAGATCTCTGACAACTATAAGAACAATGACAATAGTGAGAGGTTCGCACCAAAAGACGTCCAGTGCTGGAAGTGCAATGGAGCACACTACCCTAAGAAGTGCCCTCAGTTATTTGGAAAGTGTTTCTTTTTTGGAAATGCAAGCCATAAGATATCAAAATGTCCAAACAAAAGAATTAATACTTGTCATGTCTGCAAACAGAAAGGGCATTTCGCCAACAACTGTCCACAAGGAAAGAATATTCTGATAAGATCTTTAGGAGGAGTTGTAGCTATAAGGATTGGGAAAGGAAATGGAAGTAGAAGTGAAAGCAGATCAGGATCCATTGCTTCAGGAATTTGAATCTACAACCTAGAAGGACAATGGATAAGTGAAGAAATAAATGAAGAAGATGAAGACTTGACTACCTTGGAATGCAATATAGGCTATAGCTGCGACATGGGAACTGGTAAGCCTTAAACCCTCTTTTGTTGTTATTCCATGTTTCAAGCAATAGTTTAAAGTTTTATAGATAAGTGGAGATGCAAATAGAAGTAATAATCCCTCTGTCAGATATGCAAAAAGAGTACGGTTAGGAAAACGAAATGTTTTTGCTCTTTTAGATTCCGAGGCAACACATTCTTTTACACCTAGTCTAGATGAGAAGTTGAGACTACCAATAATAAACGTCAACCCCTAGTTTTAAGATTAAAAATCCCCACAAGAAAGGACGATAAAATCCAAGAAGTGTTGGAGGATCATCTAATAATGACGTGCAGTCGCTCGTGATGAAATTAAGAAGTAATCCTTGGTACAAGACGTTTACCTCTTGATAGAACTCCAATGAAAGTCACAAGGAGAACATAGAACTTATAAAACAATAAGAAGGGAAGATAACATTGGTAAAAGAAGAGTCACGATTCTTTCAAGATAATAGAGAAAATTCCAAAAACGAATGACTATCCAGATGACACAAAAGAAAATGAAGAAAAACCGACCCTTGGAGACATTCGCGATTTTCAATGAAGTTTTTGGATAAATAGGATGACATTCGAAGAGGAGGATCAACTTTGAGAAAAGACTGATAGCCTATGAATAATCTTCATAGAGTTCAAAAGAAGTTGGAGAATCACCTACGAGAATTTTGAATCAAGACTTTATGCAATCAAGTATACCCCCATGGAATATGCCAATTCAACTTATAATGGAAGAAAAAGATAAATCCCTAAACCGATATGTTGACTTTCGAAAAGGAACAAAGTGAACTCCCACTCCTTGGAACTAAATATCTTTTGACCAACCACAAGGAGCAAACTCGTTTTCTCAAGATTTAAGATCGAAATACTATCAACTAAGGATCAAATCAAAGGATGATTCAAAGGAATGCCCCTCAAACTCATTATGGACACACTAAGTTTCTAGTAATGCTTTTGATTGTCCAACTCGAACTAAGAATATAAGTCCCTATTGGATAAGTAAGTTCTTGATGAAAGTCGTAATCTAGTTTAAAAGGGAAAAGGAGATAATCAGAGATTGTAATCTTAAGTATAAGAAGTTAATAAAAGGAATTGAGAAGCTGAGCATTAGGATTTGAAAACAAGGCTTAAAGAAGGAGATGACCATTATGGTATTAAAACCAACCTTGGAGGAAAAGAATAAAAGAGCTTAATGCTAAGATGAGAAGATACGAAGGATAAAGAAGAAAATATAGAAAGAAAGATGTGCGGATCAACAATAATATAGAAACTAAAGGATGAACTCAAGAACTAAGAACAAGGAAGTAAGGAAAAAGTCATGAGTACAATCCGTAACCTAGGATTAACGGCCCATTAACAAAATTTTAAAAGAATGTTAGTAATAAGGTAAGAAGAAATAAAGTGTCAACGAGAAAGTAAGAACACCAAAGGACAGAAGATCTATGAAGCCTTTGCCAATACCGGAATAAAAATGGAACCAGACTTCCCAAGAATTTGGATTTCCACAGTACTAACAGGAAGGAAAAGATGTTCATGGCATAAGTTGATCAATTAACCAACTTGGCTTGTTCCTTAGACAATCAATATAACGTTCTCTATGAACAACCTAGCAAGGTCTTATAAAGGAATTTGAAGAGAAAGTAAAGAGTCCTAGTCTGGATCATAACAAACTCAGACATAAGAATGATACATATATAAGGAGCTAACAAGAAATTTTGGAGAAAAAGAGACCTTTTGATGCTACATAATGAATGATTAGAGAGAATAATCCAAATATGGAGAAACGATTAAGAGTGTTCTACGAATTTCCAAAAATGAAGAAGGCACAAGATAAACAAAGAAAGTGAGACTCATTAGAAAATGAGGAACCTAGAAATTTTGAATGAAGATCAAGTGTAAGAAATGTTTATCGTATGATCTTTTGAAATAGTAAAATAAGTTGGAAGTTTAGCTTATCATCTAAGCCTGATGGGAACATGCAACATCTTCCAAATCCCTATATAATGATTGGTCAAGGGATCAGTTTCGGAGATAAAAAGGTGGTACTCTTAAAGGAGGACCTTTCCTATAAGGAATACCTATTACAGAAATTTGTTCAAAAAGTTCAAAAGATGGAAAATAAGGAAATCGGGTAAGCCAAAGGTCTAAGGAGAGATCTTTCAAATAACTTAAGGAACTATGAATGAAGTGTAAGCCGAGCATCCAAGTTTGTTTGAAGCTGTAGTTATGAATTTCAAAGTTTTGAGGACAAAACGTTTTTTAAGGGGGGTAGGTTGTAAACCGCCGAAATTTTGGAATCAGTTTAGCCTAAAATCCTAAACCGGAAGTCAACCGGAGCTCTAAAGGTTAACAAAACCCTAATTAGACGTGATAACTTAAGTCCGGCAATCCCGAATAAGCAACTCAGTAAAAGTAAGTAGGAGTTTAGTGTATAGAATAGTGCGTAATTATCTAAGGAAACGTAAAAAGATCAGTTTAGTAAAACCGCAACTCGTTTTGAACTGATCGGACACAGTTCTTGAAAAACGTGTCCCGGAGCCCAAAATAGTAAAAATATTCCGAATATACCGTTAGACTCATAAAAATATAAGGTTTTCAAAAATATCAGTTTCAAAATTTTTCGGCAAATAAAAATAACAGATATCGCTATTATACGTGTATTTTCTTACTACCGGTACTTTATTAGTCATATCTACTTTACACTATACTATTCATTACTATTCTACACTATTCTTTTCTCTCTACTTTTTCTTACACTTGCTCTTACAAACACCATAACCTATAACCTTTACTTTTTACCTTTCATAACTTTATTTCACATCTACCTTACTTATTACTTCATTTAATCCACAAAATACAAAAAAATAAAATGTCTCCCTCTCTCTTTTACCTATGGCTGGTGCCCCCCATGCCCCTCTCTCCGTAATTTGTTTCAATTTTCTTTTATTTTAATCACACAAAAATCACTCCATATTTTCTTATAAATACCCCTCCTCTTTCACTTCTTTCACACAATTACTACCCACAAATTTCTTACTAAAACTCTCTCAAATTCTCCTCTCAAAACTCTCTCCAAATATCTTCCAAAACTCTCTCAAAATAATTCCAAACAACTTCTACCTACACAAACCAGAACCACATAACACTACCAAAGTCTTCTTTAGGTAATCATTTCCTATTATTTCTTCTTCTCATGTCATGTAACTTTACATGACCATAGTGTGAGTTTCCAAAGACTAAATGATATGGAAGCTACATTATTTTCATGTATTGTTCTTGTTCATGAAAATCTATTTATGTTTATATTTTTTTTGTTCATATTATTGTTACTATATCCAAGAATTATTATCTATATATATATACATATTCTTTAGAGCATATAAGCTCACTTGCAATTTATTTATTTATTTCATTACAATTTATTTATTCCTTGTTATTTTAAGACTAGTCTCTAGTTTTAGACTTGTTCTCATCAAATCAAAATTTTTTTTTTCTTTCTTTCATTTTATTTTGATTTTGGGACTAGTTTATTTCTTAGTCCCGGAGCCTTAAAAAAGCTAAGACTCCCAATACTTGACTTTATTATTTATGTTATTTGCTATTATTTCTCATAATTCATGTTCATTAAAATTGTTGTCCAAAATTTCAAGTTCTAAAAATAATTGACAAAAAGGAGATTTTGACACTTAGAAATAAGTTTATGTAAAGTATAAGATCTATGGTTTAAACAAAAATAAAGTTATCTCTTTTCAAGTTACAAAAAGAACCCACTAAGATTTTAGAAACTACTTTTACTATAAAAAGTTTCTTAAAACACTTATTATTCCACTTTGTTTTTATAAAGAAAATAAATGTTTACGCAAGAATGATTTTTATGAAAAACATAACATGAAGAAAGGATGAGAAATTTTCAAATAAAGAACTTTGCAAACAAATAGACAAAGAAAATTGTATAGGAAAAATAAGTGGGAAAAATAATACTATTATGGAGAACTTAGAAAAAGGAAAACTTATTTTTAAAAAGTTATTTAAAAATAATAAAGCAAACATAAAACACCCTTAGAAAACAAAAGAAACAAAATATTCATTTCAAAAGATTTACAAAATGAATTCTTGTAAACTATATATTTCTAAAACTCCAAACGGACATTATTTTACTCAAAAAACATGAATGGACAACAAAGCACTTGAGCATGAATAAAATATGAGCTAAGTAACCATAAAAAGAGAAATTTTCAACTATATAGATGACTAAGTACTTATCAAACAAATTTTGATTGATTGAACCAAAGTTGTTTTTGAGTTGGAAAATTCGCGGTGAATTTTTTCACCACTGTTTTCAGAGCCTATATGATCTTTTTTGTTAAAAATAATTTTATAAATGGATATATCTTTTTGAGTAGGTAGAAATCGGTATATTGTATGCGTGATTCCGAGTTAAAATGACCAAGTTATGGCCATTTTAAGTTGGAACTTTCCTTTATACGAACTTTAACATTCTTTTGACATTGTTTTGTCAAAATTCAAGAAATCATCAAGAAATACACATTATGGGTATTTTCTTTGGCTAGGTGACTCCAAGGAAGGATACATATATCCCGAAGATTATTTCGATTGAGTGGAGTGTGTGAACGACTCATCCGTATAGAAGAATAGTCGACATGGCATCATGAGTTTATTTCCTTTAAATGCTATACTTGTTGTGCTTGTAATTTAGTTGCATTAGAGCTAGGAAAAAATAAATGGATATGTATGTAAAATAATTCATTGAAAGAATCCTAAGAATATCGAGGCCGGAATTGATTTAAATGTTTGTTTTAGTATAACACTTGCTTTGTATGAGATGCTTTGATCGCCTTAAATTTGATAATAATAATGTTATGATATCATAAATAAATGGATTCATGCATACCACGAAGTGAGTCACATTGCATTTGGGTTATTACCCTTGGGTGAGAAGGATAGTAAGCTCATGTCGAAAGTAATACTAGGCGGAGTATTCGAAAGCGATTGCTTGGCGGCGTTATGGAAAAGGAAATGCTTGGCGGAAGATCCGAAAGCAAGGCTCAATTCAAGTAGACTTCATATGCTTGGTGATATTGATCGAAAGCATAAAACTTTTTATTAAAACTACTTGTTTTGAGATTATGTATCACCAAACCCCGAATGGAGGGCGCAAATCCACTCAACATATAGTTCTCGGAAAACTAAATGTCTTGTTTGCCCACGTGTATGTTGCATTCCATTTGTTTGATCAAATAACTTGTTTGAAAATTTGTTACAAGAAGTTATTTATGAAAATAATTCTCACTAAGCCTGTTAGCTTATTCCCCCATAGATATCTTTTGCAGTTGTCACGCCTCAGAGGGTATCCTAAATGTGGCAGTCCGCCGCTTGTAATATTAAAGCTAATGAATGACAATCCTTAGTCACACAGGAGCTTCGATATCACATATAAGGCGTGCTTCCAAGATAGTAGGAGACTCATAGAGGTACTATGTTTATATAGATAGCAAAAGCAAGCATGAACTTAAATAAATAAACATAAGATCTTCAATTGATAACAAGTTCGTACATCATCTTGGGGACATTCCCCCGCCTTAATGTCTTTGTTCGACTATACTAATAACAAAATAAACATAACTTCCTCATAAGTCTACTATAGAGATTTTTCCTAGAAGTCTACATTCAAAACTACAATACATAAACTTCTTCCAAAAACTCCTAGTAGCATAACCTCATTCCTGGCATACTGGGCTCCTCGGGGCCAACCATAGATAATCATATTATAATAGAAAACTATAGGGGTATAAACAAATCTAGCTTAGTGAGATAATTCCTAACTATATAACATTTCCATGTGACAACCAAGTTATTTAATTCAAGCATATGTAATGCACCAATCACATGAACAACCAATACACAAGATTAACCAGAAATCAAGTGCAATATGCATTTAACGCCCTCCGTGACAAGGGTTGGGTGGTTATAGGCCCATACAACCATCAATATTTGTAGACTTGCCGGCTCCTGCTTACCCTGTAAACTTTCTGGCTCGTACTGGCCCATGTAGACTTACTGGCTCCTACCAGCCACCACTACCACTTCCTCTTTTCCTCACACGAACAATAGTAGTGAAATAAATGTGACTCACAAGTATGATATGCATGAATAAATTTCAATTAAACATTTAACCATATAAGTTGAATTTATGTTAAAGGTGATCAACCATAATTTCATCATATCAATACAAGAGTCACACTTTTATTTAACATATTGTCTTTCGATATACTTAATTTTCTTTCAATAGTTATTTCATAACAATTGTTCATTTATCTTTTCCTAAATTTCTAGTGCCACTAATTACAAGCACAAATAAGGAAATGTAACTTAGGGAAAGAATTAACTCACTCCATAATCGGTAGGTCTAATCGAAATAGTCCTCTGGATAGACGATATCGGGTTCCTCATCACCTAGACAAGATGAAATACCCAAAATGAGTCTTTCATAAAACTTCTATTCTTGAAGATCTTAAACTTCTCTTAAAATCGCGGTAAAATCGTATAAGGAGAAATTCCAACTTAAAATGGTCATATCTTGCTCATTTTAACTCGGAATTTCGCGTATAATATATTGTTTTCTACCTACTCGAAAAGATCTACGCATTTCTAAGTTTATTTTCATAAAACTAGGTCGTTTGGGTTCCGAAAAGACAGCGACCAGATTTGCCACGAATTTGCAAAAACTTGTTTTCCTTCTTGTAAACAAAGCTCATTTGAAAAGATAAATATTTCAAGTATTTAGTAAACTTTTTGAAAGATATAAACATATATGTAATGGCTTATGACAAATGTATGAAGTAAATGAAGTTGTCTCAACTTATGAAAAGTAAGGTTTTAAAAGACTTTGAACTTGAGATTTTATTAGAATATTTATTTTACTTTTAAAAGGATTCTTGAGTTTTTTGATATGAATATTTCTTTTTTTGAAATTAATTTCTTGCAACTACTTTGATTTCCTAAGGAGTGGTTTTATTTTCTAAACTTAGATTTCAACAAGTTTAAAAGTAATAAAATGATGTTCTTGTTTCTTGTAGTGATTCTTAAAAGAGTTTCTAATACTTGATGAAAATAAGTTTTATAAAACCTGTTGTTTATTTTAAGAAAAATCATTTCCAAATATGTTCTTGAGTTTTTAAGAAATCGATTTCCTACTTTTATTTAACAAAACCTTTAGTTTATGAAAACACTTCCTCATCTATTTTTATTGAGACAAAAACATTATGTTCATGCATGAGTATGAATAATAAACTATAGAAATATAAAGGAACATAATAACTTGAAATATTAAGCAAATAAGAAAGTAAATCAAGTATTAGGACCTTAGCTTCATCAAGGTACCCCGGGACTAAGAAAAGACTAGTCCCAAAAAGAAAAGAAAAAGAAATTGTTTTGACTTGATGAGGACAAGTCTAAGACTAGAATGACTAGTCTTAAAAACAATTTGAAATAAATAAATTGCAATAAGTAAATAAATTGCATTAAAGGTAAATAAATTACAAAACAATGAGCTTATATGCTCTAAATAATATATATAGCTATATAGATATATTAGATAGTAATAAACATAAAGGAACATAAAGGAATTGTGATTATGAACAAAAACAAAGTATGAACCTATTGTTGCTTTCTTAACCTTCATGGTTTTAGAAAACACACACTAAGCTCATACTAAGTAAATGAACATAAAGAAAGCTTAGAGAAATTTTTACCTAAAAGAAGCTAAACTAGGAAGAACTTCTTGAGAAAATTCTTGAGAGATTTTGAGAGAGATTTTGGTATAGTATCTTTAATGTAGAAGTGGTGTAAAAGAAGTGAAGGTATGAGGGGGTATTTATAGGAAAATGTGGGAGATAATTTGTGTTAATTAAATAAATGAAAAACAAAACAAATTGAGGGAAATTGAGAGGGGGCCGGTGCCATTCATGCATGGGGGGAAGAGAAAAATTTATTTTTTTTGTTATTTTGTTAATTAAAAGTAAGAAATGAAAGATGGGAAGTTGTATTGGAAATGAAAATGTGTAAGAAATAGGTGTATGGGTTGTAAGAATAGGTTGTAAGAAAAAGTATAGATAGATGAATAGTGTAGAATAGTAGAAAATCGTGTAATGTAAAAGTAGACATGACAATTTAATGCCGGTAGTAAAAAAATACGCGTATAAAAGTGATATCTGATATTCCAGTTGACTTCTGATTAGGGTTTAGATCTTTAATTCGATTACAGAACTTCGGGGGTTTACAGTAGTTCCCCTATCTGTGGTTGAGACCACGAGGACCTTGCAGTCAAGTAATTTATTTTTGGATAAAGGAAAATTTAGATGAAGTTTAGTATTAGAAATGATGTACAAATATTCTTGTAATAGATTAGTGACAAAGGGAAATGTCCCTAAGTTTGTAAAATCATTGTTATATGAAAATAAATATTATGAATCTTCTTTTCTTAATATGTTATTATATCTTTTTAAGCTTCATGATTCCATGTATGGTCCTCTAAATTTGTGAGAGCATGCCTTACACTTAATATCAAGGCTTTTGGGAGTGGCTAAGGTTGTCATACTTAAGCTTTAATATTGAGTGTGGCAAATTGTTACGTTTAAGGTTCCCCTTGGGACGTGATAGTAATGCCTACAGGCTAAGGCATTACAGCTTAATTGGTATCAGAACAATAGGTTTTGAATCTTATAAATTTAGGTTTGACTCCTTAGGACGGTAAGATTTAATGGGTGGGGTAGAATACTAGGTTTGTTGCTTAGTTAAGATGTTGATTATCTTTTAGATTTTAAGTTTTTATCTTTTAGTTGGATACCCTCATCTAATCTTGTGGTACTTTTTTGTTTTAGAATGCCTCTAAGGAGAAGGTTCATGAGGAAAATGAGAATGTGGGGTAGTAGCAGAATGAGCAGCAGGCTCAGAATGAGGATTTACCATCGCCTCCACCTGTAGGATAGCAGGTTCCACTTGATGCTACACAACTTATGCAAGCTGTAAATGCTTTGTTGGGAGTGGTTGGTCTACAACAGCAGGATATGAAGACGGACATGCAGATGGTCTAAGCGAATGCTGAAGCTTGGAGAAAGGAGACTCAGAAGCTAAATGGGAATTGAGGTAATGGAGCTAGACATGCAGATGTCTTGAGTTTGAACAAATTTGTTGACCTGGTGCATAAGTTTGAGCCAGTACCAAGTAAGCCTCTTGATGCAGAGTTGTGGATGGAGGACGTTGAGAAAACTTTTGCTGCTCTAGATATTCTAGAAATGGGGAAAGTTGAGTATGCTTCCTACTTACTAATTGGGAGAGCCAATAATTGGTAGCTGAGCACCAGAAGACACATGCCTAGTTTAGTCCCATGGCAGATGTTTCAGCAAGCCTTCTACAAAGAATTCTTTACAGACAGTGTTAAGCAGAGAATGCTTCATGAGTACTATACTCTACATCAATGAAAGTTATCAGTAGAGGAATATGAGGCGGAACTGCACAGAATGATGAGGTTTTTACCTAATTCCTTAAAAGAGAGAGAAGAGATCAAGGTTAGCAGGTTCATTACTGGTCTAGAACCCGAGATTCAGTATCAAGTTAATTTGATGGATTTGGGAAATTACTTAGCAGTGGTGAATAAGGCTAAGATAATGGAATAGGGTTTGAGCAAGATTAAGATCCGTGAGTCCTAGAGAGGACAAATATTCTTGGGCAAGAGACAGCATCCAGTTTGGTGACTTTTGATAAAGGCAAGAGACATTTTATAAAACCTTTTAGGTTAGCAGTAGCGAGTATTGATAAGAGATGTGCCAGATGCTTAGGACCACATGATCTGAAGGATTGTAAGTGGGTAGAAAATGCTTATTTCTCATGTGGGCTTTAAGTGTAGATAGAAAGACACCAAGCTGTGGATTGTAAAGGAGGGCAGTATGGTAGAGTTTATTCGGGTCAGGGACAACAAGCATCAGCAAAGGTATATGCTCTTTAGCATAGTGAGACATCTAGTGTAGATACTATCACGGGTATGTTTCCTATACTCCTACATAGTGCATATATATTATTTGATACTGGTGCTAGTTTTTCTTGTGTTTCCGAATCGTTTGTGGCTGTCTGTGGTATATCTGTTGAGTATATGCATGATTGTATGTCTGTTAGTACGCCTTTAGGAAATGGGTCTATGTTGAACAGAATTTGTAGAAATGTAGATATTGAGATAGAAGGTAGGCATTTACCTGCAGATTTGGTTATGCTGGATATGTTAGACTTCGATGTGATTTTAGGTGTCGATTGGCTAACAAAGTATCATGTGGTAATAGATCGCCATAATCTTGTGTTGGAGTTTAGTTTGCTCGGGAAAGACCAGTTTGCTTGTAAGTTGGTAGTACAAAAACTTCCAGTTCTACCTACCTATGAACTATAGGAAAGATCAGCTTTGGCTTCCATGGTGAAGGAGGATAAGCAGGAGATAGTGTTGTCTGATATACCGATTGTATGTGAGTATCCAGAAGTTTTTCTAGAGGATTTGCCTGGATTACTACTAGTAAGAGAAGTGGAGTTTGGTATTGATTTGGTACAAAGTACTACATTGATATCAAAGACTCCTTATAGAATGCCTCCTACAGAACTGGTAGAGCTTAAAGTACAGTTGGATGATCTATTGAAAAAGAAGTTCATTAGACCTACTGTATCACCCTAGGGAGCTCTAGTTTTATTTGTTAAGAAGAATGATGGAAGTATGAGATTGTGTATTGACTACAGAGAGTTGAATCAGGTGACAGTCAAGAACAAGTATCCTTTGCCACAAATAGATGATTTGTTTGATCTGTTGACATGAGCTTTTATATTTTCAAAGATAGATTTGAGATCTGGATATCATCAGCTAAGAATGAAAGCAGAAGATGTTTAGAAGATAGCTTTCAAGACAAGGCATGGACACTATGAATTTGTTGTCATGCCTTTTAGACTCACAAATGCACCAGCAATGTTTATGGATTTGATGAATAGGTTTTCAGGGAATATCTTGATATGTTTGTTGTAGTTTTCATTGATGATGTACTGGTGTATTCAAGGAATAAAGAGGAACATGAGGAACATCTAAGACTAGTTCTAACTAGATTGAAGGAAGAGAAGCTGTATGCAAACTTTTCAAAGTGTGAATTCTGGTTAGAATAGGTGTTGTAAACCTCTGAAATTTTCATAATTTTTAGAAAATAATCCTAGAATCTAATAAAAAAAAAAAAATGAAACCCTGAAAATCGACCTAAGTTAAGACCAAAGTTTAAATAAGGTCAAACACGAGAATTCTTAATTTTGAGGAAAAGGGAACTTTCAAAACAAATTAAAAAATCCAACTATCGGTTGATTCAACATCCGTACACCAATCAAATCATCCATCTGATTCCTAACACGCAAATCAAGACGATATATCTAAATAACGCTCAACAACGAAATACTAAGACCTTAAATCCTTCAGTGAATTTTAGAATAAATATTTTCAATTTTCACCAAAAATCAAACTAAGTTAACCCATAACCCCATACTCGATTAAACGATCTCGAGAACTAAAAAATCTTAAATAATCACAAATAAAATAAAATAAACCATAGACATTGAACTAAAAATGGAATACGGACAAAACTCCAAAATTATATGATCTTACGAATAACTTAATAAAACTGGAAGTCAAACCGGACCCTAAAAGTCAAAAAAGCTTACAACAAACCATAGTATTTAAGATCTGGCAATCTTGCGCTCTTAAACCTTAAACAAAAAATGAAAATCATTGTTGATAATAGTTCGTAATAATATAGAGAAGCTTAAAAAATACCAGATTCGCGAATTCCTAGTGTCCTTCGGATCCGAACGAGATCAGTTTTCAAAAACTATGCGCTGGTACACCGAACAGAAAAAATATTCCATTAATACCAATAGACTTGTGAAAATATAAGGTTTCCAAAAATATCAGTTTTAGAATTTTTTCGTAGCTAAATATTACAAATATCGCATTTATACACGTATTTTTATTACATCGGTATTTTAATTGTCTAGTCTATTATTTATAGTACTTTTCTACTATTCATTACTATTCATCTATCTCTACTCTTTCTACTATCTATTCTTACAGCCTACATACCTATTTTTTACAATTTTCTTTTCCCATAAAAATTCTACTGCACATATTACTAAACTTCTCTTACACTTTTCTTCTAAAATTAATTTTTAATCACTTGTCTCTCTCTCTTCCTCTAGTTGCCATCCTCCCCTCTCTCTCTTCACTTTTTAATTATTTTCTTTTTTAATTTATTTTATTACATCTAATTTTTACTTCAAAATTCTATAAATACCCCCTTCCTCCTTTATTCTTTCACACAACTTATTTTACTATCAAAACTCTCCCAAAATTTCTCCACAAATCCTCTCTCCAAAATTTCTCTCTACCAAAACTCTCTTTCACCAAATACTCACAAAATTTCTCTCTATACACAATCTAACTACCATTTCTCACTAACCACATAACCATACATTCACTACCTTCTTCCTATACCATAAACACTTTTAGTAAAACTCCTATTCCTATTTATTTACCCATGTCCTGTAACTTAACATGACTATGGTGTTGTTTTGAAACTCATATAAGTAGTAAAAGCAACAACATGTTCATGTTTTGTTCTTATACATGAAATTTAAATTTTATTATGTTCATATATATGTTGATTATTAATGATATTATTGTTTTTATGCTAATTTCTTATTCATATCTAACTAAATATATTTATGTATTTATATATAATCTTTAGAACATATAAACTCACTTGTTATTTATTTATTTTAATGCCTTGCAATTTATTTATTTCATGCTATTTTAAGACTAGTCTTTCTAGTCTTAGGCTTATCCTTATCTAGTCAAAACAGCATTTTCTTTCTTTTCTTTATTCTTTTTGGGGCTAGTCTATTCTTAGTCCCGGGATGCCTTGATAAACCTAAGGCTCCCAATACTTGACCAGAATACCTTGATGAAGTTAAGGTTCCTAATATGTGATATTATTATTATTATTATTTTCTAGTATCTTTCTCATGTATTTATTATTTTATATGCTCATAATACATGCATCTATATAATGATATTGTCTTAACTAAATCTAAAAGTAGATTTTTTCTTTAATAAAGGAACTTGAAATCAAATTTCTATTATGTGACTTGTCATAGAGTTATTATCACCAATATAGAAATGGAATAATATAAGCTTTCTCAAAATTTGCTTAAATAACAAAGATAACTTATGAAGGAAATATAAGTAATAAATATTTTCTTTTAATAATATGGTAACCTAAGTCTTAGGAGAATAATTTGTTGGTTTTCAAAGTTTTTACAAAAAGCTTAAGATTAAACTCTTTTCAACTTCATAACAAACTAAGAAGCAAACTAGTTTTCAAAGTTAAGATAAAATCAACCCATAAAGTTATAAACCCACTTAGGATAAATAATGATTTTCAAGTTTCTAAAGAAGAAACTTAGCTTCAAAGAATATAAATATAATAAGATAAAAAACAAATGATTTTATCAATAAATAGGATTCTTTTCAAATAAAATTTGTAGAGGAAATAAAAGATCAAGTTTTTGAAAACAACAACTTATATTTTAAACAGGAAATATAAGAAGAAAAGACTCATTTTCTAAAACCATTCTAAATGCAAATTTATAAATATGATATCAACAACTAAATAAACTTTTGATAACTTTGATATTTTATCACTAGAAGTAAAAATTATAAAAGACCAAAGTCAAAGGAAAATTTAATTATTTTGAAAAAAGGAATGAGAAAAATAAAATAAGAATATACTCATTTATAATAACCTAGAAAAATATAAAGTCTCTTCAAAATACTTGAAAAGAAATTTGTCAAGTTAAGTTTTAACACTTCAAAATGAATTGTTTTAATGAAATAAATATTTGAGACACTATTATTAGAATTTTTGCATATAAAGTGAGCTTATTTATATACTCAAATGATTTATCAATCATATATATATATATATATATATATGTCTTTTTATTAAAGGACTTTTGAATGAAGTTGAGTTGGAAAATTGTTTCGCAAAATCGGGAAATATTCGTTTGGAATCTGTACCCTACTGTTTTTGAACCTAAATGACCTTATATGACAAAAATAACCTTAGAGAAAACGGTATATTATATGCGAAATTCCGAGGTAAAATGAGTAAGTTATGGCCATTTTAAATCGGAATTTCATTATATGCGATTTTGACGAACGTGGTGAAATATAATTAGAAAGTTTAAGTAGAATTTCTATGAAATACTCATTCCAGCTATTTCTTTTGTCTAGGCGACGAAGAATACGAGATTACCATTCCTGAAGGTTACTACGACTAAGAAGATTGCGAAATGGATGAGTGAGTTATTTCTCTTAATTTCGTTACCTTGCTTGTACTTGTAAAGTAGTGGCATTAGTATACTAAGAAAAGATAAAAAAGGATATGTATGGGGAATCCGGGAATATGTATATATATGATTCTATGCTTATATGTGAAATGAGAATTAAGAATATCGTAACTTTAAATTGCGTGTTTAAGTGTTTTGTTTACTTACTTGTATTACTGCTTATTGTTTGTTAAATTGATTGATCGCTCCCCTTAATAAACCTTAATAAGGTTTAGCTTAAGAAAAATAAAACGCTCACGCATAGCATCCATCGAGTCACATTTCTTTCGGAAGGCTGCTACTTCTACGCGCAGAGTTGGATTGGCTGCTATCGTGCTGGGATACGGGCCATCTTTCTTCTGAGAGAATCCAAATCACTCGGGGAATGTGACTCTAGATTCGGAGCCGAGCCAACCGAACGCTTTGGGTGGGGACCTAGGGACTAGCAGTAAAAGGTCGAGGATCTTCATCAACAATTGCCTAACCTTTGATACGGAAGGGTAAATCCGTTCTATATATGGTTTCCAAATAACTATATATATTTTGTGTAATCACATGATTGTAGCATTGTATGCATAGCATATGTGTGAAAATTTAAATGAACTTGTTTGAAACCATGGTACGAATGAAAAGGAATACCTTACTAAGCTAGTTGTAAGCTTATACCCCCATAGATTTTGTTTAAATAGGTATACCCATGGCTTAAATCGAAGATCATGACATTAAGGAAGTCATGGAAGATGTTAAACTTTTATGAAGGCAATGGGAACATAGGATGAAGTCACCTTGTAAGGTTCCTTATATGTAATATATGCTATGTTAGTGTTTTGGAAATTTCTAAGAAGTGTATTTATTTCGACTTGAAAACAATAGAGGGATATGCCCCTAAAAATTGTAATTTACCATGTTTATATTTTATGATAAGCATTCTCATTGCCTTGTTACTTAATCATTATCAATGTAAATTGCGCTACTCCAATGCGTTCCCTTGGTTGTGATGTATGCCTTGTACATGATATGGAAACCTTTGCATGACTAAGGTAGCCATTCTTAGGCTTTAGTATTGTGTACGGCGGACTACCAGGTTTAATATACCCCTTGGGGCATGATAGGTGTCTTTCATAAGACATGTTGTAAATAGTAGTTGAATATCAGTTGATCCTGAGAAAGTTAAAGCGGTTGTTGAATGGCTAAGACCCAAGACAGTGTCTGAGATTAGAAGTTTTCTAAGAATGACAAGGTACTATCGAAGATTCGGGGAAGACTTTTCCAAAATTGCCAATCCCCTTAACTTGGTTAACACAGAAGGGAGTAAAGTATGAGTGGAATGAAGTTTATGAGAGTAGTTTCTAGCTGTTGAAGAACAAGTTAGTGTTTGCTCTAGTGCTAGCCTTACCTGTGAGTGGTGAGGAGTATAATGTTTATAGTGATGCCTCTATACAAGGTTTACGATGTGTGCTGATGCAAGGGGGTAGGGTAATAGCATACACTTCCAGACAAAAAATTGAATCCTTATGAGAGGAATTATCCTACTCATGACCTGGAACTAGCAGCAATGGTGCATGCGTTAAAGCTGTGGAGACACTACTTATATGGGGAAAGATATAAAGTATATACGGACCATAAAAGTTTAAAGTATATCTTTACCCAGAAAGAGTTGAACATAAGACAGCGAAGGTGGTTAGAGCTGATAAAGGACTATGATATTGATATTCAGTATCACCCAGGAAAAGCAAATGTGGTAGCTGATGCTTTGAGCCAAAAGAGAGTAGAGAATCTAGCATCTTTGATCACAACAGAAGTCATTTGCTTGATGAGATTAGGAAGTTTGAGTTGAAAATAGTTACAAGACAGGTAGGTGAAAGATTGGCTAACATGAGAATTCAACCTACTCTTATGGATAGAATCAAGGCAGCTCAGGCAGATGATTAGAGTATCCTGAATATAAAGAGAAGAATGGATTTTGTTACGCCTCGAAGGGTACCCTAAACGTAGTAGTCCACCATACACAATATTAAAGCCTAGGAATGACCATCTCAGTCACGCGAAGGCTTTCATACTATGTACAAGGCGTCTAACATATAGAGGAGACGTATCGAAGTGATACATTTTTTATTGATACAACTTGAGTGACAATGTAAAGGAAATATAATTCACTATTCTTCAATTACAATTCATCCAAAGCTTTCACTACATATCTATTATAAGGCAATTCACAAAACCTAGCTAATATCATCAAGTTTTCTTTACTTCCTATCGGAATCCCGAAGTCATCTTTGGCTCCAACCATCTCAGTTCCCACGTAGCATTATCCCGTCAACCTGTTTATTCAAACATCTATTGGGGTATAAGTTACACTAGCTTAGTGAGAGTTCCCTTAATTTCATACCATAACAAGCAAGTTATAAATCATCCATATGCTATGCATGAACAAACACATGAATAGACAATTATGTATAGGTGATCAGAACCCATACATAGAACGGATTAGCGCCCTCCGTATCTAGGGTTAGGGTGGTCTATAAGTCATGCAACCATAATTCCAATCTTGAGTGAGATGGTCCATAAGTCATGCAACCATAATCCCGATCTCTTTCTCTTAGTTTTACAACATCTGTTGTTTTATGTAGTTGTTTCAAGTGCCTACCCCGCTTCTGTTAACTTAAGCTATCACGCCCCATAGGGTATTCTAAACGTAACAGCCCGCCACATACTATATAAGACTCTTGAAATTCTATCCGAGCCCTTCGGGAGTCTTGTATAGATGTAAAGCGTCTCTTTACGACAATAGAATACTCGATCAATGGAGTTAAGAAGTTTAATGTGGCATTCGTTAGCCATAGATAATAAACCAAAACACATATATACTTTACAAAGTCTAAGGGGCATTCCCCCACAAAAATTATATTGAGTCCATTACAGTCATCTAGAGTCCTTTAGTTTCCAACGGAAGTCTAAACAAAATCAAAATAAACATTTAAGGGAAACTCCTAGCTTCGGTACCTGAGCTGTAGCCTGCCTTGGCCTAAGCCAAATGAATTCATGCTGCAACAAGTAAAAACTATAGGGGCGTAAGCTAACTAGTTTAGTGAGTGAAAACTTTCATATCACAATTAAGACAAATCATTCAAGCAAGTGAAATGCATCAAACAAATGAGCTCAACAAACATATGACCAATCGAAAATCATATGTGGATGGACTTGCGCCCTCCATCCCGGGTTAGCAGATTAGCAAATTCTGCGGTACGACGTCGTTTAAGCTCACGGTCAACTGCACAATAATTCGTTTTATGGATCACGATTAACCAATAATTTCGTTTTATGGATCACGATTAACCAACATATTCATTTTATGGGTCACGAAAAACCAACAAATGCTAATGCTCCATCCCCGTCGTGATATGAATGAGTTCAATTATAATTGAGGTCCAATAATAGATTAATCCAATTCTTTTAGGTGACCAACAATTATTTGCAGATGATCAATTATAACTTCTCGCTAAACAAGCAGCAGCTTAACACCCGGTTTCGATATTCCTTAACTTCAACTTCACATATCAATAGCAGACAAGTATATAATTCCCATATACCCCATCATGCATAATCGTTTTTATCTTTGCCTAAACAACTAATGCCACTATCAATACAATCACAAGCAATAATTGAGAGCGGAAGTAATACTCACTCGGCCATGGTACGTCGGTCTCTTAATAGTAGTAGTCGGGTGGTAGGGTATCGTCTTGCTCGGGATCGCCTACCAAATAAGAACAACCTAATAAGAATCTCATCGCTAAACTAATTCAAGCTATGCATCTAAACTACACAAAATCGGAATTCTCGCTATTTGCGGAAGTTCTAACTTAAAACGGTCATAACTTGGTCATTTTAACTTGGAATTTCGCAAATTTTATATCGATTTCTACCTACTTCGAAAGATCTATCTATCTCTAATATTATTTTCAATTTTTGAAAACATTAAGGTCACGGAACAGTGGGATCAGATCTATTCTGTAACTTTCCTCTTTCCGAAAAATTGTTTCGCAATTGGTAAAAATGTTTCTAGTTGATGATTCATGTATAGATGGTAGATGAATGAGTTCCTAGTATGAATGTCATGTAATGAGCTCAATATATGCATAGTCTTGATGATTTTTGATGATGAACTCTTATGAACTCCTAATTATTATGAAACCCCATGATGGTCATTTCTAAAAATCGATTCTTTCCAACTTTGCATTCCCTAGGGTTTTTGGGATTCTATTCTTGGGATTTACTTGTTATCTAAATAAAAATGAGTCTTTAGCATCTATACTACCCATGACCTTCATTTATGCATAAAAATCCACATTTTTCACTTGCCAAATATGTTTTTAAACAAGCTTTTCACAAAAATCCGAATTTTGGAAATTTTCTTTTCTTGCATTTTTCCTATGAGAAAACTTGTTTAATGCACCAAAATTTGAAGCTTTATTATATCTATTGTCTAAGAACTTCATTTAGCTCATAAAATATTCAATTTAAGCTTGAATACTATGTGTTCATGTGGGCATCATTCCAAATTACGAATTTAACAATCTAATCACTATCTCAAGATTTTCCATTCTAACTCCACTACTTGTTTTACATATTACTCATGTCTAAAATCATTCAAACTTGTAAAAATCATTCCTTAAAGATATCTATTACATATACTCTTCATCTTTCATGTAAAATATGAGTTTCAAAGTGGTTTTAGTGGTTTTTAAAATAGGGTTCCAAAACCATTCGAATTTTCATAAGACATTTCTAGCAAAAATCTTTTCTTTTTCAAGTTTCTTGCCTCATATACATGAAGATCTATCATCTAACACATCTATACACATGCAAGCTAAGCCTTTATGATCATTCATGCATGAAAGCTCAAAATAACCATATAAACATAAATGTAGATGAAGGTATGAATGTCTAGACACTAGATCTACCATATATAGTGCATGAATCATGAGTCTCATGGCATGAACCTAACTTTCCATGTAAGATCCCTACTTTATGTGCATGAACATAACATTATCTCAACAAAAACTCTTTTAAACACTAGATCCACTTCTTGTGATGGCTTGATATTCTTGTATTAGTATTTTCATGTTCCTAGCATATGCTCATTGGGATTAAAAGTGGAAAACACACAAGAATGGTCTTGCCATTACAAGATAATGTAGGAGTAAGGTTTAGAATCATCACCTAAATGGAGATTTGGAGATGAAAAGAAGAGAAAATGAGTTTGTGTGTGTGAGTGTGAGTGTGAGTGTGAGAGAGGGGAGGGGTGTAGCTAGGTCACGGCACAACAAGGGAAAAAGGAGAGAGCTTTCTTCTTTGCAAAATTTTGAAAGAGTGAAAAATGAGAAGAGAGAGAGAACATAAGCTTCTATACTAAATGGATTAGGGTTTTAATTGAATAAAGAAGGTAAAAATAAAACAAAAATGAAGGGGAATTGGGAAGGGGGGCGCTGGCCATGGGGTGTGGGAGGGAGAGGGAGAGTTGAATTTGATAAAATTTGTATTTTATGTAATAAAATGTAATAATTGTATTAATTAATTAGGAAACAAAATTTCTTCAAAAAAAAATTGTAATGAGTGGTTGTAAGGATGTAAGAATAGGATATGAGCAGTGTATAGTGTAGGTTGTACTTGTGAATAGTAGACAAGACATCTACTTTAACGGTTGTAACGAAAACACGGGAAAAAGGCTATAACTGTAATTTTTATAGCCCGAAAAATTATAAAATTGATATTTTTAAAATCCTTATGAAATTTTGGTTCTAATGAATATTCTGGAACATTTTTCTGAGTTTGTGGTCCCGGGGCACGTTTTTTCGTAATTGAGCTCGGGAAGGCCCAGAATTGAAAAATTCCCGAATTTAAAACTTTCTAAGGTTTAAAATGTACTTTAAAACAATAATTCATATTCATTTACTTTATAAAACTTCTTTTATTATGAAACCAAAGGAAAGCCGGATTTAGGGTTTCTAAGCTTCTCTCACTAGACTTAAACTGGACTAGATTAGGGTTTCACTTTTCAACTCCCGAGGTTTACTTAACTACTGAGAATATCGGGGTTTACATAAGTGATCTCGCATTCTTAATGTTAACACAGGCCCTCACGCCTCCGCTAATATACCTTTGTCCCACCAAAGGTATACTAGCTAATGCAATGCGACTCAATACATGATATGCATATACAGTTTATTTATATAATCGTGGCATGTTAGTTATATAGGTTAAGAACGATCATAGAGAATTTCAGACAATTCAAGTCTATGCTAGCTCATACAATGATTTTACAATAAGTCTCACCTTGATATACTTATCATTCATTCAACCAAGATTATGTCACAACTCATCACAATTTTATCTTTTCCTAATTCTAATGCAACTAGCTATAAGCACAAGTAAGGTAACAAAATAAGAGGAAAACTCACTTGGCCATTGGATTACCGATCTCTCAGTAAAAGTAATCTGGTGGTAGGGAATCGTCGATTTCGGATTCATCTAAAAAGGAAGAAATACCCAAATGAGTATTTCAACTCAAAACTAATCCACTCTATCTCATACAAACTATCAAATTTATAATTCTCGTCCTACGTGGAAATTCCAACTTAAAACGACTATAACTTGGTCGTTTTAACTTGGAATTTAGCAAATCATATATCGATTTCTATCTACTTCGAAAGATATATCTAATTCTAATATCATATCTAAGTTTTGAAAAATTTTAAGCTTCGAACAGATCTGATTAGATCAGATCAGTAGAGAAAACTAAATGAAAAAAATTGATTTTGTGAAAGTTCATGAAGTTTCTACTATCCAAAGCAAGTATTCATGCAATATGAACAAGTTACTATCATAAATGATATATCATGAGATATATATGTACATGTTCTTGATGATATTGAATAAAAGAAATTTTTAGAAAACTTTTTCCTTGTAAGTCTTTATGAAAAATCAACTTAGAAAGGCTAGTTTTGTATTCTTGACAATCGCCACTTGTTTTTAGAAAAATTCCTTGATAAAATTTATTTATTCTTGTTAAAATTAAGCCTTCATTATGTATATTCCTTAAGACCTTTGTTTTTCAATAAAAATTCTCATTTTACACTTTGTAAACATGTTTTTAAATATGGTTTATCCCAAAATCCGAATTTTATAAAAATAATTTTTGTGGTGATTCTTTTAAGTAAACTCATTTGATACTTAAAAAATTAAGACTCAACTATACCTAGTAACTAAGGACTTCATTTCTTTAATAAAACTTTCATTTTGAGTTTGAAAAATAGGGGTTTTCATACCATTACTACATTATTACGAATTTCTTAAAATGACAAACAACTCAAATTTTCCTACTTTATTTCTACTCCTTGTTCTACATATTTTTCTTATCAAATCCCATCTTAACTTATAAAAATCATTACTTGATGATATCTATGACCTATACTCTTTATTTTTCATATAAAACACAAGTTTTAGAGTTGATAAAAGGATTTTTAAGGCATGGTCTTGAAACTATCCGAATTTCACGAAGTTAGGATAAAACTCAAATTTTATATTTTGTAATCTCTTCCTATTTTGAAAATCTCTATTAGTAGATCTATCATTTACTTATCAAAAACATCTTCTATTGATACATAGTCCATAAGCCTTTCATTTTTCAAACAAATACTTCATTTTGGTGTTGAAAAATGGGTTTTCAAAATTGGTCTTAGTTGAGATCCAAATTTACAAAATTTGTTTTTTGGCATATCTTTTGATACAATCCATCTAAACTCATGAAAAATAATCCTTTACATATCTTTTCTTAAGAGCCTTCCATATCTTGAATAAAAACTTCATTTTTAAGTTGGAAAACATGTTTTTAAACTATGCCTTGGCTTAAATCCGAAAATAGGATTTTTGTTTTGAAAAATAATCTCTGGAAATCACCTTTGAATCATATAAAATGAAGTCTTGATGATATATACCCATTAAGCCTTCATTATTTCAAGTAAAACTTCCATTTTGACACTTGGAAAGTGGTTTTTAAATGTGGGTCTTGCTTAGATACGAATTTCACCATTTTTGTTTTTCAAAATCAAGATCTACACTTTCTATGAACATAAATATAAAAGAAATCCATGGTAGTAAACTATAAACTCATAGATCTAAACATAAACATAAGCAAAGTTACATAAAAGTTAGATCTACAAAATATAACTACTTCTAGCAAGAAAATAATAATAATACAAGAGAATAATCATGGATTTTATTTTGGCATCATCATCCTTAGCTTTTAAGCTTATGGAAGGTCATTTGATGCATGAAACTCTTACTATACTTTACCTATATCAACTATGGAAGCTTTGGACAAGAATTTTATCAAAGGATCTTGAAGAAATATGTGTGGGAGCTTATTTATTGAATAGGGACAGCAAGTGTTCTCTTGTAAGAACAAGAACAAATGAAGAGAAAAAGAGAGAAAAAATAGAGAGGAAAGTGTAAGAAATGGTAAAGGTTTGATGTGTGAATGAGAGAGAAAGATAGAATGAGTTAAAGACACAGTAAATGAAGAGAAAAAAATAAATAAATGGCAGCAAGATTTCCTCATGGCTAGCGTGATTCAAAAGAAGAGAGAGAGAGGGAATTTAGTTGGTTTTTAACTTGAAATTATAATGTATAATTAGTGGTATGTGTAGCTTCTTGAAGAAGGATTAAAAGAGGGTTATTTTAATTAATTTTTGGAGTATTTCAAAGGACAATGTAACAAAAAAGAAGTCAAAAATCTGCCATGAAGTGATGAGTGAAGTGTAGAAAGATTGAAGTAAAAAAAAAGTGTTGTGTGAAAGGTATACTTAAAGGTATAAGTTTGTAAGAGTACTTTCTTAATAAATAAAATAAAAATAAGAAAAAAATAGAAAATGTATTTCAAATTTTTGTAGCAAATTTTTCATAATTAAAATAAGAAAATTAATTAATTTATTTTAGTAATTTGTCAAATAAGTTACAGGTATTATCAAAATATGTGAATATGAGCCATAACTGATATTTTTATAATCCAAAAAATTCTAAAAAATTATTTTATGAAAATAAAAATATTTTTGATATATTTTCAAATTATTAAATTAATTTATTTTATTTTTAGTATCCGGTCTTAGATAGAAACTGATAAAAAAAAAACCCGAAATAAACTAAATTTTTGAAAAATAGAATTTTCTATGATATATAAAATATTTATCTAAAAATATAAGGGTTTACAAGAATATTAAAATTGTGTAATGAATAGTAGTGAATAGTGCAAAAAGACTAGTTAATTATCGATAATAATAAAATACGAATATAATCACAAAATCAGATATTTCTAGTTATCGAAAAATCATAAAACTGATATTTTTGAAATCCTTATGAAAATACGAGTCTAATGGTATTAATGGTATATTTTTTATATCTCGAGCCCCTAGACACGCTTTTCAAAATCTGTATCCAAACGGTTTTGAAATAGGTAAAAAATTTACCAATTTGATATTTTTGAGCGACCTTACATTACTACGAGTTATTCTACACACTTAAACCACACCTCAACCTCTAAGGCTAAGAATGCGAGATTGCCGGACTTAAACTATTATATTCCACTTAGGGTTCCTAAGTAACTTTCCAGTTTAGATCTTTGCCAATTTGGAAACTGATATTTTATGTTTATACAATATATTTAATTTGAGAAACTTATTTTAAATTTTATTTTTGTAAGTATTTAATATCTCTTAACATTTTCAAAATTCTTGAATTGGGTTTTATTTCCAATGGTTAATCGTTATTTACTTTTTAATAATTTGTTTTTGGATTCTATATTACTTGATTTTACAAGTCAGAGTTACGTATAGAATTTGTCATATGTAGTGGTTTTGGATTTGAAGACCGTTGAGTTCTTATTTTATTTTTAAGGATTCTCATTTTCTCAAGATTAAGAAATTTGTAGATTCGTTCGTGATTTAAGGCTAGTCAAAGTTCGATTTTAATTTGGAGTAATTTTTAAAGTTTATTTTGGAATTATTTACTGAAATTTTTCGGGGCTTATTGATTTGGGTCGAGCACCAAAGTTTTATGTAGATGACGAGGGTATTCTGAGATATAAAGGGAGATTGTGTATACCAGATCAAGGAGACCTTAAAAAGGAGTTATTGAAGGAGGCACACTACTTCATTTATTCCATTCATCCTAGATGAAACAAGATGTATCAGGACTTGAAAAAGTTATACTTGTGGAATAATATGAAAAAGGAGATAGCGGAATATGTATCTAAGTGCCATACATGTCAGATGATAAATATTGAACACAGGAAACCAGTAGGTGAGTTAAAACCTTTGCTTATACCACAATGGAAGTGGGAACATATCTCTATGGATTTTATTTCAGCTTTACCTAAGACAAGGAGAAGTTTGATTCAATTTGGGTCATTATGGATCGCCTTACAAAGGTAGGTCACTTTATACCTATCAAAATTGGGTATAAGTTGGAGCGTTTAGCACAGTTGTACATCAAAGAGATTGTGAGATTACATGGAATACTGGTAACCATCGTGTTAGACAGAGATACCAGATTTGTTGGAAGATTCTAGAAGAGTTTGCATCAAGCTTTAGGAACAAGGTTGTGTTTAGTAGTGCTTACCATCCTCAGATTGATGGGTAATCAGAGAGGACTATACAGACTTTAGAAAATATGTTGAGAACATACATCTTGGATTATAAAGGAAGTTAGGATGAGCATTTGTCACTAGTGGAATTCACTTATAACAATAGTTATCAAGCATTGGTTGGCATGCCTCAGTATGAAACGCTTTATGATAGAAAATGTACATCACCTATTCATTAGGATGAAGTGGGTGAAAGACAGTTGTTGGGACCAGAGTTAGTACATGATGTAATTGACAAAGTTAGTTTGATCAGACAAAGATTGCAAGCTACTTAGAGTCGACAAAAGAGCTATGCAGATAAGCGAAGAAGACTCTTGTGATTTCAAGTGGGCGAGCATGTTTTGTTAAATATTTCACCAACAAAAGGAGTTGTCAGATTTGGATTGAGAAAGAAGTTGAATCCTCGATATGTGGGACCATATGAGATCCTAAAGAGGATAGGCAACATGGCTTACCAATTTGGCTTTACCGCTTGATTTGGAAGGAGTTCATAATGTATTCCACGTATCCATGCTCAGAAAATATGTTAGAGACCCAGAAGAAATAGCAGATCTTGAATCGCTTGAAGTACAGCCGAATCTTACAACAGTTGAAAAGCCAGTAAGGATTATGGATACCAAAGAGAAGATTTTGAGAAACAAAGTGATAAAGTATGTGAGGGTCCACTAGACAAATAAGACTGTACGTGAAGCTACCTAGGAATTAGAGGGAGACATGAGGACCATATATTCAGAGTTGTTCCTTTGATCCAATTAAAAATTTTCGAGGACGAAAGTTCTTTTTAGGAGGAGAGAAATGTAACACATAGAAGATAAGATTTAATGAAGGATAAATGATTCCTGAGATGTATATAAGCTTATATCAAAGTCACAAAACATGTTATTTTGTTTAAGTCGAATTTGAAACGAATTTGTTTAAGTTTTGAAAGTCTGAAAATTTTTTGTAGATTCAACGCCACTAATTGGAAGGGGAACGTCGTTGGCATGGAAGACAATGTAGAAGTGATCAGTGGCATTTTCGTTAACTCTGAAGTCAAAGGCCACCGGCGTAGGAATTAGTTTTACCGGTGTAGGTGTATTGGAGTAAAAATTTGATTTGCTTTTCCCCGGCAAATGTTGCTAGTGTGTATGCGTGTTTTGCCAGTGTTGAGTGTATGCCGACAAATTTAAAATGAACGCCATCAGCATATATATCAGTTTTGCCAGCATAAGAGAAAATTCTATATATATACGAGCAGTTGATAGATTTTGTTTTCTCATTCGTTTTTCCTTCATTTAGAGTGTTTGGCATCTGTTCTTCGTGCTTTAGGTCTTGTGAGGCTTAGGATTGATTCCGGTAAGTATTCTAACCATCTACAACGTGTTTTCTACGAATTTAAGCATGATTTCTCTTAGGGTTTTATTGATTCTTGATAGATTTGTGGGAGAAAAACCCTAGCTTTGGTTGGAATCCAAATTTGTGGATGCGAGTCGGGTTTAGGTGATCCAAATCAGCAAGTTTTGTCTTTTTGTTGATGGATTTAAACAATGTATGGTTAGACGATCCTTATACGTTTTTGTTGTCATGATATATTAGGGTTTTGGTGAATTATCGATGTTGTGAATTTGTTATGGGTTGTGATCGGAGAAGACAGTGTGAATTTTGAAGTTTCCTTATCACGTTAGAGTTTTAAGAGATTATGATATGTTAGGGTTTGTTCCATTTACTGTGTTTTATATATCTGTTTATGTATATATGCTATTCACAGGATAATTAGAGATTATGGGGTTGTTATCGGTGATGATCGAGGGGTTTATAGAAATTTGTGTTGGTGTGGTTGTTGTCGATATTGGATATGGTGAATTGGGATTAGTATTCCTAAAATTAAAAAGGCATAACCAATTTATGTTTGTTGTATTTGCTTGTAAGATTAGTTTTCCTTGTTGGTTGTAGGAACAGACACATAATGAACATAATTCTATTCGGTTTGGTAATTGTCTGTTGGGTTGTGATTGGCTATGATCAGTAAAGACTTAGCAGACAGTGATACTGGTGTGGTACCCTGATGATCTTAGTGTGAGGTTGTCCCCAGTGGACTCGTTCTTTGATATGATTCTGGTAGATTTAGGTGTTTCAGATTCGGAATATTTGAGGAGTACCCACTCATCCATATATGTATATAATTACCTTATTTTCACAGAATTGGTTGATTTTTAATAGCGGTCTGAGTAACTCCGAGTTCAAGATTAGTGTACATAGTCTTGGATTGTGTTCATTTGTTGGCTATAAAAAGATAATAAATTGATTGCCCGCATTAGATAAGTTGCATTTAATATATACCTATTGATTGTGCATATGCATTTGTTTGTTATGGATTATCGTACTAGGCTTTGCAGCTTACTCTTTTAAAATTTCAGGTAAAGGCGATGAAGATGTAGTTTTTGATGTTTCTGGATATGATATGTTCTTTGATCATGAGGATGGCATTAGTGGACTTGTCTACCTAGCTAAGGATTAGACTTGCTAATTATGAGATTTTGAAAGAGAAGATGTGTTTACACTTGTTGAAGGCTTAGAGTTCACGTTCATGTTTCTATATCCTGTAAAGTTTCTGGATTTAATTTTGTATGAAGGTTTAAGGTATATTTGGAGGATTTTTATGTAAGTAGTGTGTTTAGTTTTACGTTGATGTGTTGGCCTACAGTTATACCAACTTGGATGTATGTATGAATTAGGAGTTTTATGGAGTATATGTTTCCAGGTTATACAGGTTTTGTATCTATTGTGACACCATATGTGTGTTTATAGGTAATTATTGAATATTTATGGATTTAGAGCCTTAGCATGTTCTATTCAAGAGAAACACGTGGCATGTTATAATACCTATAGGTTACGGTGTTATAGTTGATATGCGATATCTTCTTCAAACTAGGCATATTGTTATTCATTTGGTGATCCTTGTAAGATGTGAAAAACACAAGTCAATCAGTTCATTTGAATGTTTTGTTTTTCATCTATATCTTATTTGTATCTAATAGATCTAATCTGTTTAAGAATAAAAATATATGCTTTTCATTTGTCTATTTTTACAAATAGTCTTATTAAGAGGGACATAAAAATAGATGTCAAACTAATATCAAAACAATGAATAGAACGCATCCTTATTAAGCACATAAAGACCAATAAAATAGTAGCAGTAGTCGTGAATAGGATTCTTAATTAATACAAAGACAATATGTAATATGTAGTTATGTAGGTATTTGAAGAAGGAGGAAGGAAGGGGGGAAAAAAACCCTTATGTGGACAAGTAGCAAATACTCTATAGAAAAGGAAAGCTATTGAATGCATTGCCATTGTAGTGTGAATGGTAGATTCCGTAGATATGTCACCACCATACCTAGTCTTGTATAGGAGCAGCTCTCATGAATATTGTAATATAAATATATATAATATTTTATATTGAAGGGTAAAGATGTCATTTAAGATAAAATAAGAGGGTTTTATGGTTAATCCTAAAGTAATTAATTTTTTGTCGGTTTATATATTTCGATTATCACACCTATTCTATTCTAAATCACTAAGAAAATCAGTAAAAAAAGAGAAAAAAAAAAAAAGACAGTCTTCTTCTTTGAGTTTGAGAATTCTAGCCATAAACAAAACCTAAAATAGAACTAATAGAGATTATATTAGATTAAATATAATACTATATAGAATATAAGAATAAATAGAAATAAATTAAATATGGATAATCAAAACAAATGGAGTTCCATTTCGAATATTTCAAATTAAAAATAAATTCTTTGAATTCCTTTTTCTTTAGAAAAAAGGAAAGTGAAAGCGAGAAAGTTATATGAAGAGACGTCAGTAAAGATGAAAAGACGTTACTAAAGATGAATATATGTTATTAAAGATGAAGATGCGTTATTAAAGATAAACAGTTATTCCTTGACTTCTATATAAATTAGGCTTCTCCCTTCTTTAAAATATAACCCTAAACCTAAAAATCCTCTATATAGGAATTTCTAATAAGTAAGGAGATTTAGGAGATCAAATTCAGGTAATTTAATAGCCATCTTTTCTTTAAGATTCTACAAATCTATAGTTTCCTTAGAGTTTGTCTGTTATTTTTGAAGGGAGATTGGAGAAAAACTCTGATTTTCTTGGAGATATGGATTTAGTGTTAAAAAGGATTTAAAATCGATTCTAGGTAAGTATTTTAATATTTTTGATATTTATGATTTCATAGCAATACTTGTTGATTGATTTCTGGTATTTTTGGTGTTGAATGGAGTTTGAGGGTTTGGAAAGATCATGAGGAGATCCGTTGTTTGGAGAAGTTATGTATTTTGTTAAAGGAGAAAGGTGTGAATATCTGTTTCGTTGATATTAGGGTTTTAGATGAAGTTTAAATTAGGATTATGTAATGAAAGTTTGTATTTTGAAATCTATATGTTTATAATTGTCAGGTTATGATGAATTAGGATTGGTGTTCTAAAAGGAGATTTGGGTAAATTAGAGTCCTATTTTTGGAATTTGATTCAGATATGACCTTTTCTTGTTTGTTGTATGTGTTTGTAGGCTTAGACTTGCTTGTTCTATATGTTTTAGGATTAAAATTCTAAATTGACTTAATTTTATATGACATCTTAAATTATATTGTTGCTTGTGTTTAGCTGTGGTTAGTAAAGACCACACAGAGTGTGATACCAATGCTGGCAACTTGATGATCCTTACGTGCCATTATCTCGAGTAGAGTTGCACCTAGAGATGATTCTGGTAGATTAGGTTTTGGCAGTATGGTTGTGGGTATGTGGAAGATTTTCCAACACCAGTGTATATATAATTATCTATTATATATATATGATTGTTTTTATGGAGTCATGAGTTACTCTAGATTTAAAACTAAATGCATATGGTTCTAAATTGTGTTGCTTGCCGGCTAATATAAGATAAAAAATGGTGTTTGTTGCATTAGTAAAGTTGCACTTGATTATACATACTGTGTGTGCATATGAATTTGTGTATGGTTTGGCGTACTGGGTTTTTTGCTCATTCTTTTAGTAGGAGAAGATCAGGTGATTTATGATCTTTCAGGATATGACATTTTTGTAGATGATGAGGAGGATGTTAGTGGATTTGATTTACCAGCAGAATTTTAGAGATGCATTGGATTTAAGGACAATTGTGAAAGACTAATATGAAGTTTTATGTTTATATGTTTTTCTAAGTTTAAGATTGTTATAAGTGTTTTTCCTTTTATGTTATATTTGGATTTAGTTTGCTGGTTTTATGCCAACATGTTTTCTTTAAGAATTTTTGTTGTCATGAGATAACTTAAACATGTATCTTTATGAGAGTATTGAAGTTTTATATATTATCAATTTATGGATTAGAATTATAACCTTAGCATGTTCTTTTAAAGAGAAGGACACATGGCGGGTTATAATGCCATCAAGTTAGAGCGTTACAAATATTTCATACGCTTTGAACAAGACAAGTTAATAATTTAAGACTACAATGTCCCTAAACAATCATTCCATCTGACGAACGAGTGATTGGGTCCTTATTTAATCTTCAGATTAATATCCTATTTTATTTGTTATTGAAAAAGGGTTGCATATATCAACAAGTCAATGTTCAATTAAATGTGATAGGTCCATTAAAATTCAAATTAATAAATGAACTTAACAAACTCAGAACTCAAAAAGAAAAGAAATACTTTTTTTCATTTTCACTCGAAAGAAAGAAAAAGAGAATCCCCTTAGAATCAAATTTGACTATTTATATCCCTTTCCACATTCAATTTAGATAGAGAGATGATAATTAGTATATCAAGCTTTGAGTGACTTTCATGGATTTTCATGCCAATTGAAAAATAAGCTACCAAGAGGACAAATCAAAACCAATATTGAAAAAGAAAAGAAAATAATAAATTACTTTGTTATCGTTTTTTTTTTTTTTTTGTCTGATTGAGGTGGTATATAAGGTATACGAGATTTTGGGTTCTGTTGGGACATATGATGGTATCACATGTTACCTCAATCAATAGTTGATGATTAAATAATATCGAAAACAATGCAAATTATTTATTAAAATGTACATAAGTCATTAAAATTGCATAGCATAAAATATAGGACATGCATGAAGAAAAATTGGGACCTATGAGAAAGAAGGTTCTTTTCCTCGGATTCCAAAACTCGTTAATTTGAAATAACGTAAGATCTATCGTGTTGGTGCCATGCATTTGCATTTTCTAGTTCAATCTAGAATGTATATAAATATATACACACACAATTTCGTTTTGGCCATCCAATTTGCCGATTATAGTAATATCCAGTGTCCGAATCTCTAGTTTATATTTTATTTCTAGAGGATGGGAAACATTTTGCAGGTCAACCTCTAAGAACAACTTCATGTTTGCTTGAGGGGATAGACGACTCTCCGAGTCACAGACTCGCAACTCACACAAACACCTTTGAGTCCTTGTCATCTTTCCAAACGTATGAGAGAGAATCTGTATAGGTCCCATGGGATAATTTATTATTTTTTTTCCCGGGGGTCTCGGTCTAATTAAACAAGGTCAAGAGGAAAATGAAAGTGCTTTTTTCTTCCTAACTACTGTTTCATGACTTCGAACAGCTTTTGTTTTCCTTGTGATAAAACTACCTATATATGTTTAATGATTTAATTGGACTTCTGGGAAATCATTGTAGGTGTATTCAATCATAAAGAAGTGAGCATAAGATGAAAGGAAAAGCCCCAAATTTCAAAAAAAAAAAAAAAAAAAGCATTGTAAACCCTAAATTTAGAGATATTTACAACTTGCCACATGTCTTTATAGGATAAGGACACTCAAAGGCTTGGAATCCTACGATGAACCATAATTGAGTATGTCCAGACACGTTAACTCCAAATCACACACACATATGTAGGATTGCTTCAACATGGATAAGTTTCAAATACGAACACAACCTATGAACTAAGATTAACACTACACCATCAACACTAAACGGATGGCTCGATAAGAGCCCACTACAAAACATAAATAATTGCATCTAGCATAAGAGGATCTATGCCCTAAACTAATGTACAAGTTAAATTAACAAACATTCTACACTACCATTACATAAGACCTAACTAAGAAGTCCTATCTCCAAATAAATAACTAGTCTATTCATTAGCCAAATAGTTCTCATTACTAGTGTCATCCCATAGTCTACAACCACATCATATTATGAGAAATCAAACATATAAGGAGTGTAACTTAGACTTGAAAAAGAGAAAGAGTGAATTAGAGCCCATTGCAGCAATACCATAAATACAAATGCATGAGCATGCACAAAAAAGCCATGTGATCTTAGTTCTAATGTAGCAATCAATCTAATTATTGTCTTTAATATTAAGTCCAACAACCAACACTAGGATAACTCAGTATCCCAACAACACTTTATATACATAGTACATATATATGATGCTAGGGAGAGATCACAAGTCAAAGAGTCCAGAAGTCCCTACATCTACCTATAACCATTTTCAAGTGCTACTCCATAAAGGACATCGTCATATAAGGATCATTAAGATGTCGGGTTGATATCACTAGTACTCTCGATCTACCAATCACAGCTAAACACATGCATCAAGCAAGTTTAAAGTAAGATATATCATTAGTTAGGTTAACAAACTATCCTAACAAACACATGCATCAAACAAGATAATACATGTACATGGATACTAGATTCGATTTGAGCACTAAAGTCTACTACTAAATTCATGTTCAAGAGCTAAACGTACACTTCAAACCTATCAAAACACTTCTCATTAAATTTTCATACTTTTCAAAAGAAGAAACAAGAACCTAGAGAAACACAAAGAACACGAGCAGAGTATACAAGCGTGCTTATGTTCGTGTACCTATACACAAGAAAAGTACATAATCATGTTTAGGTCATGTACTTCAAAAGGGAAAGGGGGTTTGCATCATAAAAAGATACACGACTTAGAATATAGACTCGTGTACGAGTTGTGTATTTTGGGAAAATGCTTCTTTAAACAACAAAGAGGTACATGGCTTTAAATGGGTCCATGTATAAGTTGTGTTTCGTAGAAAAACTTGCTTCCTTGCTCACAAAGAGGTTTGCAGCTAGAAACATGAAACTATGTTCCAGTCGTAAACTTTTAGAAAATATGTTATTTCATGAGACAGAGAAGTACACAACTAGAAAGACGTTAATGTGTTCACGTCTTATACTGTAACGTCCTAAAATAAGGCATTACAACTCGCCACGTGTTCTCTCTTGAAATAGACCATGCTAAAGCTCTAATATCCACAAATTATCAAATATCACCTGTAAACACACACATAGGATATCTTATAGGATGCTCAAAACAACCTGTATAATTTGGAAACACAAGTAACTTCATAACATTTCTGTTTAATCAAGCAAACATCCTAATTGGCATATCCATAAGCCAACAATCCAACATAACAATTGAAATTGGCTACAAGAGTAATACCTTCATTTACAACTTAGTCTTCCAGCAACAAATGATTTAATAATTGTTTGTAAAACATAATAATAAAAATCTAACTTTCGGTTGGGTAGTCAGGTCCACTATTGCCATCCCCCTAATCAAAGATCAGATAATAACCCGGAAGATCATATACAATGTCTTCATCACCTGTACTTGAAATTTTAAAAAGTGAGCTGCGAAGTCCAGTACGATAATTCCAATCCTTAGAAACAAATGCAAATGCACATGCAACAGATATATATATATATATATATCAAATGTACTAAGTCTAATACAAGCAATCAATTTGTTATGTTTTTATATTCTACAAATCAACACAGTTCAGAACTATGTATACTTTAGTCCCAAACTCGACGTAACTCAAACTTCTCTTTAAAAACAACCAACTTTTTGAAAGTAAAATAATTATATACATATATGGATGAGTGGGTACTCCCCAAACACCCCGTTTTCCCCTAGTTCTACTGCAATCATATCAAGGCACAAGTCCACTTGGGACAACTCACACCAAGATCATCAGCATGCCTCACCAGTATCACTGTCTACCAGATCTTTACTAGTCAAAGCCAAGCGCAACCAAACAGACAATTATTAAGCCAAATATAATTAGGTTTATTATGAAATTTTGTTCCTACAGCTAGTTAGGCAATACTAAACTTACAAGCAAAAACAACAAACAGGGATTGATCGTACCTTTCTCAATTTCAGGAGTACAATTCAAATCCTCAAATCCGATATCAACAACAACAAAGATAACCCAAACTCCACAAACTCCTATATCAACACCAACTACAATTCTACAACCCCAAATATCCTGTTATAACATATATACATACATCAACACATATAAACACATCATCAAATTTATCCTAACAAATATGAATTCTCCAAAAAACCCTAACCATGCAAGAGATCTTCGATATCCACACCGTTTGCTCCGATCACACTCCACAAAAAAAACCCTTAAAACAACAATGAACTACACAAAACTCCACAAATATCGAAATTTTCACCAAAACCCTAGATTTGCATATTAACAATAACCTATGAGAATCATCTAATCATACATTGATTAAAATCCATCAACGAAAAGATGAAACTTACTGATTTGGATCACTAAAACCTGACTCATATTCACAAACTCAGATTCCAACCAAAGCTAAGGTTTTTCTCTCATAAATCCTTCAAGAACATCAACAAAATCCTAAGAAATAATGCATAAATTCGTAGAAAAAACGTTGTAGATGGTTAGAACACTTACCGGAATCAATCCTAAGCCTCACAAGACCCAAAGCACGAAGAACAGACCCCAAACGCTCTAAGGAAAAGAAGAAAAAACGAGGAAACGAAATTTGTCAACTGCTTGTGTATATATAGATTTTTACTGTTACGCCGGCAAATTAAATCCCTATGCCCGTGGCGTAAGATCCCCAGGAGGTGGCGTTTGACGTGCAACAAAAATCCTTCGTGTCGTTCAGAAATGCTGGCAAACCTAAGGCAATGCCGGCGACATTCAACTCCGGCGTTAGACAATAACGCTTCTGTTCCAAATCAATGCTGACAAACACACACACACACATACACACACACACTCCGTCATTCGACTCTAGTGTAAGGAAATTTGTCCCTGTGGACATCCTACGCCGGTCTATACGCAAGTGGTGTACTCTCTCCAAAAGGCAGCATTGGATCTGCAGAAAATTGCAGAAATTCCAACACTTCATAATTCTTTCCCAAAACAAAATTTACCAAACTTAAATTGTTTTGTGGATTTGATATAAGCTTATATATATATCGTGACCTATTTATCTTCATTTTATCTTATTTTTCTACGTGTTACATATACTTTTTAGAAAACTTCATTCAAGCATTTTCTTGTGTTTTCAAACCTATCTTCAAAGTAAACACTCCTATGTACACCTTTTCAACCCCAAACCCACTTTAACACCCACCAACACTCTATTAAACAAGCCTAATACCCATGATCAAAAGAATAAAGTAGAAACACATATGAATTACATTACCTATGAGCTTTCTTTTGTATTCCTCACAAATTCCCTAATTTTATTTTGCAGTAATCCTTTTCTCCTTGAAACTTCTCCTAATTCACAATCTGTTGTTTCTTCAACACGATTGGGCTATCCACATACCAATCATGTTATGTTGGCATTTCCTAGTCTAGGTTGTCGAAAATAATCAAACATCTTAAGAGAAATGATAACTTCCTGTAAAATCTTGTTAAATTTCCTCAAGATTGGTAGAAGAGGGTTAAGAGGAAGAGGGAACTATCTTTCCGCTATATGTACGTAAAAGAGCATAATGCAGTTGTAGCATCTCAAAACTTAATTATTGTTCCTTGTCAAGCAATGTATTCTTTAAAGGGTCTTGAAATTACTAATATGCCTTTACTTAAAGCCTCATTATTTACCAAATTGTCATTCCATATAATTATTAATTTTCAAAACATACTTAGGGTAATTTCATGCACACAAAGAAACATGGGTGATTTAGCATACATAGTTGGCCTCTTAAAAGATAATTGTCAATAGTAAAAGCAATTTGAAGAAGTAGCTTATACATGGATAAGGACTAAAAAGATAGATACTATGTCTTTTAAATTCAAATTTTATATTTTCATTTGAAAAAGAATTATGAATTTCATGTTATATTAATTTATTTTGAGGACTTTCAGAGTTTGTTTTAGTAGTTGAGTATTAACTCGATTCACTTAAGTAATTCAAGTTCAATTTTCATTGAAAGCAGTAGAAAGAGAAGTTTTTTTCTAATTGATAGTCTAGGTTAAGTACAACAAAATATCAAAATTTCAAGCCTAAAATGAAAACATGATAACAGAGAAAAGGATGGAATAGAGATTTAGGAAAAAGCCCAATTTGGTACTTAAACTTTTAAAAAGTCCAATTTCATACTTAATTAAACTTTTTATACCCACAATCACTACCCTACATAACACTGTCAATTCTACTTACCAACGTGGACCCATTCACCAATAGTTGATTGACATGTGTCCATTAATAAAAAGAAGGACTATACATAATTGTACAAATAGAGGGAAAGAGGGAGACAACGATGAGAGAGAGAGAATAGTGGAGGGAGTAAGAGAGAATATTAAAGAAAGATAAAGATGAAGAAGAAGAAGAATCGATGTTTGTATGAAAAGCTGAAAAAAAATCTTTTCATTATCAAACTTCATTTTGTTCAAGAACAAGAATTTTCTCTCTACATACCCCCCTCCCCTTCCGTGGCGCCCCTCTTCTCTTTTTTAATAATTGAGTCAAATTGGCCTTCGCCAAGGTTGGCATTACTACCACTGACCTCCATAGCTTTAGCTGAACTAAGAATCCCCATTTTCTCCAATGTCAACCCCAATTGGCATCACACCACCAAATCAACTCAATGAGTTAGATTGTTGAGCTTGAGTGGGTATGACTATCTTGGTGTAGTTCGATTTATTTCTAGGTTTATGATCGAAGAAGGAACAATTATAGGGTTTTCGACATAAGCTTTCCAATCATTTTTCCACCTTTTAATATTGGATCTTGACAACTTAGTGAAATTTGATGGATTTGAAATCAATGGGTTTTGGGAATTTGACCGATTTAAGGATGAACAGAGGGTAATTAAATAGTAGAGTTTTCGTTTAAATTAGGGGTGAGGGAAAAGGATTGGAGGATTGAGTTTTAATGAAGAAAGTTTAAAGGTGAAAAATGTTGGGGAATTGGGTACTATGGTTTGGGATTGCATTTGGGAATTGGGCATAAAGGTTTGGGAATTTGACTAATTTAAGGATGAATAGAGGGTAATTCACATTCTTTTTTTTCGGTTCTCTTTAGGCAATGGACAAGTGTTGGATATTGATTTGTGCACAGGTCTAAGTAGGATAACATTTTTAATGTTGTTAAGTGGGTACTATTTAGGGGCATGAAAATTTCAATTGTGTATGAAGTTGGACTTCTTAAAAGTTTAAGTACTTGATTGGCTTTTCATCAAAGTTCAAGTATTAAATGGGGCTTTTTCGGTAGAGATTTTTGGTTTTTTATGGATAAAAACTCCAACTTTTTCATTCAAGATATGATATTTATATTTACAAATAAGTTGGTATTGTTTAGTTAATATGAAACTCAACTAATACATTTAATTTTCCACATATACGAATTTTCCAAAGTAACGATTATTGCTCTTTTCAACTAATAATGTAAAAATTCCACGAAATAAGGATTATTATTCTTTTTTAATTAATGTTATTGCTAACAAAAAAAAAAATATTATAGAACGTTTCTTTAAATACCTAGAAAATTCTCAAGCTATAATGCTCTTCCTTGAGAATTTTCTTAGAAACTCTAAGTCTTGATATTTAAGTCTTCAAATTTGGCTTTCGAAAATGCTTTACATACAATGTTAGTAATTTGATTTTCTAAGATACAATGCATCAAATTTACTTCATGATTCTTCTCAGCTTTTCGAATTCTATGAAACTTCATATTTATGTGTTAGGCTCTTCCATGTTGCATCGGATTCTTTTCTATATCAATTGCTAATTTACAGTCAAACCAAATGAAAACAAGAACATCTTGACTTTGCCTCAAATTTGATAGCAATTTCCTTAACTAAATTGCTTGACTTAAAGCAGCTGCAGCAAAAATATACTCTACTTCTACTAAACAATGGCCTGTCACATTGCTTTCTTGGATTAAATGAAAAAAAAAAAAAACCAGTCCCAAATAAAAAGCCACAACCTTAAGTGCTTTTGGAGTGATCAACACTTTCTTCCTAGTCACTATCTGCAAATCCTTGAAGGTCTTTTCTTTCTTTCTTAACAAACCACAAAACAAAATCAAAAGTGCCTCTAATGTATCTTAAAAGTCTCTTAGTAGTAATAAGATGAATTTGACTAAGTGAATACATAAACTGTTAGTGATTGTGCTCTAGGCCAATTACTAAGTATTGTTATTTCATGTGTATTTTAATTTAGAGGCATTTTTATTGTAAAGTTTGGATGTTTACTTTATAATAAAATTCATCAATAATCTATTTATTCTTAGATTCTCCTTATTGTGATATAATGGTGAATAAAATCTAGTATGAGTTTTATTTGATGATCATAAGATGTTTATGTGTATAGAGATATAGATAAAACTCATAAATATATATTGGATTGACCCTATGAGATCACTACATGGACCAGAGTCATAAGTGATTCTCATAATAGCAATGTTGATACATCTTTAGACCTAAAATCATCATAGATTCCAATATAAGTAATATTATGTTTCGACTGAATAAAAGGTTGTTCTTAACCGAATAATTATAAAGGTTTTGATTAGGCATAATGTGAATCATTTAGAGACGGTTGATTGATTAAGATATGATTTGTCTCTTTCTTTATGAGAGAGTTATCTTTGGGCCCCTCGATAAGTGAGATTGACAAATGCATGGCCGTGCTCAAATGAATTGCTAATGTCATCAATTTCATTTGTCTTATAAATTCACTTAGAGATCAAGAAACAATAAGTGTCACGCCCAAAGTGTACCCTACACGTGACAGTCCGCTACACTCAATATTTAAACTCAAGTAAGACAACCTTAGTCTTTCCATGAGTTTGAACATCGGGTGTAAGGCTCACTCTCAACATACATAGACCATACTTTGCTTTGTAGTAGCTTAAGGAGACATACATAGCAGCAAGAATGTAAATCATGACCGTCTTACTAAGAATTATTCTATTACATGAACTAGGAGGCATATCTCCGATAACAATGCTAAGAATTCTCAAGCTCACAAAATTCCTTGTATGATCCTTCAGACACTGGTTCCGGGAAACAAGATTAGCAATCCATTTCTACTTTTAGGTCCCGGCCTTAACAAAAGCTCCTCAACCTCTAAGAGCTGTACCTGATGTCCACAGGTCCTCGGAGATAACCATACTACAACAGGAAACTATTGGGGTATAAGCTACACTAGCTTAGTGAGTGAAAACTTCCGAATCACAATTAATACAAAACATTCAAGCAAGTAATTAATCAACCAAGTGAAATGCATCAAACGAGTGAGTTCAACAAATATATTACCAGCCGGCAATCATATGTGGATGGACTTGCGCCCTCCATCCTGGATTAGCAGATTTACGAATCCTGCGGTACGACGCCGTTTAAGCTCACGGTCAACTAGACAACAATTCGTTTTATGGATCACGATTAACTAACATACATTCATTTTATGGATCACGAAAAACCAACAAATGCTCATGCTCCATCCCTGTCGTGATATGAATGAGTTTAATTATAATTGAGGTCCAATAATAGATTAATCCAATTCTTTTAGGTGACCAATCAATATTCGCAAACAATCAATTATAACTCCTCACTATACAAGCAGTAGCTTAACATTCGATTTCGATATTCCTTAAGTTCAACTTCACATATCAACAGCAAACAAGTATATAATTCCCATATACCCCGTCATGCATAATCATTTTTTTATCTTTGCCTAAACAACTAATGCCACTATCATTACAATCACAAGTAATAATTAAGAGCGGAAGTAATACTCACTCGGCTATGGTACGCTGGTCTCTTAATAACGGTAGTCTGGTGATAGGGTATCGTCGTACTCGGGATCACCGACCAAATAAAAAAAAATAGCCTAATAAGAATTTCATCACTCAACTAATTCAAGCTATGCATCTAAACTAATCAAAGTCGTGATTCTTGCTACATGCGGAGGTTCCAACTTAAAATGGCCATAACATGGTCATTTTAACTCGGAATTTCGCAAATTTTATATCGATTTCTATCTACTTCGAAATATCTATCTATCTCAAATATTATTTTCAAGTTTTGAAAATATTAAGGTCATGGAACAGAGGGATCAGATCAGATCTGTTCTGTAACGTTTCCGGTTCCGAAAAATTTGTTTTGCACTTAGTAATATCTATCTAGTTGAAGATTCATGTATAGATGAAATATGAATGGATTCCTAATATGAATGACATGTAATGAGTTCAATCTATGCATGATCTTAATGATTTTTGATAATGAACTTTTCAGAACTCCTAATTATTACAGGACTTCACATTAGCCATTTCCTAAAATCCATTCTTTCCAATCTTTGCATCTCCTAGTATTTTAGGATTCTATTCCTAGAATTTACTTGTTATCTAACCAAAAAAAGTCTTTATCATCTATACTATCCAAGACCTCCATTTATGCATAAAAATTCACATTTTTCACTTTGTAAATATGTTTTTAAGCAAGTTTTTCACAAAAATTCGAATTTTCGAAAATTTCATTTCTTGCACTTTTCTTAGGAGAAAACTTGTTTAATGCACCAAAATTTGAAGCTTTATTATATCTATTGCCTAAGGACTTCATTTGACCCATAAAACATGCAATTTATGCTTGAATACTAGGTGTTCATGTAGGCATTACTCCAAAATACGAATTTAACAATTTAATCACTATCTCAAGATTTTCCATTCCAACTCCCCTATTTGTTTTACATATTACTCATGCCTAAGCTCATTCAAACTTGTAAAAATCATTCCTTAAAGATACCTATTACATATACCTTCATTTTTCATGAAAAATATGAGTCCAAAGTGGTTTTGAGGGTTTTTAAAATAGGTTTCAAAAATCATACGAATTTTTCCTTTGAACTTTTCTAACAAAAATCTTTTCTTGTCAAGTTCTTTGCCTTATTTTCATAAAGATCTACCAACTAACATGTTTATACATACACAAGGCCAAGCTCTTATGAACATCAATGCATGAAAACAAAAATGTGCATGTGAACGTGAATGTCAAGAAAAACATGAGTGTCTAAACACTAGATCTACAACTTATAGTGCATGAATCATGAGTTTCATGGCATGAACCTAACTTTCTATGCTAGATCTCTACTTTACATGCATGAACAAGATGATATTCCAACAAAACTCTTTTAAACATAAGATCTACTTCTTGTGATGGCTTGATATTCTTGTATTAGTGTTTTCATGTCCCTAGCATATGCTCATTGGGATTAAAAGTAGAAAACACACAAGAATGGTCTTGCCATTACAAGATAATGTAGGTATAAAGCTTAGAATTATCACCTAAGAGGAGTTTTGGAGAAGAAATGAAGAAGAAAAGAGCTTGTTGTGTGTGTGTGGAATGGGGAGGGGCTCACGGCAACAGGGGGAAAGAGGAGGGAGTGTTTTGTGATTTTTGGACAGTGAAGAATGAAATGGAGGAGAGAGAAAGTTAAGGATTATTCATATTAGTGAATTTAGGGTTTGTTTGAAGTAATGAAAAAGATAAAATAAATCAAATTGGGGCATATTGGGAGGGCCGACCATGTGGGGTGGAAGAGGGGGAAGAGAACAAATTTTATTTGAAATTGATATTGTGTAATAAAATGTAATAAAAGTGATAATTTAATAGGAGACAAAAATTTCTTGGAAAAGAAAATATAATTGAGTAGTTGTAAGGATGTAAGAATAGGGTATGGGTAGTGTGTAGTGTAGGTTGTACTTGTGAATAGTAGACAAGACATCTACTTTACCGGTTGTAACGAAAACACGGGAAAAAGGCTATAACTGTAATTTTTATAGCCCGGAAAATTATAAAATTGATATTTTTGAAATCCTTATAAAATTCCGGTTCTAATGAATATTCCGAAATATTTTTCTGAGTTTGTGATCCCGAGGCACATTTTTCAGTAATTGAGCTCAGGAAAGCCCGGAATTGAAAAATTCCCGAATTTAAAAATTTCTAAGGTTTGAAATATACTTTAAAACAATAATTCATATTCATTTACTTTTAAAACTTCTTTTATTATGAAACCGAAGGAAAGCTGGATCTAGGGTTTCTAAGCTCCTCTCACTAAGCTTGAACTGGACCGATATAGGGTTTCATTCTCCGATTTTTGAGGTTTATTCGATTGCTAGGAACTAGGGTATACATTATAAGAATAATAATAAAAATTAGGTAATGAATAATATTAAACCATACTGGAAGACTCACTAATTACCGGTAGTAATGAAATACAAATAGATTTACAAAATCAGATAATTCTAGCTATTTGAAAATTTGTAAAACTAATAATTTAGAGATCCTTATAGAAATATGGGTCTAACGGTATTAATAACATATTTTTAACATTTCAAATCCCGGGGCGCGCTTTTCGAAGTCGGCACCTGATCGGATTGGAATAGGTCGAAAACTCGTTGATCTCATCCTTTAGAGCATCGTAGGCTTAATACGAACTAATTACACCTTTTCCTCTTATTCCGACTCCTTGGTTTAGGAACATGGAATTGTTGGATCTAGACTATGGAATTTCTTTGGAGTTTCAGGGACTTAGGTTTCCCGATCGACTTTCCAGCTTACACCTTTGCCAAAATGAAAACTGATATTTTATACTTATATGACATATTTGATTGGTGAGATTTATTTTAAGGTCGATTTTTATAAGTATTTAATAACTCACAACGTTCTCGGAATTCTTTGGATTGAGTTTTATTCCTGAAGTTTAATCACTATTTACTTCTTAACAATTTGTTTTAGGGCTTTATTTTACCCGAATTTATAAGTTGGAGTTAAATATAAAATTTGCGTACGTAGAGGTTTTAGAATAGAAGTATATTGAGTTGCCATTTTATTTCTGAGATTTCTTATTTTTCTCAAATTTCTAGATTCGTTCGGAATTTGGGACTTATTGAAGTTCAGTTTTAATTTGAAGTGACTTTCAGGGTTTTATTTTCAAAGTTCATCTTTAGAATTATTTACTGAAATTTTCCAAGGCTTACAATAAGATTGAATAATATAAGGGTGACATTGTCCATGTCTTATATTCGATCTAGATACCATGAGACAAAAATGATGATGACACAAGTTATAGAACAAGTAAAATCGGATCATTGATCTTCATTTGATTCGGGTAAACATAATATCTTGCTAGAGGCCGCTTATGTTTTGTTTACTGAAAATAGTTTTCAAGTTAACTGCCAATATCAAATGAACCTATATGGTTACACACAAAAGAATATTTAATTTTAAAGTCCAGTGGGAAGAAAAAATAAATAAATAAATTATTATTATGAATAATAATTTAATTATTTTAAAAGAGTTATTATCATGTCCAACCCTAATAAGATTAAGGATATTAATGTCAGTAAAAAATACTGACATATTATAAATAGGAGTGATAGGGTCTCTTTAGGGTTATGACTTTTCACTATCACATTAGACTACTGAGAAAATATGTAACCCTAATAGAGAGAAAAACACAAGAGAGTAAAAAACTCGATTCTTCCTAATCAATCTAGAAGCGTTCTAGATTGTGCTTGCAAGCAAAAGTGATTCCTTTTGGGTGTGCTTGTTCGTGTGGACTACGTAGAGGGCACAACGAAATCGTGGTGCCTTGTAGATCTGGATTACAAGCAATTAAATTTAAATCTTTGGATCGAAATTGCAAGGTATTTTTTTCGGATTCATTCCTATTGGTACCTAATTTAATCAAAACACATGGATTCCATTTTAGGGTTTTGAATTTTTCGCTGCAAAATTTTATTTTTGATTTCGCATGAAACCCTACATAAACCTTGAGAGTAAACTTACCCAGAACATCAGATCTAGACAGATAACACGTAAATAAAGTAGGATGCGAATCAAACTTTTATAAACAAATGCATCTGCTTTATTCTTTGACAATCTTCCATTCATAACCAATGGAGTTGTCACTAGCTAAATCTCTCCATATGAAATTTCCTTAAAACTTCTAAGGCATAGTTTTGTTGATAGATGAAAATTCGAGCTTCATAGGGAAAAATTCTCATGATTGAAAAATATTTCATCTCACCTAAATTGGACATTTCAAAGTCACTCTACATTTCCAACACAAATTGCATAAAGTCTTTTGAATACAAGATGTAACCAACAAGTCATGAAAATATAAAGAGACAATAGGTTGCACTTGTCCTTGACCCTTCAACACCTACAAAGTAGCTTCACTTTTACTTATTTAAAATGCTTACTTAGAAAATAGGTATCAATCTTGTTGTATCAAGCCCTTAGAGCTTCTTTTAAGCCATAAAGAGCTTTGCAAAGATCGTAAAGTGTTGTTCACAACCAGCAACATGAAATCCTTTAGATTGCTCAACATAGATGTCTTCTTTTACAACGTCATTAAGAAAAGATTACTTCACATCAACATGATGAAATTTCCAACCTATATTTGTTGTTAATGCTATCAAAAGCCTTATAGTGTCATGTCGACAAATAGGAGAAAAAGCATTTTAAAAATCAACACCATACTCTTGGAGAAAACCCTTCGCAATAAACCTCGCCTTGAGTTTGTTTACAAAATCATCTGGGTTATATTTGACTCTATAAACCCACTTAACACCAATTACTTTTTATTTTTAGGTCTATCTACAAGCGTCCAAGTATCATTTTTATCAATCATCTTTAGCTCCTCTTTGATTGGAACTTTTAACCCATCTTCTTTGACAACTTCATCATAACATGTAGGTTCTGGTAATACTATATTGCATCTCTCATAAATTTCAACTAGTGGCAATGTCATGCGCGAAGGGTATCCTAAACGTGGTAGCTTGCCACATATAATATAAGACTCAAGAATGACCACCTTAGTCATGCAAAAATCTTGGTATTACATGTAAAATGTCTAGCACGATAATAGGATATGCTTTCGGGAAGTATGGTCTAAGTAAGTAAGAATAAACATACAAGAATCCAGAAATAAAATAGATCATAATATTAATAATTAAAGGTCTATTACACGATTCTTAGGGACATACCTCGCTAAATTCCAAGGATCGCAATAACTAACAGGCTTTACAATAATTTAGTGCTACATTAAAAGATTTTAAAGGAATTCTAATCTAATCCTTCATCCTTCAAAAGCTCCCAAAACAAAACTTACGTGGATAAGAGGAGACCTTGGGTACAAAAACAGGTATTCTTGTGAATGCAAATATCTATAGGGGTATAAGCTTAAAGGCTTAGTGAGTAAATCCTAAAATTCATACTTGGAACAAAAATAGTAACCAAGTTTATTAAACAAACAAATGGAATGCAACAAGCACGTGAGCACACAAGACATATGATTATATGGGAATCATATGTTGAATGAATTACTCCCTTCATTTAGGGTTAGGTATTCTGGCCCATTACAGTCACTGCTTCTTTTAAAAATATTTTTATAGATCTTACTGGCTCTTATACGCCATAAAAAAACATGTAGTTATTACTGGCTCCTACTAGCCATCAGTTTATGTAGTTTTTACCAGCTCCTACTCGCTACATACATAATATACAGGTTATGCCTACCACCACTATCATACACTTGTCCCACCAATTGTATAATAGCGAATGCAATGTGACTCAACATATGAAGTGCATGTATCAACTTTTGTTTAAAGCCTAGCCATTCTATTTTTAATTTCTTACAGGTGATCAGCCAATTTCAGACACTTCAACATGCTAATAAACATATAATTTATTACAAGCATTTCATGCTTCGATATACTTAATATTCTTTCAACATATTATCATACATCTTCCATTTTATCTTTCCTTAAATCTAATGCAACTAAATTTACAAGCACAAACATAAGCATGAAAAATAAGGAGAGTAGACTCACTCGGCCATGTCGATACTTCTCTTTTACGGATGAGTCGATTGGTAATTCCACTAATCGAAGTAATCCTTGAGTATGAACACTCCTCCTTGGGATCACCTAATCAAGAAGAATACCCATAATGAGTATTTCTTATTGATTCTATGATACTTATAAAAAAACTATGTCATAAGATCATCAAAATTTGAATAGAAGATAATTCCAACTCAAAATGGCCATAAATTGGTCATTTTAACTTGGAATTGCACATATAATATACCGTTTTCGACCTATTCGAAAATATCTATCTATTTCTAAATCTATTTTTGTCAAACTAAGTCATTTGAGCATCGAAAAAGTCGTGATCAAATTCTCCACGAATTTTGCAAAACTTAACTTTTCTTCATCTTACAAAAACTTGTATCAAAGATATAGATACTATAATGGTTTGGAAAGACCTTTAAAATGTATATATTTTTATTGACTCATATAAAATGCATGAGTTTAATGAAGTTATCTCGATCATGAATTTTTGTAAAGTCTTCTAAGAATTTGGAAAAGCAAAACTTTTGAGAATTTCTACTTAGCTTGTTAGAAAATTTCTTAAGTTATTTTAGATAAGTATTTTCTCCTTCTTAATTCCATTTCCTTAGCCTTTCAAACTTCAAAAAGAATAATTTTTGCTTTTCTAAGTTTCTTACTTTTTAGGAATTGGGAGGGTAATACTTTTTTTAAAGTAGTTAAAATCCATCAATCTCTACACTTTCTTAATCTTTTCTAAAGTTTATTTCACTTAAAAAGAAGAAATGATTTCCTAAGTTGTCTATTAATTTTCATTCCTTAAGATCACTCTATTCTTATGAAAGAAAATTTCTTGGTGTTTTGTTAAACTAGACTATTCCCTTGTGTTCCAAAGTATTGGTGGAAAAATGAAGTTTACTAAAATTTTTGTTGAACAAGAATTCTTTTCCATTTTATGACTTTGTAAAGTGTATGTATGTATTGTTTAAAAATTCCTATGTTCTTTCCTTACTAAAATTTATGATGAATTCCTCTAGATTTTTAGAAAAGATTTTGTTAAGATAAATTCCTAAGTTTTTGTGAAAAATCATTTACTTCATGACAACATTTATTTTTGGAGAAGAACTTCTATTTTAAGAAAACATTTCCTTCTTTATCTTGTTGAGACAAAACCAATGTGTTCATGCATGATCATGAAATTATAAAAACATAAGAAAGATATAATAAGTAATAAAATAAGCAAGTTAATAGAAATGTCAAGTATTGGGAACCTTAGCTTCATCAAGGTATCCCGGGACTAAGAATAGACTAGTCACAAAAGAAATAAAGAAAATAAAGAAAAGATTGTTTTGACTTGATGAGGACAAGTCTAAGACTAGAGACTAGTCTTAAAATAACATGAAATATATAAATTGATTGAATAACATGAAAGTAAATAAATATCAATGAGCTTATATGCTCTAAATATTATATATAAGTACATAATTATATCTAGTTAAATATATATATATATATAAGAGGTTGGCATAGTATCAACAATAATATGAGCAAAATAAAATAACAACATAAAAATATATAAATACATATTCATGAACAAGAACAATACATGGGCATAATGTAGCTTCCATAATATTAAGTTTAGGAAATTCGTACCATGGTCATGTAAAGTTACATGACATGGTAAGAAAGTTTTGAGGAGATTTCTTATCTAAAGTAAGAATGGTAGTCGAAGAGGGTTTTGAGAAGGAATTTTGGAGAATTTCGGGAGAGTATTTGAGAGAGAATTTGGAGAGAATATTTGGAGAGTAATTTTGTGGGTAGTAGATGTGTGAATGAAGTGAAAGAGGAGGGGGGTATTTATCGGAAAATGAGGAGTGAAATTAGATGTAATAAAATAAATTGAAAAAGAAAAAATAGATAGATGAAAAGAGAGGGGCGTCGACCATGGAGAGAGGGGAGAGAGAGAGATGTAATTTTTTGTATTTTTATGTATTAAAAGTAATAATAAGTAAAGTATATATGATATAAAGTTATGATAATGATAAGAAGTAAAGATAATAGGTATATAGAGTCTAAGAGTAGGTGTTAGAAAAAGTAGAGATAAATGAATAGTGTAATGTAAAGTAGATGTGGCTAGTAAAATACCGGTAGTAAGATAATACACGTATAATTGCGATATCTATTATTTTTAGTTACTGAAAAATTACAAAACTGATATTTTTAAAATCCTTGTATTAAATCGTCCTAACGGTGTCATCAGAATATTTTTACTATTCCGAGCTCCAGAACATGCTTTTTGAGAATTAATTCCGTTTGAGTCCGAAGGACACTCGAAATTCACGAATATGATATTTTTATGCTTCCTCAAGTTATTACAGACTATTATCACTAATTATTTCAACTTCATTTTCTAGGGTTAAAGAATACGGGAATGCCGGATCTAAATTCTAGGGTTTGTACTAGTCTTTTATTGACCTTTAAGGTTTCTAGTTGACTTTTAATTCTAAGATCAAATTTAAAATTAACCGAAATTTCAGTGGTTTACAGGCAATGTTCCTCCAATTGGAACATCATCAAAATTTTCAATACAAACCTTAGCTTCTAATTAAGGTATGGTTTCCCAAATTTAATCAACATTTGGAACTTCCACCTCATGTTTGTTCTAGATGCATATCATTACTTCATTAATTTTGATGCCTCTACTAATAATTTTTTTTTTCTTTTCAAATCGAAAACTCTAGCCTCATAGATAGAGTTATATCCCACAAAAATTCCTATCTTAGCTTTGTAATATGATTTTTTTCTTTTCACATCTGGTACATGCATTACATTAAACATAAACTCCTAAACATCTTAGGGTACTTCACAACTAGTTTACCTTCATACCATGCTTCAAATGGAGTTTTGTCCTTCACAACCTTCATTAGAAGTCTATTTAAGGAATATACAGCTCTGTTGACAACTTCTACCCAAAAGCACTTGGGCATATTCTTTTCAAATAAGAAGCACCTAGTTATCTCCATAGCAGTTCTGTTCCTACTAGTACTCACTCCATTTTCTAGCAAAGAGTGGGTAAGAGTGAGTTGATGTTTAATTTCAGCCTCAACACTAAAAGTGTTAAATTTTTCCAAAGTGTATTAAGTCCTATTATTGAATATTATCATCTTGATATTGTTGTTTGCTTGATTTTGCACTGAGGCCTTGAAATTCTTAAACACATCACTTCTATTTTATAAGGTAAACCCAACGTATCCTTATGTGATCTTCTATGAATGAGATTAAATACTTACTTCCATTTAACAAAGGTGTCTTCAATGGTTCACACATATCAACAAGAATCATTTGAAGCCTTTTTGAATCTCTCGAAGATTAGTTAAAAAGAAAGAGCAACCTATTTTGTTTAGCAAATTAACATACTTGCCACACATGCTTTTCATGACAAAAAATAAGAAGGCCTTTAGTTATGTCTTTGTCGTTCAAGTGTTTAAGAGCAGATTTCTTAAAATTGTCAAATCTTTTGTGCCACAACAGAGATTCATTATGAAATATCTCGAATTTCACTAGCTTAATAAAGAAAATGTGAAATAATAGTATAAATAAATTGAGAAAAATTGAACCAAATTAAAACCTAAAGTAAAGAAAATAAACTAGGTAATTCAGTTAAGTAGATTAAACTAAATACATGGTATGGTAAGTTGAATTAGCAAATTTGAGTTAGTAATTAATTTCAATAGAAAGTAAAGATTAAACCATACAAATTTCCCATTTTATCATACTAAATAAATTAAACAAAATCCAAATATCAGTTTAGCCATTTCCAAAATTACAATGGTTCAAATTTCTAATTTTGTGAATTCCAACAATGTTCTCTAAATTCAATACCTAAATTTTTCAACACACCAATTATGACCAAAGATCAATTTCAACAATAATTACTAAATTAATTTTATCAACATCAATTTTTCCAAATTAAATTCCTAAATTAATCTAGCTATTTCCTAAAGCCATTTTAGTATCTAATTACCTCCTAAGGCCCTAACCATTTACCAGCCCAGTTCACTACCAACCTAACTCTAAACCAACTAAAAACCCTCTATAACTTAACACATCACCAATATTATCCTAAAAAATTTCCACCAAAATTTTTACTCAATATTATCCATTTGCCAACCCACCAAGATCTAAAACCTTTCATAAAGTGCCACTTAATGTCATTATCCCTTCCTACTTGTCTTTTTGCAAAATAAACCCTAAAGAAACCTCAAATGGCACCTCTTATAGGCCAAAATCCAACAGAAAAATACTTCACTTTTCACTTTCAAAATAAACATTGAAACATCACAAAATCTATCTTCTTATCAAAGACCTACAAGGTATCATATCCTCTATACCTTACTTATTCTTTTATCCACCTAAAAACACTAATAGTCTCTATTTTCTTTTTGAAATATAGGTGATATTATAGAGGGAATGAGATTAGAGGCTAAAGGAGCTTCATTGACTTCCCAGGAGTAGGCTAGTGAAGATTTTGATTCTGGTTTTTCTGCAACAAGTTTTTAGTTAATTTGTGTGATTAATGAAATATTTTAGTAAATAATAGGCTATGATACTAAAAATACAAAATATAAAATATATGATTTAGGTAATAAATCATGTGTTAATTGGTTCAATCATAATATGTTGATATTAGCATTGTTTATGTGTAATTAAGTGGATTTATAATGTAAATATGACTCTAATGGAGTAGCATGACATATATGCTATTTTGATGTGTCTTAAATGATTTTTCTCTTGGTTTTTCATGATGAAATTGAATAAAAAAAATAATTTGTTAGCGAGACAAAAAATAGAAATATTCTTTTCTATGCTATGTGATATTAGTTAGGGTATTAAACAATTTTTTTTTTTGTATAAAATTCAAGAAAATGATAGTATAAAATTTTAGGATGTGAATTGGAACGTTTGGTAATTTTTCAAATTTTTTTACTATTTTTAGAAACCTGATAGGTATAGCTCTTAGGAAAAACAAATAAAATATATAAAAAAATTATTTTTAGGTGAAATTTTCATGAATGATATTTTGTTATCTCTAGTAGTAAACTGCAAATTCTTGTAATTTTTTAAAGTCATTTACTATTTTTAAAAAATTGAGGGATAATATCAAAAATGGTACCTAACCTTTCACGAAAAATTCAATTAGATACCTGAAGTTTGGTTTTAAAAAATTTGTTATCTGAAGTAATTTTTCACATTTTACTTAATTTTTTTTTTACTAATTTAGTACTCAAAACAAGCTTTTGCATATATTTTTCCTACATTTAGTAAGTTCAATTAAGTATGAAAAATGTACATAAAAACTTACTTCATGTACCAAATTATTCAAAGTCAAATTTTAGATACCTAAAGTTAACTTTTTGCAAAATTTCAAGTGTCATTTCTAACATTAACAAAAAAATTAATTTATTTTTGTATGATAATATATAATAATATGAGTTGTTAAATCTAAATAAAATATCAAATGAATTTATTTTTGACCAAAATTCATAGGACTGGTATTTTAATGTGTCTATATTCAAACTGACAATTTTCATGATTTTTTAAAACATTTAATATTTTTTAAAATTAATTTTATTTTTCTAACAGTATATAGTAATATGAGTTGTTAAGTCAAAATAAAATTTCAAAAAAATTCATTTTTTAACAAAATTTTGAAAAATGATACTTTAGTACGTCAACCTTCAAAGTAGAAATTGTCGTAATTTTTTAATTCATTTAATATTTTTTAAAAATAATTTAAATTTGTTGACAATTTTCTAGCCATGTTTCTAAATAAAAAATTTCATGTTTTGGCTTTCATTTATAATTTAATCACTAAACCAACCTGATTAATGTATAATTAGCTATAATTAGTTGATTTAGGTAAATTCTAAGTTTGTTAGGTCATTGTTAAATTAAAAATTGGATAAATATAAGTGAATAGGCTAAATTAGTCTAGTTTAGGCAGAATAAGACTTTTGGTTATAAAATAGATAACTTGGCATATTATGGGCTTAAATCAATTGGAATAGTTATTGTGGGCCTTGACATGTAATGTAGACTTAGTTGATGATTTAGAGGCAAATTTAATTAAATGAACTCAAATGAGCTAAATGTTTTAAACTGGATAATCATAAGGCATTAGCTATATAAATAGGTTTTATGAAATCTTGGGCTTAAAGGGATTATAAAATGGATTAGTAATTATTTTAGACTTAAATGAGTTAAAATAGCCTAAACAGGCCTAAATAGACAAAATATATTCAACATGACCTAAAATAACATAAATGGGCCAAGATAGTAAAAATGGGTCTAAGTTGATCTAAACAACCTAAAATGGACTTAGAAATTAATTTAGGTTTAACTTAGCTAATATTAGTAGTTTTGGGCTTTAATAATTGGTTTTGGAATTAAATATTAAGATAAGATCCAATCTGACTAAATAACTACAAATGGATTTAATTAGATGAAATTGGTTTAAAAACACAACCTTAGCCTTAATAGCATGATTTCTAGCGAACTAGGCCTATTTACACCAAATGGGCTCAATCTAAATCTTACCAAGTTTTTTCTAGCTATTTAGGGCCTAAACTTCCAAAATATAACATATATCTAACTTAATGTGACATGGGCAAAAATTCTAAAATACAAGTCCTGTACTCTTTACGTATTCCAATTAGGCTTATTTTTAAAATATTTTAGCTCATTATCAATTCCATGTATTGAAATACCTAATTAGGCTCAAATTTTTTCTATGGGCTCAAAAGTCCTAAAATATCCTTAATGGGCTTAAATAATAAAGTGGAATGGCCCAATGGCTAATTAGGTCTAAATTGATTTCCATTGGACTTTAACTTAATCTTTAGGTCTAATAACCAATATTACTCTAATTGAACCTAATTTGAAAATAAAGTTTAATTCCACTTAACTTAATATTTATACTCCTTAATGGGATCAGTTACTAAACCCTAAAGCCTATTACAGTAAAAAGTGAAATACTTAGATAATTTCTTATTGAATCAAAACTAGGATCCCTAAAGGTCCAATGCATCTAAACAATAAATTTAAATTTTGAAATTCAATAGGCTTAGTCCAAATCATCTAAGCCAAACTATCTTTAATGGACTTAACTCAATTATAACCCAAGGCCTTATATCATATAAGTCCTTACATTAATTAATTAATCACTATGACTTGAATCATTAGTTCCTATACCCAATTCTTATATAATTAATCTTCCTTGAATAGATATATCATCGACCTATTATTTTACGTGCGACTCTTTAGTGTTTACATATTCATTATTAGGTATGCAGTGATATATGTGTTGTTTGCTAGGGTAAGCATCCTAAAATGAACTAATACTTAAAGATGGCCTATGTAATTACTCGAGTGTGCTTCCATCGTTTAATCGCTCCAAAGAGTGATAACCTTGTTAAGTAATGTCGACACAATAATTAGACACTTAAGCTACTATTCGTGGTTCGGTGTGTAGCTAATAGGGTTATTGGGATAATGTTCACTTAAACTCAAAGAGAAGTAATACAATCTGGTTCGCATTTATAGGACCGATTGAGTTGGATTGTAGTACAGACTGAGATAAGTAAAGATGTGTAACAGCTATGAACCTTGGATGAGAATATAATCAAATATTCTCATAGGAGACATAGGCATTCGGATTGTCTATATCAATCATATGAGTAGTTGCTACTACTCAGGACCTTTAGATTCCCATTACTTGTTTTCAGGAATGTGAGTGCTCTCCTATTGTTTGAATCGCCTAAAATAATAATCTTAAACTGTTGTTTGTTGCATGGCATATATTTTAGGTGTGTAACATGGATTGCATTGTTGTATACTAGGCTTCAACTCATTCCTTTCCTTTTGAGGTTTTGGTGATTCCTACTTCAATGCTTACATGTATCTTAGGTTTAGGATGCATCAATACGAACTTGGCAAGTGGAGTAGCTAGGAACATGTGATTAAGTGTTTTTCTTAAATAAAGTTATAGTTATCCTTCAAACTTGTATTTTCTTTTAAGGGCTTAGTTTATGCACATGGTTATGAAATCATTTATCAAATACCTTGTATTTATCTACCTTTGAGATATTGTTATTTTTCCACTACTTAATTAAATAATTTTAAAACCTAATTGAATATTTTAGAATCTAAAATTAGATAGCAAATAATCTCGATAAACAAATAGTTTACGGTAACCTTAGCATATAATACCTATGTATTATACATGGCAGAATTGAACACACTTGGACCTTATTCAAGGTATGACACATTATTGTAGTGGTGTAAGCATGTATATTTGTATCTCTCCACTTAGTTAGAAATCATCCATTCCTCATTTTCATAGCCAACAACTCACAACCAATATGATCAATAATGATATAAGAAATATTTTGAAAATGTAAAGAATAGTTTTTCTCCAGAAATTGACCAACATTAAGTAAACTTTGGAAAATTTCTAGCATAAATAATACATTTAAAATGCAATAAGTTCCTATAGAAGTCTCTACAGGAGCAACTCCTTTGCCTTTGATATCGATAGTTTCTCTATTTCAATCTTCACTTTACACCTATATAAGTGATCAAGCTCCTTAAAACAGCTTAAATCGATGTCATGTGGTTTGTATAACCACCATCAATAAGCTAAGTGTTAGTAGATTGACATGTTGCATTGCATATAGTAAAAAATAACTCCTCAATTCAGTTTTGCTATTGGTTTCCTTCAATCTAACCTTTGCTGTTGGTTACTATTGTTCTTACATACTCTCATCACATAACTAGATTGCTTACATGATTGACATTGCACATTTGGCCTAAACTAACAATAAATGACTCATCTTCTTATAGTGAGGACATAAAAGGTATTTCTTTTTTGCCACCACTTTTACTCTCGTTCTTTTCCTTATCTTTATTCTTACGAACTTGGTTCTTCTCTTTAATTTATGTTTTTTTTTTTTTAGCAAGGAAAGCTCCTTAACTATTGGTTTCTTGTTTAACCAATCTTCTTTGTTCTTAAGCTTGAAAAGTATGAACTAACTATAATAAAAAGAAAAAAAAATTGGGAAAAATCCTATGAGTCCTTAAGAGAAGAAATCTTGAACTCGAATCTTTCAAGCAAGCTAACCAAAACTTTCTCCAACTATAAAAATATGAGCCAACTCTAATAAAAAGAAAAAAAATTGAGAAAAATCCTATGAGTCTTTAAGAGAAGAAATCTTGAACTCAAATCTTTCAAGCAAGCTCACCAAAACTTTGTCCATAACCCTTTATGTTATAGTTCCTCACCATGAAGTTAAATCTTGTTAACAACATCCATAAGTATATTAACATACTTTTGAATTATTCTTGTTTTTTCACTCCTCGTGTATATCTACTTAAGTTTATCCCAAGCCTCTTTTGGTGTTTTAGAAGCTATAATTCCGTTGAATATTGAATTTGAAATTGCACCTTGAATATAAGACAAAGCTCTATGAGCTTTTGCTATCTGTTCCTTGAGCCCTGATTTGGTTGAGAGTTGGGCTATTACTCAAATGCTATGGTTGCCTTTAAGGTCTCTCAAGTCAGTTTCATTTTGATAGCCCAAACTTGATAGTCTTCACCATCAAGAATCAAGAGTGCAAGAGCTGTGGTTGTTGTTTCAAATGAAGCTATGGAATTTAGAGTTTATAAAAGTTGAAGTCTAAGTTTTTCTCCGATCTTTTTAGAGAGGAAGCTTACAGGTGTTCTATTTTGGTTATTTACGTTGTCACGCCCCAAAGGGTATCCTAAACGTGACAATCCACCACACTCGATATTTAAACTCAAGTATGGCAACTTTAGTCACCCATGAGTTTAGACACTAGGTGTAAGGCTTACTTTCACCATGTAGGGAACCTTACTTTGAATCGAAATAGCTTAAGAAGACATACATAGCAATAAGAATATAAATCGTAATCATAGTTGTCAAAATCGTGATTTTACCTATACGATTCTACGAGTTTACGATTCTAGAAGGCCCTTCCGAGTTGACTCATGGGTAAAATCTTTTTTTGATAGAATCTTACGATTTTAATCGAGTCTACATGTGAACTTGGTAGAATCTTACGATTTTAACCGAATTTACCGATTCTACATATTCGAGTCAAATAAGCTAAAATATAAAAAAATACAACTGTATATTTACAAGCTCATTAACTATTAAGAATTAAAATGATATATCTTTCTTATTGTCGTTTCTATTTGGTTTTCACATACTCTTTCTATCTTGTTCCCTCCCTCCCCCAAAAACCCTTGTTCTATATTTATGAAATTCATTTTGTCACGCCCCAATGGGTACCCTAAACGTGACAGCCCGCCACACTCAATATTAAAGCTTAAGTATGACAACCTTAGTCATTTCCAAAAGCTTTTATATTAAGTGTAAGGCGTACTTTCACAACTTTAGAGGACCATATATGGAATTATGAAGCTTAAGAAGATATAAAAACATATTAAGAAAAGAGAATTCACAATAATTATTCATTTATGGCAAAAACTTTACAAACTTAGGGACAACACCTTAAATTACTAATCCATTATATAAATATATGCACGCTAATACTAGGCTAAATTTTACCCAAATTTCTAATGTTCAAAAGAGATTACCTGCCCGCATGGTCCACGTGGCCTTAACCATAAGTACGGGAACTGCAAAAGATATCTATTGGGGTATAAGCTAATAAGCTTAGTGAGAACTATTTCCATAAATAACTTCTTGTAACAATATTCAAATAAGTTGATTTAATCAAACAAATGTAAATGCACAAGCACGTGGGCAAACAAGCATATAGCTTTCCGGGAACTATATGTTGAATGGATTTACGCCCTCCATTCGGGGTTTGGTGATACTTATCCTCAAAACAAGTAGTTTTAATAACAGAAAATTTTAAGCTTGCGAGCACTCATCGCCAAGCATTCATTAAAAAGTTTTAAACTTGCGAGCACTCATCGCCAAGTATTCCGAATCTACTTGATTTGACCTTGCTTTCGGATCAACCGCCAAGCATATTCCATTAAGCCGCCAAGCAATCGCTTTCGGATCTCCCGCCAAGTGTTGCTTTCGACATGAGCTTACTATCCTTCTCACCCAAGGATAATAACCCAACCATGCAATGTGACTCACTTCGTGGTATGCATGAGTTCATTAATTTATAAAGTCATAACATAATTATTTTCAACTTTATGGCGATCAAGGAATTTCACACAAATCAATATTAAACTAAAACAATCACTTAGAACAATTCGGGCTTCAATATTCTTAGAATTCTTTCAAGGAATTATTGTACATGCATATCGGTTTATCTTTTCCTAACTCTAGTGCAACTAGTTTACAAGCACAACAAGTATAGCATTTAATGGAAATAAACTCAGGATGCCATTGTCGTCTATTCCTCTAAGCGGATGAGTCGTTCACACACTCCACTTAATTGTAATAGTTCTCGGGGTAAAGGAATCCTTCCTCGGGGTCACCTAGCCAAAGAAAATACCCACAATGAGTTTTTCTTGATGATTTTCTTGAATTTTGACAAAACAATGTCAAAGAACGTTAAAGTTCGTATGAAGGAATGTTCCAACTTAAAATGGCCATAACTTCGTCATTTTAACTCGGAATCGCGCATATAATATACCGATTTCTATCTACTCGAAAAGATCTACCCATTCCCAAAATTATTTCCATCAAACAAAGCCATATAGGCTCCGAAACAGTGGCGATAAAATTCACCACGGATTTTTTAAGTAAAAACAACTTTGGTTCAATAAATCAAAATTTGTTTGATAAATACTTAGTTATCTATATAGTTGAAAAATTCTCTTTTTATAACTATATAACTCATATTTAAGCATGCTCAAGTGTCTTGTTGTCCAATTTATTTTTTTTAGGTAAAATAATGTCGAGTTGAAGCTTTTCGGAAATTGTTTTTGTAGATTTCTTTGAAGTAAATACTTTGTTTTCTTTATTTTCTAAAAACGTTTTATGTTGGTTTTATTTATCTTTTTCTAAGTGACCTTTGAAAATAAAATTTTCTACTTTCTAAGTTATATTAATACTATATTTGAAGTTTTCTAGGAATTATGCTATTCTTCATTTTTCTTGTGTAAATTCCTTTGTTTACTTGTTTTGCAAAAATTCCTTACTTGATATTTCTCATTCCTTTTTCTCATGTCTCATATTCTTCAAAAAAAAATCATCCATGCATGAAAATTTGTTTTCTTCATAAAAACAATGTGGAATAATTAAGGACTTTTTGTAGAAAAACTAAATTCTATAATTTTATTAACTTCTTCTTGTAACTTGAAAAGAAATAACTTTATTATTTTCAAACCATAAATTTTCTTTGCCTATTCATTTGCAAAGGTCTTTACTTAAAAATTTCCTTAGTCATCCATCTTCTTATAAAAAGAACCATTTTAACAAAAATATCTTCTTTTGAAAAACAAGGTGGAATAATAAAGATTTTAGTATCTTTTCAAAGCAAAAGTAGTTTATAAAATTATAGTGAGTTCTTTTTGGTAACATGAAAAGGGATGAGTTTATTTTGTGTTGCTTTATAGATTTTATACTTTACATAAACTTACTCCTAAGTGACAAAATTTTTCTTTTGTTTAAATAAAATTATGGACAACAATCTAAATGAACATGATTATGAGAATAATAATAACCAAAATAACATAAAGCATAATAATAAAGTCAAGTATTGGAGTCTTAGCTTTTTCAAGGCTCTCGGGACTAAGAAGTAGACTAGTCCCATAATAAAATGAAATGAAAGAAGGAAAAGCTTGTTTTGACTTGATGAGGACAAGTCTAAGACTAGAGACTAGTCTTAAAAACAACTTGAAATAAATAAATTGCATTGAAGTAAATAAATTGCATGAAAGGTAAATAATTTGCAAGATTATGAGCTTATATGCTCTAAATAGTATATATAGCTATATAGATATAATAGATAGTTATGAACATAAAAGAAACATAAATGAACATAAGAGAAACATAAATGAACATAAGAGAAACATAAATGAATATAAAGGAAACATGAACATAGAGGAATTATGATTATGAACAAAAACAAAGTATGAACCTATTGTTGCTTTCTTAACCTTCATGGTTTTAGAAAACACACACTAAGCGCATACTAAGTAGATGAACATGGAGACTTCTTGAGAAACTTTTACCTAAAGAAGATGAGCTTAAAGAGGACTTCTTGGAGAGAAATTCTTGAGAGATTTTGAGAGAGTAATTTTAGTGTAGAAGTGGTGTGAAAGAAGTAAAAGAGGAGGGGGGTATTTATAGGATTTTGAGGAGTGATTTTTTGTGTGATTAAAATAAATACAAAATTAAAACAAATTGAGAGGGAATAGAGAGATGGGGTGCCGGCCATTGTCCTTGAGAGGGGAAATTGATTTATTTTTTTGACTTTTTGGAAAATAAAAGATGTAATATGTAAGGTAGATGTGATATAAAGTTATGGGAAAGGTAAAAAGTTAAGATTATAGGTTATGTAGAGTGTAAGAATAGGTGTAAGAAAAAGTAGAGATAAAAGAATAGTAATGAATAGTGTAATGTAAAGTAGATATGACAATTAAAGTACCGGTAGTAAGAAAATACGCGTATAATAGCTATATCTATTATTTTTACTTATCGAAAAATTACGAAACTGATATTTTTGGAAAACTTATATTTTTACGAATCTAACGGTGTATTCGAAATATTTTTACTATTCCGGGCTTCCGGACATGTTTTTCGAGAACTGTGTCCGATCGGGTTCGAAGGACACCCGAATTTCGCGAAACTGAAACTTTTATAAAACCTATGGTTATTACGAGCTATTCTAGCTAATTATCCTAACTTCGTTTTCTAGGGCCAAAGAAAACGGCAATGCCGGATTTAGATTGATATGGTAAACTAGGGTTTTGTTGACCTTTAGGGTTCCGTTTGACTTCCGGTTTAGGGTTTTATGCTAAACTGATTCCGAAAATTTAGGGGTTTACACATTTAGGATAAGTTATAGCTATAAAGTTTACAAGAAAACTTATTTATTTCATTTATATGATTAAACATTTAATAAGTTGAAAATTTTGATTCTTCTTCAATTTATCACTTATTTCAAACAAAATAATAGAAAATAAATTAATTTTGACTTTATTCGCTCTTTTTTATATATGTTATATTATAGACTAAGAGTTATTATGAAAAAAAGAAAAACTTAATTTCTTTATTTTTTAACATCTATTATGTTCTATGTTTTCTATATCTTCTATAAGCATTTCTATGAATTTTCAAAACTATTTTGCAAAGGTTGTGGAAACTTACGTTTCTACGTTTCGATTTTACGTTCTGATTCTACCGACCCTGTAAACCCCTAAATTTTCGGAATCGGTTTAGCACAAAACCCTAACCGGAAGTCAAACGAAACCCTAAAAGTCAACAAAACCCTAGTTTACTGTATCAATCTAAATCCGGCATTGCCGTTTTCTTTGGCCCTGAAAAGAAGTTGGGATAATTAGCTCAAATAGTCCATAATAACCATAGGTTTTATAAAAGTTCCAGTTTCGCGAAATTCGGGTGTCCTTCGAACCCGATCGGACACAGTTCTCGAAAAACGTGTCCGGAAGCCCGGAATAGTAAAAATATTCCGAATATACCGTTAGACTCGTAAAAATATAAGTTTTCCAAAAGTATCAATTTCGTAATTTTTCGGTGAGTAAAAATAACAGATATAGCTATTATACGCGTATTTTCTTACTACCGGTACTTTAATTGTCATATCTACTTTATATTACACTATTCATTACTATTCTACACTATTCTTTTATCTCTACTTTTTCTTACATCTACTCTTACACTCTACATAACCTATAATCTTAACTTTTTACCTTTCCCATAACTTTATATCACATCTACCTTACATATTACATCTTTTATCTTTCCAAAAAGTCAAAAAATTAAATCAAATGCCCTCCCCCATGCAATGGCCGGCGCCCCCCTCTCTCTGCCCTCAATTTGTTCCAATTTTGCATTTATTTTAATCACACAAAAAATCACTCCTCAAAATCCTATAAATACCCCCCTCCTCTTTCACTTCTTTCACACCACTTCTTCTCTAAAGATATTATAGCAAAATTTCTCTTCAATTCCTCTCAAGAGTTCTCGTCAAGAAGTCTCCTTAGTTTAGCTTCTTTAGGTAAGAAATTTCTCAAGAATTCTTCATGTTCATCTACTTAGTATGAGCTTAGTGTGTGTTTTCTAGAACCATGAAGGTTAAGAAAGCAACAATAGGTTCATACTTTGTTTTTGTTCATAACCACAATTCCTTTATGTTCATGTTTCCTTTATATATTCATTATGTTTTTCTTATGTTCATTTATGTCTCTTTTATGTTCATAACTATCTACTATATCTATATAGCTATATATACTATTTAGAGCATGTAAGCTCATAATCTTGCAATTTATTTACCTTTCATGCAATTTATTTACTTCAATGCAATTTATTTATTTCAAGTTGTTTTTAAGACTAGTCTCTAGTCTTAGACTTGTTGTCACGCCCCAAAGGGTACCCTAAACGCGACAGTCCACCACACTCGATATTAAACTTAAGTATGACATCCTTAGTCATCCCATAAGTTTACATATCGGGTGTAAGGTGTACTTTCACAACTTTTAGGATCACACTTTGAATCGAGTAGTCTTAAGAAAGCATACATAGCATTAAGAATAGAAATCACAACAGATAAATAGTTAAATTTTACAAAACCAAGGGGGCGTACCCCTGCCAAAATAATGGGAGTCTACATCGTTTAGCTCCATGTTACAAATATCTGAGTCTACATTAAAGAGATTTTCCTAGAAGTCCACGCCTATACTAGGTCCCGACTTCTTCAAAAGCTCCTTAATCCAATGATATACCTGCACAAGTGTCCTCTCGAAACAACCCAAAAATAGGGACACTGCAACAAAACTATTGGGGTATAAGCTAATTGCTTAGTGAGATTCATTTTCCAAATAACATACTCGATCAAGCTAAAAATATCTATACAAGCAAGTTATAATTAAGCAACCATATGAATGCACAAGCAAATGAGCAAGCAAGCATATGACTTTCCGGTAATCATATGTGAATGGATTTACGCCCTCCATTCGGGGTTTGGGGTAGTTCATAAGTCATGCAACTACAGTTCCAATGTTGGTCCATAAGACATGCAACCATAGTCCCAATCTTAAGTGGGGTGGTCCATAAGACATGCAACCACAATTTTAATGTTGGTCCATAAGTCATGCAACCATAGTTTTCATTATTTGAATGGGGTGGTCCATAAGTCATGCAACCCTAGTCCCCTTCATTAAAGACCCGCTGCCTCCCGATCATACTTTTGTTCCCACCAAAAGCATTCTCGTAATGCAATGTGACTCACTACGTGATATGCATGTACAATTTATTCATATTCATGGCATATTAATTAGATAATTTTAGAAGTGATCATACAGATTTCAGACACTCCAAATCTATACTAGCTCATACAAGTTATTGCAACAAAGCTTGCCTCGATATACTTATCGTTCATTCATACAAGTTTAGATCATCATTCAATCACAATTTTATCTTTTCCTAAGTCTAATGCCACTACTACTACAAGCACATCCAAGAGCATAATTAATTGAGAAATGAACTCACTTGTCCATGTAGTGAAATCCACTAGTCGTAATAGTCCTCGGGGAGTGGTAACCCTTCCTCCAATTCACCTAAGTACAAAGAATACCCTCAATGAGTATTTCTCATAAGGTTCTAATAACTTAACTATTCTAACTACTAAGTTCGTCAATTTCCGCATAAGATAAAGTCCTAACTTTAAATGACCATATCTAACTCATTTTGACTCGGAATTGAGCATATAATATATCGATTTCTATCTACTTCGAAAGATCTATCTATTCCTAATATTATTTTCAAGTTTCGAAAATATTTAAGTCACCAAACAGAGGAAACAGTTCTGGTCGTCCGAAGACTCCAATTCCGAAAAATACTTTTTGTGGATGTTTGTGATGTTTCTAGCATATAGTTCAACTACTCATGCAATATAGATGATTTCCTATCATGAATGATATGATATGAACTTGATGCATGCATGCTTTTGAAATTATTTACTAAAAGGAAAAATTAGAAACTTCTTACTTGTATAACTCCATGATTATACACTTTCAAGAAAAACTAGTTTACTAACTTTGACTATCTCATTTGTTTTGAGGTTATTTCTTTAAGAAAAATCAATTTATCTTTATCTAAATTAAGTCTTTATTAAACCTATTACCCAAGCCTTCATTTCTACATAAAAACTTGCATTCTACACTTTGTAAATAGGTTTTCAAATAGGATTTGTCCAAAAATCCGAATTTAGAAAAATTCATTTTCAAGTTGATTCTCTTGAGGAAAAAGCATTTTATACTTAGAACTTTGTGTATTTATTTTACCTATACCCTAAGGACTCTATTTATTTAAGAAAATACCATATTTGAAGTTGGAAAACTAGTGTTTTCTAACCATCTATCCATTATTACGAATTTGGCCTACAAGATTTTCAACTCAAAATTTCTATTGGACTTCACCTCTTGTTTTAAACATTTCCTTTGGTAGAAACCCATTTAAACTTATGGAAAATATCATCAAACACCATCTATCACCTAAAGGCTTCATTTTTCTTGTAAAATACATGTTTTGAAGTTGATAAAAGGGTTTTCAAAATAGGCCTTTAAAACCATACGAATTTGACTTTGAGTATTTCAAACAAAAACTTTTCCTTTTTGGTTTCATTAACTCATCTACCTATAGATCTACATACTAGCAAGTTATTTACTCAAGACAAAAGCATTTATGACCATAAATGCACATAAACTCAACATAAAGATGAGATCTAGTATGTCTACATGAAGGTGAGTGGTAAAAATGATAGATCTACTACTTATGATGCATGATATGAAGTTTAAAAGCATGGACATGAAATTTTATGCTAGATCTCTACTCTACTCCACTCCTACATGCATGAACATGAAATATCTTCAACAAAAACTTGATCAAACACAAGATCTACTCTTGTGATGGCTTGATATTCATGTAGTAGCATTTTCTTTGTCCCTAGCAAGAGCTCATGGGGACTTTGAGTGAAAATACTCATGAATAATCTTGCCATTACAAGATTAAGTAGTGTAAAGGCTTAGGAATCATCACCTAAGGCTTGAAATAGATGAGGAATGGAGAAGAAAATTGAAGCTTGTGTGTGTGTGTGTAAGGGAGGTCACGGCATTGAGAGAAAAGAAGAGGGTTTGAGAGCTTTTTGGACAATTGAACAAATGAAATGAAAAGTGAAGAGAGAGAAAAGTAAAGGGTTATTTATATTAGAGGAATTAGGGTTTGTGAGTGTTAAAAGAAAATATAAAACAATGCATTTTGGAGCCAAAATGGGAGGGTTTCACGCCTTCCAATGTAAGGAGTGAGAGAGGGATATATTTGATTTCATTTGAAATTTGAATTTATGTAATAATTGTATTAATTGTAATAATTTGTTAAGAGACAAAATTTCTTGGAAAAGGAAATGAATTGAGTGATTGAAAGGTTGTAAGAATAGGGTATGGGTATGTGTGTAGTAGGTTGTACTTGTGAATAGTAAGGAATAGTAGATAAGACATCTACTTTATCGGTAGTAACGAAAATACGGGAAAAAGGCTATAACTGTAATTTTTATAGCCCGAAAAATTATAAAATATATATTTTTGAAATCCTTATAAAATTCCGGTTCTAACGAGTATTCCGGAATATTTTTCTGAGTTTCTAGTTCCGGGCTCGCTTTTCCGTAATGAAGCTCGGGAAAGCTCGGAATAGAAAATTTTTCGAAATCAAAATTTTGTATGGTTCGAAATATACTATAAAACAATAATCCGCATTAATTTATCTTATAGAGGTTCTTTTATATAGAAATCTAAGAAAAGCCGGAATTAGGGTTTCTAGGTTACTTGTACTAATCCTATTTAGGGTTTTGATTTCCGATTTACGGAGCTTACTCAGTTACTATGAAAACCGGGGTTTACAACCTACCCACCTTAAACAAAGTTTTGTCCTCAAAACTTGAACGCTTACCTGATTCTTTAAACAGGTTTGGATACTTCTGCCGCATCTCATTTTCCGCTTCCCAAGTTGCTTCCTCGTGTGTATGATTCCTCCAAAGGACCTTTACATACTTAATTTCCTTACTCCTTAATTTTTGTACCTTTGTATCCAAGATCTGCACCGGGTGCTCCTCATACGTGAGGTTTTCCTTTAGTAACACTGGTTCCAATTCTATGATCTGATCCGGGTCGGAGACATGCTTGCGAAGAACAGAGACATGAAAAACATTATGCACTCCCGAAAGATTTGGTGGCAAGGCAAGGCGATATGCTAACTCTCCCACCCGTTCCAACACTTCAAAGGGACCAATATATCGAGGGCTCAACTTTCCTTGTGAGCGGACTCGGTGAATACTCTTTATAGGATTTACCTTTAAATACACATGATCCCCCACTTGAAACTCAAGAATCCTTCTTTTTAAATCTGCCCAACTCTTCTGTCTATCTTGGGCTTCCTTCATCCGTTGTTGGATTATCCGAACCTTGTCGGCAGCATCTTGTACAAGATCAGGTCCAAGAACTATCTTCTCAACATCATCCCAAAACAACGGGGATCTACACTTACGTCCATATAAGGCCTCATAAGGCGGCATCTTGATAGTCGAGTGATAGCTATTGTTGTAGGCGAACTCAACCAAAGGTAAGTGCGCTTCCCAACTTCCCTTGAACTCCATCACACATGCCCGAAGCATATCTTCCAAAGTTTGAATTGTTCTTTCGGATTGCCCATCAGTCTGTGGATGATAAGCTGTGCTAAAATGCAACCTTGTCCCCAAACACTTCTGTAAGCTTATCCAGAACTTAGACACAAATCTTGGGTCTCGATCCGAAACAATCCCGGCCGGTACTCCATGTAGGCGAACGATTTCCTTCATATAAAGTCTCGCCAATTTATCCATAGAGAAAGTCATACTTATTGGCAAGAAGTGAGCAGACTTAGTTAACCGGTCAACCACAACCCATATAGCATCATGACCTGACGGTGTCCTTGGTAAACCACAAACGAAGTCCATAGAAATCTGGTCCCACTTCCATTCCGGTATAGGCAAAGGTTTTAACAATCCACCCGGCCTTTGATGTTCCACCTTCACTTGTTGGCATGTTGGGCACTTAATCACAAAATCTGCCACATCCCGTTTCATTCCGTTCCACCAATAATGTCCCTTAAGGTCTTGGTACATCTTGGTTCCTCCCGGGTGTACCGTGTACCCAGAATTGTGTGCTTCGCTCATAATTTCTTTCCTCATTTCTTCATCATCGGGCACACACAACCGTCCTTTCATCCTTATCACGTCATCTTCATCTATGGTAAAATCAGTATATCTCCCCTCCTGTACTTCCTTCTTTATCCTTTGAATCACTTCATCATAACGTTGGCTTCTTTAATCCTTTCTACTAAAGTCGGCTCCAACGCCAAACTTGCTATCTCCATTTCCAAGTCTTGCCCAACGAATTCAATGCTTAGCCTCTCAAATTCTTTAATCAATTCTTTCTGGTCCGTCAAAAGAGTTGCGACCTCCCCGTGGCTTGCGACTCAAGGCATCGGCAACTGCATTCACCCTTCCCGGGCAATAATTTATCCCCAAATCGTAATCTTTAATTAACTCTAGCCATCTTCGCTGCCTCATGTTCAACTCCTTTTGGGTGAACAAATACTTAAGACTCTTGTGGTCGGTGTAGATCTCACACCGTTGTCCATATAGGTAATGTCTCCATATCTTCAAGGCAAAGACAACAGCGGCTAGTTCCAAGTCATGCGTGGGGTAATTCTGCTCATGTGGCCTTAACTGCCTTGATGCATATGCAATCACCTTCCCTTCTTGCATGAGAACGCATCCGAGACCATTTCTCGAAGCATCACTGTGTACCGTGTAGGGTTTCTCGGGGTTTGGCAAAACCAAAATCGGGGCAGAGACAAGCCTTTGCTTCAATTCTTGAAAACTTTGGTCCCTCTTTTCTGTCCAAACAAACTTTTCATTCTTTTGCGTTAACTGAGTTAATGGCTTGGCTATCTTGGAAAAGTCTTGGACAAACTTCCTGTAATAACCAGCTAAACCCAAAAAGCTTCTTACTTCAGTCACGGTCTTAGGTGGCTTCCATTCCACCACAGACTTAATCTTCTCGGGGTCTACAGATATGCCCTCACCTGACACAACATGTCCCAAAAATGAAATCCTATCTAGCCAAAAGTCACACTTAGAAAATTTGGCGTATAGCTTATGTTCCCTTAGGATTTGTAAGGCCATGCGAAGGTGCTCTTCATGTTGCTCTCTTGTCTTCGAGTATATCAGAATATCATCTATAAACACAATCACACATTTGTCCAACAAGGATTTATATACCCGATTCATCAAGTCCATAAAAGCAGCAGGAGCATTCGTTAATCCAAAAGACATCACTAAGAACTCATAATGTCCATAACGAGTCCGAAAAGCAGTTTTCGGTACATCTTCAGGTTTAACCCTTAACTGATGATACCCCGATCGTAGATCAATCCGTGAGAATACACTTGCTCCTTGCAGTTGATCGAAAAGGTCATCAATCCTTGGGAGTGGATACTTATTCTTAATTGTAACCTTGTTCAACTCCCGATAATCAACACATAGTCTCATTGAACCATCCTTCTTCTTAACAAATAATACAGGTGCACCCCATGGTGACACACTTGGTCTTATGAATCCATGGTCCAAGAGTTCTTGCAATTGCCTTTGTAATTCCTTTAACTCAACAGGGGCCATACGATATGGTGCTTTAGATATCGGCTCAGTATTTGGCACCAAATCAATCTCGAAGTCAATTTCCCTCTTAGGTGGCAAACCTGGTAGCTCATCCGGAAAGACATCGAGAAATTCCTTGACAACTGTTATATCCTCAATCTTAGGTAATCTTCTTCTTTTTCTGTTGCATTAAGACAACCTTCACTTTCCATCTCATCCTCTCCATCCATAAGCAACTCAAACGAGCATAGATCTGCTCCTCTTGAAACTACAGTCTCACCTATGAACTCAACATCCATTCCATCAACATCCTTGAAATTCACCTTCTTCCTTCGACAATCCACAACGGCTTTAGCAATGGCTAGCCAACTCATACCCAAAATCACTTCATATTTACTCATCTCCAATACTATCAAATCACACTTCGTACCATGCCCATGAATCTCCATTGGACAATCCTTTAGCATCTCATTTGTCGTCACCACACTCCCAGTCGGAGTTCTAACACGAAAGCTAGAGGCAACAGTGGCTATTGGTAAACCAACTTGTCTAGCCAATCTGGTGGTGATGAACGAATGTGTGGCTCCCGTGTCAAAAAGAGCATAGGCAGTCATCTTAGCTATCCATATGTGTCCTGCGTCCAACACTTACTAATCACTACCTTCACACTATCCTAACTTATCTTCCTAACTTCTTTAACTTAACCAAACTTGTTTTTCTTTTCTTATACTTGAATTTAACAAATCAAAGCAGCAGAAAAACAAAGACAAGAGTTAGGAAACCTACCTGTCACAAGACCAAAATCCGGGCCGTTATCCTCCTCGAGAGCAGCCAATCCGCAGTCTTCATTTCCCATCTCTTCGCATACCCATTGCCCTTCGAGGTTGTAGATCCTCATCCCGTGCATTGCTGACCCAGCACGGCTGTTATTGTTGTTCCCACCATTCCCGTTCCCGGGTCTTGCTGCCGCTGATCCCCCAAAAGGTCGAGCTGGAGCATTCTTCCTTTGAGGGCACTCATTGGCAAAGTGACCAAATTGCTTGCAGACAAAACACATGGTGGTAGTCTTCCTTGGGCAGTTAGCAATCTTGTGGGATGAGTCGCCACAAAATAACACTTATCCGCTAACTGTGGGCATTTCTTGGGGTAGTGATCCCCCTGACATTTCCAGCAACTAACACTCTTAGGGGTAACCTGTCGCCCACTAGTGTTACCCTTATAGCCATAAGACGGCTTGAACTTCCTGTGGGAGAATCCAGATCCTGATCCCCCATAAAACTTCTTTCCAAAAACCGAGGGTGGCTTCTCAGCAGTCTTGCCCTTCCTTTTCTTAGCCCCTTCCACTATCCGGGCCCTTTCTACTAGCTCGATAAAGTTCTTAATATTAAACTCCTCTAGTCTCACCCTCAACTCCTCATCTAATCCATTTAAGAAAACTTGTATTTTTAGCTCCTCACTGTGCTTGTAAGAATCCGGAGCATATTGCAATAATCGACTAAACTCAGTCTCATATTGCTCCACGGTCCTCCCCTTCTGAGAAATATTCAGGAATTCTGAGCTGAACTGCACCCGGAGACTCCGGGAAGTAATTCTCCAAAAACTCATGGCGGAACCTTTCCCAAGTAACTGGTGGCATGAGCTCTCTTTCTTTCGATTCCCACCAAACCCGTGCATTTAGCCGAAGCAGGTAAGTGCCATAGTCAACTCTCAGGTGGTGTGGCACCTCAAAAGCCCTGAAGGATCGCTCTATCTGAGCTAACCAATCCTCAGCCTCGTCCGGTCTCCCAAAAGTCCCTTCAAAATATCTGTTACTCTTAATGAACTCGGGTAGGGAGCTTTTGTATGGCCTCATAGGTGGTGGAGGAGGCAAAGGCGCAGTGTGAGAGTGCGCGCTCTCCTGTGTCGGCATCCCCACAGAAGCTTGGGGTACAGGTGGTGGGAGTTGGAGCTGGAGCTTGTGCTTGTGCCGCTGCCGGCAAGCTTTGTCGAAGTGCTTCGAGCACTTGAGTCATTTGTGCCATTTGTCCAAGCATGGCTTGCAAAGCTACCTGTGTAGCATCTGCAGGAGGATTTGGAGGAGGGGCGGCTTGTTGCCCTTCTTCCATATTGGGTTGATTGGAGGCGCTTTCCTCCTGACGTCTCCTTCTCCTACCTCGGCTGTTGCAAATTTTATTTTTGTCTAGATAAGTAATCTTCTCAATGTATTTTATTAATGTTTTCAAACGAGGTGACGGAAATAAAAGAAGTAGTAATGCGAGCGGAAAAATAAAAGTTTGAAAAGGTAAATCAGGGAATTTAAGTAATAAAATTCTGAAATCATAAAACATAAATATAGCTTTATTGAAATTTAAACCACACGTGCCAAAAATCCTCATAATCAAAAATCAAGTAAAATTTTATACTAGAAGCAACAACGAAAAAAAAAAATCAACATGTAATAATAACAACACAATACCAAAAGCAACTAAAGTAACTAAGCGGCATTCTATGAGAGTCTCATTAGATCACCTATGAAGGTTTTGCGATACTAAGTCGATTGTTTCCTAGTGGTTACTATCCACAAGGGTTAGATTGATAGGATTTTAGGGCCTATACTATGGTCGTCTTCCCATCTAAGTCTTCCTTAGTAATTCTATTCTATCCTTCCTTTTTATCCTTTCTTAAGGCTATTTATTTGTAGTTATGATTGTAAACTCTTAACCATGCTCTGATACCAACTTAAACTGTCACGCCCCAAAGGGTACCCTAAACGCGACAGTCCACCACACTCGATATTTAAACTTAAGTATGACATCCTTAGTCATCCCATAAGTTTACATATCGGGTAAGGTGTACTTACACAACTTTTAGGATCACACTTTGAATCGAGTAGTCTTAAGAAAGCATACATAGCATTAAGAATAGAAATCACAACAGATAAATAGTTAAATTTTACAAAAACCAAGGGGGCGTACCCCTGCCAAAATAATGGGAGTCTACATCGTTTAGCTCCATGTTACAAATATCTGAGTCTACATTAAAGAGATTTTCCTAGAAGTCCACGCCTATACTAGGTCCCGACTTCTTCAAAAGCTCCTTAATCCAATGATATACCTGCACAAGTGTCCTTCGAAACAACCCAAAAATAGGGACACTGCAACAAAACTATTGGGGTATAAGCTAATTGCTTAGTGAGATTCATTTTCCAAATAACATACTCGATCAAGCTAAAAATATCTATACAAGCAAGTTATAATTAAGCAACCATATGAATGCACAAGCAAATGAGCAAGCAAGCATATGACTTTCCGGTAATCATATGTGAATGGATTTACGCCCTCCATTCGGGGTTTGGGGTAGTTCATAAGTCATGCAACTACAGTTCCAATGTTGGTCCATAAGACATGCAACCATAGTCCCAATCTTAAGTGGGGTGGTCCATAAGACATGCAACCACAATTTTAATGTTGGTCCATAAGTCATGCAACCATAGTTTTCATTATTTGAATGGGGTGGTCCATAAGTCATGCAACCCTAGTCCCCTTCATTAAAGACCCGCTGCCTCCCGATCATACTTTTGTTCCCACCAAAAGCATTCTCGTAATGCAATGTGACTCACTACGTGATATGCATGTACAATTTATTCATATAATCATGGCATATTAATTAGATAATTTTAGAAGTGATCATACAGATTTCAGACACTCCAAATCTATACTAGCTCATACAAGTTATTGCAACAAAGCTTGCCTCGATATACTTATCGTTCATTCATACAAGTTTAGATCATCATTCAATCACAATTTTATCTTTTCCTAAGTCTAATGCCACTACTACTACAAGCACATCCAAGAGCATAATTAATTGAGAAATGAACTCACTTGTCCATGTAGTGAAATCCACTAGTCGTAATAGTCCTCGGGGAGTGGTAACCCTTCCTCCAATTCACCTAAGTACAAAGAATACCCTCAATGAGTATTTCTCATAAGGTTCTAATAACTTAACTATTCTAACTACTAAGTTCGTCAATTTCCGCATAAGATAAAGTCCTAACTTTAAATGACCATATCTAACTCATTTTGACTCGGAATTGAGCATATAATATATCGATTTCTATCTACTTCGAAAGATCTATCTATTCCTAATATTATTTTCAAGTTTCGAAAATATTTAAGTCACCAAACAGAGGAAACAGTTCTGGTCGTCCGAAGACTCCAATTCCGAAAAATACTTTTTGTGGATGTTTGTGATGTTTCTAGCATATAGTTCAACTACTCATGCAATATAGATGATTTCCTATCATGAATGATATGATATGAACTTGATGCATGCATGCTTTTGAAATTATTTACTAAAAGGAAAAATTAGAAACTTCTTACTTGTGTAACTCCATGATTATACACTTTCAAGAAAAACTAGTTTACTAACTTTGACTATCTCATTTGTTTTGAGGTTATTTCTTTAAGAAAAATCAATTTATCTTTATCTAAATTAAGTCTTTATTAAACCTATTACCCAAGCCTTCATTTCTACATAAAAACTTGCATTCTACACTTTGTAAATAGGTTTTCAAATAGGATTTGTCCAAAAATCCGAATTTAGAAAAATTCATTTTCAAGTTGATTCTCTTGAGGAAAAAGCATTTTATACTTAGAACTTTGTGTATTTATTTTACCTATACCCTAAGGACTCTATTTATTTAAGAAAATACCATATTTGAAGTTGGAAAACTAGTGTTTTCTAACCATCTATCCATTATTACGAATTTGGCCTACAAGATTTTCAACTCAAAATTTCTATTGGACTTCACCTCTTGTTTTAAACATTTCCTTTGGTAGAAACCCATTTAAACTTATGGAAAATATCATCAAACACCATCTATCACCTAAAGGCTTCATTTTTCTTGTAAAATACATGTTTTGAAGTTGATAAAAGGGTTTTCAAAATAGGCCTTTAAAACCATACGAATTTGACTTTGAGTATTTCAAACAAAAACTTTTCCTTTTTGGTTTCATTAACTCATCTACCTATAGATCTACATACTAGCAAGTTATTTACTCAAGACAAAAGCATTTATGACCATAAATGCACATAAACTCAACATAAAGATGAGATCTAGTATGTCTACATGAAGGTGAGTGGTAAAAATGATAGATCTACTACTTATGATGCATGATATGAAGTTTAAAAGCATGGACATGAAATTTTATGCTAGATCTCTACTCTACTCCACTCCTACATGCATGAACATGAAATATCTTCAACAAAAACTTGATCAAACACAAGATCTACTCTTGTGATGGCTTGATATTCATGTAGTAGCATTTTCTTTGTCCCTAGCAAGAGCTCATGGGGACTTTGAGTGAAAATACTCATGAATAATCTTGCCATTACAAGATTAAGTAGTGTAAAGGCTTAGGAATCATCACCTAAGGCTTGAAATAGATGAGGAATGGAGAAGAAAATTGAAGCTTGTGTGTGTGTGTGGTGTAAGGGAGGTCACGGCATTGAGAGAAAAGAAGAGAGGGTTTGAGAGCTTTTTGGACAATTGAACAAATGAAATGAAAAGTGAAGAGAGAGAAAAGTAAAGGGTTATTTATATTAGAGGAATTAGGGTTTGTGAGTGTTAAAAGAAAATATAAAACAATGCATTTTGGAGCCAAAATGGGAGGGTTTCACGCCTTCCAATGTAAGGAGTGAGAGAGGGATATATTTGATTTCATTTGAAATTTGAATTTATGTAATAATTGTATTAATTGTAATAATTTGTTAAGAGACAAAATTTCTTGGAAAAGGAAATGAATTGAGTGATTGAAAGGTTGTAAGAATAGGGTATGGGTATGTGTGTAGTAGGTTGTACTTGTGAATAGTAAGGAATAGTAGATAAGACATCTACTTTATCGTATAGTAACGAAAATACGGGAAAAAGGCTATAATGTAATTTTTATAGCCCGAAAAATTATAAAATATATATTTTTGAAATCCTTATAAAATTCCGGTTCTAACGAGTATTCCGGAATATTTTTCTGAGTTTCTAGTTCCGGGCTCGCTTTTCCGTAATGAAGCTCGGGAAAGCTTGGAATAGAATTTTTTTCGAAATCAAAATTTTGTATGGTTTGAAATATACTATAAAACAATAATCCGCATTAATTTATCTTATAGAGGTTCTTTTATATAGAAATCTAAGAAAAGCCGAAAGTAGGGTTTCTAGGTTACTTGTACTAATCCTATTTAGGGTTTTGATTTCCGATTTACGGAGCTTACTCAGTTACTATGAAAACCGGGGTTTACACTTGTCCTCATCAAGTCAAAACAAGCTTTTCCTTCTTTCATTTCTTTTATTATGGGACTAGTTTACTTCTTAGTCCCGGAGCCTTGAAAAAGCTAAGACTCCAATACTTGACTTTATTATGATTTACATTATTTTGATTATTATTATTCTCATAATCATGTTCATTTAGATTGTTGTCCAAACGTTTTATTTTCTAAAGATAATTAAATAAAAGAAGGCTTTTTGTCACATAGAAATAAGTTTATGTAAAGTATAAAATCAACACAAAATAAACTCATTTCTTTTCATGTTACCAAAAAGAGAACTCACTACAATTTTATAAACTACTTTTGCTTTGAAAAGATACTAAAATCGTTATTATTCCACCTTGTTTTTCAAAAGGAGATATTTTTGTTAAAATGGTTCTTTTCATAAGAAAGAAAATAAGATGGATGACTTAGAGATTTTTAAGTAAACCTTTGCAAACTAATAGACAAAAGAAAATTTATAGTTTGAAAATAAAAAGTTATTTCTTTTCAAGTTACAAGAGGAAATTAATAAAATTATAGAAATTAGTTTTTCTATAAGAAGTCCTTAATTGCTCCACATTATTTTTATGAAGAAAACAAATTTCATACATGGATGAATATTTTTGAAAAATATGAGACATGAGAAAAGAATGAAAATATCAAGTAAAGATTTTACAAAACAAGTAAACAAAAGAATTTACACAAGAAAAATGAAGAATAGCATATTTCCTAAGGAAACTTCAAATATAGTATTAATGTAACTTAAAAAGTTAGAAGAAATTTTATTTTCAAAAAGTTACTTGGAAAGAGATAAATGAAACCAACATAAAACGTTTTTAGAAAGCAAAGAAAGCAAGGTATTCATTTCAAAGAAATTTACAAAAACAATCTCCGAAAAGCTTCAAACCGACATTGTTTTACCTAAGAAAAATAATTGGACAACAAGACACTTGAGCATGCTTAAATATGAGTTTATAGTTATAAAAAGAGAATTTTTCAACTATATAGATAACTAAGTAGTTATCAAACAAATTTTGATTTCTTGAACCAAAGTTGTTTCGCTTGGAAATCCGTGGTGAATTTCGTCACCATTTTTTCGGAACCTATATGGCTTTTTTGTGGGAAATAATTTTAGAAATGGGTAGATCTTTTCGAGTAGATAGAAATCGGTATATTATATGCGCGATTCGATTAAAATGACCAAGTTATGGCCATTTTAAAGTTGGAACATTCTTCTATACGAACTTCAACGTTCTTTGAACATTGTTTTGTCAAAATTCAAGAAAATCTTCAAGAAAAACTCATTTGGGTATTTTCTTTGGTTAGGTGATCCGGAGGAAAGATTTCTTCCACCCAAGAACTATTACGATTAAGTGGAGTGTGTGAACGACTCATCCAGTTATAGAAGAATAGACTCAATGGCATCGTGAGTTATTTCCCCGTTATTTTTCATACTCTTGATTGTGCTTGTAAAATTAGTTGCACTAGAATTTAAGAAAAATAAAACGGAAATGTATGATTAAATGTTGAAAGAATACTAAGTATATCGAAACTCGATTTGTTTGTAACAAAGGTTGTATGTGCATTAATATCTTGAAGTGTTTGAAATTTGGTTGATCACTTGAAAGAAGTTAAATGTAACCACTAGACTGTAATTAAAGAGATTATTCATGCACTTCATATGTTGAGTCACATTGCATTCGCTACTATACAATTGGTGGGACAAGTGTATAATAGTGGTGGTAGACATAACCGGTATATCATGTAAGTGGCGAGTAGGAGCCGATAAGAACTACTTAAATTGATGGCTAGTAGGAGCCTGTAATAACTACAAGTTTTTGGTGGCTAGTAGGAGCCTGTAATAACTACAAAAATATTTTTTTTGTGGCTAGTAGGAGCCTGTAATAACTACAAAAATTTTGATGGCGTATAGGAGCCGGTAAGATCTATAAAAGTGTTTTCAAAAGTGGTGGCTGTAATTGGCCTGAATACCCAACCCTGAATGAAGGGCGTAAATTCATTCAACATATGATTCCTCGAAAGTCATATGCCTTGTATACTCACGTGGTTGTTGCATTTCATATGTTTGAATAACGAAACTTGTTTGATAATTTTCTTCGAGTATGAATCTTGGGATTTACTCACTAAGCTTAGTAGCTTATACCCCGATAGCTATCTTTTGCAATTCCCGTACTTATGGTTAAGGCCACGTGGACCCTGTGGGCAGGTAATCCCTCCTGTATATTAGAAATCTGAATACAGAGTAGCTTAGCATTAGCATGTTAAAATGTATACAATAGATTAGTAATTTAGGGAGTTGTCCTTAAGTTTATAAATTTATGCCATGGACAAATAATTATTGTGATTCTTCTTTTCTTAATATGTTTTTATATCTTCTTAAGCTACATAATTCCATATATGGTCCTCTAAAAATTGTGAAAGTAAGTCTTACACTTAATATAAAAGCTTTTGGAATGACTAAGGTTGTCATATTTAAGCTTTAATATTGAGTGTGGCGGACTGCCACGTTTAAGGTACCCTTTGGGGCGTGACAGACCCCTAGCGATTCTACATGGAATTGCGAGTTTGACAACCTTAATCATAATAGTTATGATCAAGATTAATCTATTACAAAAATCTAAGGGGCATACCCCTATCAAAATAATAATGCTACTATTATTACAAGTAAAATCATAAGCATGTAATTTAAAGAAAGTGAACTCACTTTGCCATGGTGCAAAATTCCTTTTAATCGTAATAATCTTCGGGAAGGTCTAGTCCATCTTTCAAGTCACCTAACAAAAGAAATACCTCCAATGAGTATTTCTATGAAGTTTAAATGAAACTTATAAATTCTATTCTAATAAGTTTGTCAAAGTTCATAGAGAGGAAATTCCAACTTAAAATGACCATAACTTGGTGATTTTAACTCAGAATTTCGCATATTATATACTGATTGCTACCTATTTGATGAGGGCTATCTATTTCTAAAGTTATTTTCATCATATAAGGTCATTTAGGCCACAAACAGTAAGGTACAAGATGTTACACGAAATTCCTAACCCATAAATTAAGTTCTAATTTCAATCCAAGCATAATTCAAAACCTTTGATAGATACTTAGCTATCAATATACCTTGAAAACTCTTTTATATACATATATAACTCAATATCATGCATGATTTATGGGTTGATGATCAATCTATTTCATTATGTATTCAAACAATGTTTTGTGGAGTTTGCAAGACATTAATTTCCCAGACTTGGTTTTTGAAAAATTTCCAAGTAAACCATGATTTCTTTAAAAGTTTGTTACTTTATGTTCAGTTTATTATTTTACTCTTGGAGTTTATATAAATATATATATATATATATCATCTTTCATATACTAACTCGTTTTTTTATCACTAATCTCTTAAATATTTCCTAGATGGCTTCTAGATCCATTCTTTCTAGCTTTGAAAAACTTACTTATTTCTTGAAAGTGTTTTACAATAGTTTTTGGTCTTAATCTTCTTAAGAAAATTTTGTAGAATCAAGGATCATTATTTTTAAGTTTTGAGGGTGAAAATCCTATATTTATATCACTAAAGTTTGTGCAAAGTTCTTTAATTCTAACAACACTTATATGATGTGATTTTTATGTCTATAAAACTAAGATTTATATTTTTCCTTTGCTAACTTTTAAGATCTCTTTTATTTCATCTTGAAAGACACCTCTTTTATTAGATCATGCACTTTGAACTTTGTTTTAAATTTTTCCTTTGCAATTTTGAAAATGTCGTGACCCATTAAAGATGGAGAAAATTATTTTCTTTTTCAAAAATTGTTTCTTGAGTCATCCTCATCTTGTCTTAAAACTTGTTATTTTAGAAAAAACCATTTGTGTCCTTCATGAGATCAAGATCATAATCTCATCTCTAAGTTTTTTTTAAAACTTTCTTTGCTAAACTTTTAGATCTAGTCATTTTCTTAAGATCAAAGTTTTGTTTTTGTTGAGAACCTAATCTCATCTTACCTTTACAATATTTTGTCCATGAATCATGTATATTTATGAGCATGTAACAAAAATAAGGGAAGATTAAGTAAAGCATAAGTAGAGCATAAAATAATCAAGTGTTGAGAGAACTAAGCTCCCGGGATATAGAAAAGTTTCCACCCAAAAGAAAAGAAAAGAAAGGAAAAAAAAAAAAAAAAGAAGTGCATTAAAGTAGATATTGAAAAGCAACAATATAAGAGCAAGTATAGTAACAATATGGCAATATATGTAACAAGATATATATGGCAAGATACATATAGCATAATATTAGTATGAGCATAATGACATTTCCATGAACAAGAACCAAACATGATCATAATGTTGTTTCTTTAGTTTTTTAACCTAAGAAACATATACTATGGCCATATAAGGCTACATGACATGGGGGATTCTTAAGAGAAAGCTTTATTACCTAAAGAAAAGTTGTAGGAAAAAGTATAAAGAAAGTGTTTTTGTGTTTATGGTGTTGTGAGTAGTAGTATATAGAGTATGTATAAAAAGATGGTTTCTGTGTTTATGGAAGAGAGTTTTTGTGTAGTAGAAGAGAAGATGGTAGAGAAGATTTGGAGAGAATTTTAAGAAGTGTTTTTGAGTAGTAATTTTGGCATAGTAACTTTAGGTTAAGAAGTGGCGTAAAGGGTGTAAGAGATGGAGGATATTTATAGAAAAATGGGAGTGAATTTTTGAGAGATCAAAATAAAAGAAAATAAAATGATATAATATCATAAAGGGGGAAGAGGGCACTAGCCATGTAGGGTTTGAAGGGAAAATGGCTTATTTTATTATTTTGTGTAATATAAGTGTAATAATATGTAAAGTAGATATGAGTAGATGTGTATAGGAAATGAAAAAAGTAAATAGAAGAAAGTATGGTAGCTTGTAAGGATGAATAGTGATAAAGTAGAGATAGTGAATAGTGTAGAATAGTGTAGTATTGTATTCTGAACAGTGTAGAAGACAAATTAATTACCGGTAGTAAAGAAAATATAAGTAAAATCACAATATCAAATATTTTAGTTACCAAAAAATTATATAACCGTATATATATGGAAATCTTATGAAATCACGAGTCTAATGGTACTAATAGTATATTCTTGGTATCCCAAGCATCGGGACACACTTTTTAAAGTTGTATTTGATCGGGTTCGAAATAGGCCAAAAATTTACCAATATGATATTTTTAAGCATTTTAATATTATTAAGAACCAATCTAGACTCTTCACTCATATTTCAACTTCTCGATTTAAGAACACAGGATTACTGGATCTAAACTGCTAGGGTTTCTTGAGGATTTATTGACTTAAGGTTCCCGATTGACTTTTCGGTTTAGGATTTAAGCTTAAAAGTACCCTAAAATTTAGGGGTTTACACACGTACCCTTTTAAATCTTTGAAGGCTTTGGTATCTTGATAAAAATATCAAAATTTTAAGCCTAAAATAGAAATATACAATTGCTGTGGAAAAGAAAGATAAAAGATTTTTAGTCTTGTGGCTAAAAACTTCTTCTTCTTTTTTGTTCATAATCTAACATTTATATTTAAAAAGAGGTTAATATTGTTTCATCAAAACCAAAATCAACTAATACCACTGCAACAATTTTTAGATAATGTGATGGGTTTAATAGGACGCAAATAGTAATAATAGTTGAAATGGGACGCATAAAATTATCTATCACTAATGAAATTTTAAAAGGAAAAACGAAATGGACCCATGTATCCCCACTTTTAGTTTGTTCCCTCAAAACCTTCCCCCCTATTGTTTTCTATTATTTTTCAATACATTCTACAACGCCTTTTATAACTCTTCTAATGAGACGGTTCTTCTTGCTTGTCACCATCATTAAAGCTTAACCTTCCTTGTTGATGGCACAATTCATGAAGTTGTTCTCTCTCTCTCTCTCTTTCTCTCTCTTCACATATATTTTTATTATTTGGGTTTGTGCATAATCAATATTTTCTCATCATACATTTTCGACGTGAATCCTATCTCATTAGAGCGCCATCTCTTTCCATTTATGGTCATTCCTATAGTTGCAAGGCTGGTCTTTCTTCCTCTTCCTCTCTATTTATGGTAACAAATAGCAAGTTTTTATATGTTTAGGTTTTTATTAGTAAAAGGATAGAGAAGAAACAGAGTATGGGTGAAAATTTCGACTGTATGTTTAGGTTTTCATTTGAGCTTTCTGGGGTTGAAGAGGTTAACATGTTTGTTCTAGAATTACATCAAAGGTTAGATTTTTAATTATGGGGATAGAAAAGAGTGAAGTGAGGGAGGGCTTTAATTGAATTTTAAGGATTTTGTAGACATTGGAAGATAATTTTGGGGGATTTAATGGATATGCAAGTACTCAAGTCTTTGTGTTGCTAAGGTACATTGTCAATTGATATATATATTTTGATGCAAAGAGGTTTTATTACTCAAAATGGATGTCTCTTCTATTTATATTGCTATTGATTTGGTAGCAGATGTTACTATATACTTATATAGTGAAAATAATTTATGGACACTTTGTAAAGACATGAGAAGCAACTCAAGTTTCGAACTTCTATTGTAAACCCTCAAAGTTTTACATCGGTTGAGCTTAAACCCTAATTAGAAGGTCAACCGAAAACCATAAAGTCAACAAAACCTTAGTCAGACGCAACCGTTTAAGTTCGGCAAACCTGTGTTCGTAACCCTAAGTGAGTAAGAAAGAGATTAATATGTAGGATAGTTCGTAATAACATGAGAAAGCTTAAAAATATCATATTAGTTAAACCGCGATTCGTTTTGAGCCTAATTAGATATAGTTTTTGAAAAGCGTTTCCCGAGGCCCATAATAGTAAAAATATTCCAGATATGCTATTAGACTTGTAAAAATATAAGGTTTTCAAAAATATCAGTTTTATAATTTTTCAATAACTAAAAATATTAGATATCACATTTATATGCATATTTCTTACTACCGGTACTTTAATTATCATATCTACTTTACATTACACTATTCATTACTATTATACACTATTCATTTATTTCTACTTTTTCTTACAACCTACTCTTATAACCTATATACCTATTTTCTTACAATTTTTATTTTCAATACAACTTCACATATCTCACATCTTTTTTTTCTTTAACAAAAATACAAAAAATTAAATATATCTCTCTCTCCCACTCATATTGCACCGACCCCCTTTCCCATTCCCCTCAATTTGTTTTATTTTTCATTTATTTAATTAACACAAATTACCCTCAACTTTTTCCTATAAATACCACATCTTCCTTCCATTTCCTTCACACCTTTCATATACCACCTTACTCTCTCAAAATCTCTCCAAAAATTCTCTCAAAGTTCTTTCTAGTACTTATTTCATAGGTAATACTTCTTTAAGCTTTCCTCATGTTCATTTGCTTAGTATGAGTATAATGTGTGTTTTCCAAACCTATGGAGGTTAGGAAAGCAACAATATGTTCATACTTTGTTCTTGTTCATAAATCTATTTTCCTTTATGTTGTTCATATCTATATCTAACTAAATATATCTATGTAGTTATTATATATATATCTATCTGGTAGAGCATATAAGCCCATTTTTTATTGCAATTTATTTACTTTCCTTGCAATTTATTTATTTACCTTACAATTTATTTACTTTCAAGTTGTTTTAAGACTAGTCTTTCTAGTCTTAGACTTGTTCTCATCAAGTCAAATATAATTTTCTTTTTCTTTTGGGACTAGTCTACTCTTAGTCCCGGGAAGCCTTGAAGAAGCTAAGGCTCTCAATACTTGACAATTATTATTAATATGCTTATTTATTTCTTATATTCTTTATTATCGTATCTTGTAATATATTTAGCTTTTATAAACTACATGATCATATTCATGCATGGCTAATAAGTTGTTGTCCAAATAAAAAGAAATGAAACTTTTTGATAAAAGAATAAATTTTGATCAACGTTTTTCCAAAGACTTAGAAAAATTCAATAAATCTCTTTTAAAGATTTACATAAACTCATCATAAAATTTCAATAGAAGAAGTTTCTTCAAAGATACTTTCTTTTCAAATAACAAAAGGAAATCTTGATATATAATAATTTGATACTATTTTTACCAAATTTCTAAACCAATATCTAAATGATATTTCAAGAAAATCAACTTACAAGGAAAATGAAAATAAATAAACTCATCAAGTACTACTGAGGAAAACTTTTTGGAAACTCTATTTTTCAATTCCTAGAAATAAACTCAAAAGACCAAACTTTATTTTCAACTGACTTTTGATAAACGAAAGAATCAAAATATAGAATACTAGATTTTTATCAACCAAAAATTACTTTAACCACATAAAGTAAAGTTAACAAATACAAATTTTCCAAAACACTAGAAAGGTTGTTTGAAGGAAATCAATTAAATAAGATAACACCTATAGCATCATGCATAAATTATGAGTGTATTTATATACATAAGGAATTTTTTCAAGTATATATTTGAGTTTTACTTAAACAAGCCTTAGTAAAGGAATGAATAGAAAATATTGTTTTTCCAGAAAAGAATTTTCATATTAGATTCGTACCCTTCTAAACTATGACCCAAATGAACTTTTATAGTAAAAATAACCTTAGAAATGGATAGATCTTTTCAAGTAGGTAGAAAACGACATATAATATGCAAACTTCCGAGTTAAAATGAGCAAGTTATGACCATTTTAAGTAGGAACTTCTTTCAATCCGATTTTACCGTGATTTTGGGATAGATTTAGAATCTTTAAAGTAGAAATTCTATGAAAAACACATTTTTGATATTTCATCTTATTTAGGTGAAGAAGGAACTGATATCGCCTTCTGAAAAGATTATTTCAACTAGGAGCGATCGTCATGGAGTAAGTTAATCCCTTATTAATTACATTTCCTTGATTGTGCTTGTAAGTAGTAGCACTAGAGAGTTAAGAAAAAAAGCATATCAAAAGAAGATTTGATGAGTAATTTATGTCTTTTCTTAATAGTATGATGAATATTGCTTTGGTCACTCTAACTTGAAACTAATGATAAATTTTAAATACCAATATTAAAAATAGTTCATGCATGACATATTATGAGTCACATTTAAAATTTTCACTACTATTCTTCGTGTGGAGAAACAATGAATCGTAGTGGTGGTTAGTAGGAGCCGAAAAGTTTACACGGGCAAGTAGGAGCCGGTAATCTACAAATCATCGATGGTCGTATGGGCCGGTAACCACCCAACCCCCGACATAGATGGCATAAAATCCATGCTACACATGGTTTCGGTTAATCGTGTGTATTTTGTTTGCTTATGGGATGCATTCCCATATGATTGTCAAAATACTTGTATGATTTATGAAAATGTTTTAAAGAAGGGAGTTATCTCACTAAGCTAGCTATGCTTATACCCCTATAGCTTTTTGTTGCAAGTTTGATTAATTGTGTGTGGCACCAAGGAGCCCCTTTTGTCAGGTATGAGCCAAAGCTACTAAGAGTTTTTGGAAGAAGTTTACATATTTAGTTTTGGATGTAGACTTTTAAGAGAAATATCTATAGTAGACTTATGTTATATTCATGTATGTTTTTAAGATAGCTTAGACTAGCAAGACTTTAAGTACGAGGGAATGCCCCTAAGAAGTTGTAAGAATTTCATCCTAATGATTATTACATGTTTACTTTTATAAGTTGTTGCATGCTTTTATTATCTGCTTAAACGTAATACCCCTTTGAGTCTCCTATTATCTTGGAAGCATGCCTTGCACGTGATATCAAAGCTCTTGCGTGACTTAGATTGTCATTCATTACCTTTAATATTATGTGCGACGGACTGCCACGTTTAGGGTACCCTCTGGGGCGTGACATCTATTTTGGAAGTAAATGAAGAAACAAAAGATTGGTACTCTTTGCATTCAGTTTGTGATAGGTGGTCTATTTCTTCAAAATAAAGTGTAATATTTTGAGTGAAGTGATGAGTTTTTAATGAAGTAACGTGTTGCATTAATTTGTTAATATGTTGTGACCTATGAGTGAAATAGCTTCTGGTTTTATTCTTCTAAAGTCTAATTTCTGGTCTCTGTGTTGATATTAGATGGATTAGAAGACATGAATCATTAGATAAAAAACATGAAATGGGGAGCTCTATGACCTTGACTTATTTTAAAACCAAGTTCTTAGCTTGAGCCTCTTCCCCCTTTAATCTCTATGGACTTGAAAAAGTTGCTCCGTGAAGTGATTATAAATTTCCTCTTTAAAGTCCTAATAACCATAAAAAAAAAAAAAAAATAGTTGTCTATTGTTTAGCAATACCAATACACCTGCTTTAAATTGATGTTCCTTTATTTGTACTTTGTCTAGTTTAATTATAGACACATTAATGGCCATAAGTTTGTATATGTATACACACACACATTACAAATACTAACATTTTTAGGTTGGCTCTTTTTTATTTATAATGCATGAAGTAGTTTTATGTTGTGATACTTAAATAACTTGGCCATGAGGCTTATTTTAATTTTACTAAGGAATAAGAGTCTATACTTGTCACAAACTGAATAGGGTTAAGACATGTTTGGTTCCACTAAGTATAACACTTATGTGTTATACACTAAGGTTTCTCTAAACTATTTGTTTATCATGATCATTTGCTTAAATTTTGAAATTGTATAATTATGTTTGAAAACATTTGATTAAGTAGTGGAAAAATAACAAAATATCGAAGGTAGATAAATATCAATACAAGGTATTAGATAAAGGATTTTACAACAACCGGCACAAACTGAACCCTAAAAAACAATACCAATTCGAAAAGATAAATACAATTTTCATTTAAGAAAAAAAACACATAATTTAGCATTCCTAGCCACTCCACTCATTAATAAGCTTGTACCAACCCATATTATACCTAAGATACACATAAGTATCAAAGTTGAAATTACTAACACTTGAAAAAGAAAGGAATAAGTTGAAGCCCAATACACAGCAACGTAATCACACATGAAATTACCTAAACTATATGCAATGCAGCAACCATTAATTTATAGTTTTTATATAAGGTGACTCAAATAACAATGAAGTACTCACACTTTGAATAATACGCTATGAAAATCTGGAGATCCTAAGTAGCAGTAACTACCTAAGCTAAATACCTTAACCTCTTAGAGGAACTATCTATGTAATAGCCTCGTCTAGAGTTCATAGCCATTATGCATCTCCTTTTATTTTAATCCATACTTATATGCAACTCAATTGATACCCATAGTCGTAAACTAAATATATTAATTCTCAATGACCATAAATGGACATGATCCTGAAATCATTTAACCTATCATCTACCCATCGAGGCCCGAATTAAATGATACATGCACAAACAGCACATTCAATTATTAGGATGTCTTTAAGTTAAGTCCATTTGAGAATCCTATCTTAGGTAAATAATATGGATGTTACTAGGTACTTAATATCGAACTGGTAGATGATAAAGGATCACATGGATGACAATAGGTCAATCAAATATCTATTCAAGGAAGATTATTTGTATAAGAATTGGTATATAAACTAATGATTCAAATCATATTGATTAATCAAATAATATAAGAACTTATATGATATAAGGCCTTAGGCTATAATTGAGTTAAGTCCTTTTAGGATAGTTGGGCTTTGATAATTTGGATTGAGCCCATTGAATTTAGATAATGATTTTATTTTTTAGATGTATTGGGCCTTTAGGGGTTATAGTTTAGGCCTAATAAATTTTACTTTTTAGGGTAATGTGCTTTCAAGTTTAGTAATTGAACCCATTAAAGAGTATAAATATTAAGTTAGGTGGAATTAGGCTTTATTTTCAAATTAGGTCCCATTAAAGTAATATTTTTTATTAGACCTAAAGATTGAGTTAAAGCCTAATGGGAATTAATTTAGACCCTAATTTACTATTTGGACCTTCCATTTTCCAATAAAGGCTATTAAGGATATTTTAAGGCTTTTCGGCCAATAGAAGGAATTTCAGCCCAATTAGGTATTTTAATACCTGAAATTGATAATGAATTTGAATATTTTGGAAATAGGCCCAATTGAATAGGAAAAAGATGTTGAGCCTATATTATGGAATTTAAGCTAATAAAGCATGAAATTAGGTATTATCTATATTTTGAAATTTTAGGCCTTAAATGGCTAGGAAAAACTTATTGGGATTTAGTTTAAGTCTATTTAATGTAAATGGGCCTAATTAGTTAGAAATCATGCTACTTGTCCTAAGATTATGTTTCTATGTCGATTTTATCTATTAAAGTCTAATTGTAGTTATCCAGGCACATTAGACTCTAATTTAGTGTATAGACCCATAATCAATTACCAAAACCCAGAATCAATTTTATTAGCCAAGTTGGTCCTAAATTAACTTCTAAGTCCATTTTAATTTATTCAAGTCATATTAAACCTATTTCTATCATATCGGCCCTTTCAAATTATTCATGTCATATTGGTTATGTTTTTACTATTTAAGCCTATTTAGATCATCCTAGCCCATTTAATCATAAAATATTTATTAACTCAATTTTATAGGCATAATGTTTATAAAATACATTTAATTGCCAATTATCTATTTTAAGCCCATTTATTTAACTAAAAGCAGATAGTAATTCGGTTTTACGCATTTAATCCATTTAAGTTCGTCTAATTATATTGAGCCATAAACTATCCACTAATCCAATTTTACATATTAAGGCCCATAATGATTTATTTAATTTAGTTTAAGCCCACACTATGTTCATTTATCTAATGTTATAATTAAAAGTCCTGTTATGCCTAATGGTCCATTAAATTATATTTATCTAATTTTAATTTAACAAAAAACATAATAATTGAAATGAAGTATTCAAAATCCTCACCTAAGTTAGGAATTGAAATTAGATAGATTAAATGAATTAAGCAAATTAGAGGATGTAATTAGAGAAGTTGAAATAATTAAATTAGTAATAGATTAAGTTGAAATTTCATGTTTAGTGGATTCCTAAATCCTTAAGCTTTAGCCTAAATTTTCAATCCTTAACCGCCATCAATTTTGGAATAACCTATTTATCTAAAAATATCAGTTTTTGAGCCTAAACCCAAATCAAATATCACTTTGATATAATCTAAACTTGTAAACCCCTAAAGTTTTGGAATCGGTTTAGCTTAAACCCTAATCCAGAAGTCAACCGTAAACTCTAAAAGTCAATAAAACCCTAGTTAGACGTAATAGCTTAAGTCTGGTAATCCCGAATAAGCAACCCTGAGAAAATAAGTAAGAGTTTAGTATGTAGAATAGTTCGTAATTACCTAAGAAAGCTTAAAAAGATCAGATTAGTAAAATCGCGAATCGTTTTGAACTTGACTAGATACAGTTTTTGAAAAACGTGTCCCAAGGCTCGGAATAGTAAAAATATTCCAAATATACCGTTAGACTCGTAAAAATTTAAGGTTTTCAAAAATATCAGTTTTATAATTTTTTGGTAAGTAAAAATAATAGATATCACAATTATACACGTATTTTCTTACTACTAGTACTTTATTAGTCATATCTACTTTACATTACACTATTCATTACTATTCTACACTATTATTTTATATCCACTTTTTCTAACACCTATTCGTACAATACCATAACCTATAACATTTACTTTTTACCTTTCTCATAACTTTATTTCACATCTACCTTACTTACTACTTCATTTAATCAACAAAAATACAAAAAACTAAAACTCTCTCCCTCTCATACTCCCATGGCCGGCGCACCTTGTCTGTCTCTTTCCTTTATTTTGTTTCAATTTTCTTTTATTTAAATCATACAAAAATTCACTCCTCATTTCCTATGAATACCCCCTCTCTTCTTTTACTTCTTTCACACAATTACTACTCACAAATTTCTCAACAAAAACTCTCTCAAATTTTTCTCTCAATACTCTCTCAAAATTCTCTCAAAATAATCTCAAACCATCTTCTACCTACACAAAACCATAACCACATAATACTTCAAAAACCTTCTTTAGGTAAAATTTTCTTTATATTTTCTTCTTCTCATGTCATGTAACTTTACATGACCATGGTGTGAGTTTCTAAAAACTAAATGTTATGGAAGCTACACTATGTTCATGTATTGTTCTTGTTCATGAAAATCCATTTATGTTTATATTGTTTTACTTTGTTCATATTATTGTTATTATATCTAAGTATTATTATGTATATATATATATATATATATTCTTTAGAGCGTATAAGCTCACTTGCAATTTATTTATTTCCATGCAAAGTAATTTATTTATTTTTTCCATTGCAACTTATTTATTTCTTGTTGTTTTAAGATTAGTCTCTAGTCTTAGACTTGTCCTCATCAAGTCAAAACAATTTTTCTTATTTTATTTTATTTCTTTCTTTTTGGACTAGTCTACTTCTTAGTCCTGAGAGCCTTGAAGAAGCTAAGACTCCCAATACTTGACGTTATTTATTATTTATGTTAATTTTGCTTGCTATTATTTCTCATAAATCATGTCATTAAGATTATTGTCGAAAATTTTCCAAACTCTAAAATATTTGATAAAAAGGAGAATTTATCACTTAAGAATAAGTTTATATGAAATATAAAATCTATTGTTTAACAAAAAATAAAGTCATTCCTTTCCAAGTTATAAGAAGAGCTCACTACAATTTTAGAAGCTACTTTTGTTTTGAAAAGCTTTTAAATCATTTCTATATCACTTTGTTTTTCAAAAAAGAAAATGAATTGTGATACAAAAAAAAAAAATGATTCTATGAAAACATAATATAAAGGATACCTTATGACAAAGGAATGTGAATTTTCAAATTAAGATCTTTTCAAACAAATGGTCAAAGAAAAATTGTATAGGAAATAAATAGGAAAAGTAGCACTAATGTAGAGAATTTAGAAAAGAATAAAATTACTTTTCGAAAAAGGTCATCTAGGAAAAATAATAAGTCAAATATAAAGTAATTCTTTGAAAACAAAAAGAATCAAAATATTCATTTTAAAAGATTTACAAAATGGATTTCTTGTAAACTATAGTTTTCTAAACTCCTAATTGACATTGTTTTACTCAAGAAACATCATTGGACAACAAACACTTGAGCATGAATAAAATATGAGCTAAGTAGCTATAAAAAGGAGTTTTTCAACTATATAGATAACTAAGTATTTATCAAACAAATTTTGAATGATTTAAAATTTGAAACAAAATTGTTTTTGGGATAGAAAAATTCGTGGTGAATTTGATCACCACTTTTTTGGGGCCTAAATGGTTTAGTTTGATAAAAATAGTTTTAAAAATGGATAGATCTTTTTGAGTAGGTAGAAATCGGTATATTATATGCGCAATTCTGAGTTAAAATGACCAAGTTATGGCCATTTTAAATTAGAATTCTCCTTTATACGAACTTTGACGTTCTTATGACATTGTTTTGTCAAAATTCAAGAAAATCATCAAAAAATACTCATTTTGGATATTTTCTTTGACTAGGTGATTCCGAAGAAGGATACCTATACCTCGAGGACTATTTCGACTAAGTGGATTGTGTGAATGACTCATTCGTTTAAAGAATTGTCAACATGGCATCATGAGTTTATTTCCTTAAAATGCTTTACTTGATTGTGCTCGTAATCTAGTCGCATTAGAATTAAGAAAAGACAAATGGATATGTATGTAAGATAATTTGTTGAAAGGATCCTAAGAATATCAAGACTGGAATTAATATAATTTGTTGAAAGGATCCTAAGAATATCAAGACTGGAATTAATTTAATGTTTGTTTTAGTGTAACACTTGATTTGTATAAGATGCTATTATCACCTTAAATTTAATAATAATGATGCTATGATATCATAAATAAACTGATTCATGCATACCATGAAGTGAGTCACATTACATTGGGTTATTATCCTTGGGTGAGAAGGATTGTAGCTTAGGTCGAAAGCAACACTTGGCGGAGTAACTAAAAGCGATTTCTTGGCGACATGAAGGAAATGCTTGGTGGAAAGTGCGGAAGTAAGCTCAATTCAAGTAGACTTAATATGCTTGGCGATATTGATCGAAAGCATAAATCTTTTTAACTAAAACTACTTGTTTTGAGGTTACGTATCACCAAACCCCGAATGGAGGGCGTAAATCCATTCAATATATAGTTCCCGGAAAACTATATGTCTTGTTTGCCCATGTGTTTGTTGCATTTCATTTGTCTACTTAAATAACTTGTTTGAATTCCATTACACAAGAAGTTATTTATGAAAATAGTTCTCACTAAGACTATAGCTTATACCCCTATAGATATCTTTTGCAGTTCTCCTATTTGTGGTTGAGGCCACATGGACCCTACAGCTAGGTATTTTCTTTTTGAATAAGGAATCTCTAGATGTAGCTTAGTGATGGATAAGATGAAGAAGCATTCTTGTAATAGATTTGTGACTAGGGAATGCCCCTAAGTTTTGTAAGCTTATTGATATGAACAAATGAATATTATGAATCCTCTTTTCTTAATTTGTTATTATATCTTCTTAAGCTTCATAATTCCATGTACGGTCCTCTAAATTTGTGAAAGCATGCCTTACATGTAAACCCCGGTATACTCAATAGTTAAGAAACCCCGGGAGTTGGAAGCGAAACCCTAATCCGGTCCAGTTTGAGTCAAGTGAGTGAAGCCTAGGAACCCTAAATCCGGCTTTCCTTCGGTTTTATAATAAAATAAATATTATAAAGTAAATGAATTTGAATTATTGTTTAAAAGTACATTTTAAACCTTTGAAAGTTTTAAATTCGGAAATTTTTCAATTCCGGGCCTTCCCGAGCTCAATTACGGAAAAGCGTGCCCCGGACCACGGATTTAGAAAAATGTTCCAGAATATTCATTAGAACCGTAATTTTATAAGGATTCCAAAAATATCAATTTTATAATTTTCCGAGCTATAAAAATTACAGTTATAGCTTTTCCCATGTTTTCGGAACAACCGGTAAAGTAGATGTCTTGTCTACTATTCACAAGTACAACCTACACTACACACTACCCATACTCTATTCTTACATCCTTACAACTACTCATTTCAATTTTCTTTTCCAAGAAATTTTGTCTCTTAATCAATTATCACATTTATTACATTTTAATAACTAAATTACAAATATCAAAAATTTCAAAACACACACACACACACACATATTGTGGCCGGCGCCCCCCCTTGTTTTTCCTTCCCACTTGATTTATTTTTGCAAATTTTATTCATTAATAAACCCTAATACCTTCATATATAAACATATTTTTCTCTCTCTCTTCATTTTCTTTTGTTTCAAGTTGTGTAAAAGAAAAAACCCTCTCATTCTTTCCCTTTTGGGCCGTGAGCCTTGCCCCCTCCCCCTCACACATTTCAACTCATTTTCTTCTCTTTTTCTCCTTCAATACTCCTTTGGTATGTATATTTAGGCTTTGTTCATCCCAAATCTTGTAATGGCAAGATCATTCTTGTGTGTTTTCTCATTTAAATCCCAATGAGCATGAGCAAGGGACATGAAAACACTACTACAAGAATCTCAAGCCATCACAAGAAGTGGATCTAGTCTTTGAATGAGTTTTGTTTGAAATTTCAACTTGTTCATGCATGTAAAGTAGAGATCTTGCATATATATTGTTGTTCATGCCATGAGATCCATAATTCATGCATTATATATAGTAGATCTAAAGTTTAGACATCCACAACTTCATGTACATGTATGATCATAGAGCTATTTTTATTTCCATGCATTGATGATCATAAAAATATAGCCTTGTTCATGTAAAGAGGTGTTAGATAGTAGATCTCTACATATAGGAAGCAAGAACATTGAAAAAGGAAAGGTTTTGTTGAATATGCAATGTTGGAAATTCGGAAGAAATTGAAACCCTATCTTAAAAGCCACCAAAATCATTTTTAAACTCATATTTCACAAGAAAAATGGAGGGTATATGTAATAGATATCTTGAAAGAATGATTTTCATAAGTTTGAATGAATTTAGGCATGATAGGAATGTAAAATAAGTGGTTGAGTTAGAATGAAAAATATTGATATGTTGATCAATGGTTAAATTCGTAATTTAGGTTCATGCCTACAAGAACACTTGGTATCTAAGTCTAAATTTGATGTTTTATAAGCTAAATGAAGTCCTTAGGTAATATATATATTGGAGCTTCAATTTTTAATGCATTAGACAAGTTTTTCCTTAAGAAAAATGCAAGAAAATGAAATTTGGAAAAATTCGGATTTTTACAAAAAGCTTGTTTAAAGACATGCTTACCAAATGAAAAATGGGAGTTTTTATGCATGAATGAAGGCCATGATTAATATAGAATTTGAGAACTTATTTTTAGTTAGATAACAAGTGGATTACAAGATTAAAAGTCAAGGAAACCCTAAGGAGTATAATGTGGAAAAAAATAGCTTCTTAGAAATAACCTTTATGGGATTTCCCAACACTTAAGAGTTCATAAGAGTTTATTATCACAAAATTATTATGACCATGCATATATTAAGTTCATCACATGGCATTCATATTAGTAATTCATTCCCATATCATTCATGCATGAATCATCAACTAGGAACGTTTCTTATCAAAAGCAAAACAATTTTTTTTGAGATTGGAACATTTGTGGAACAGATCTGATCCCACTGTTCCGTGACCTTACTATTTTCAAAACTTGGAAATAATACTAGAAATAGGTAGATGTTTTGAAGTAGATAGAGATTGATATAAAATTTGCGAAATTCCGAGTTAAAATGACCAAGTTATGGCCGTTTTAAGTCGGAACTTCCGCAAATAGCGAGAAATCCGAATCCATTTAGTTTAGATGTATAGCTTGATTTAGTTACATAATGAGAGTCTCATTAGGATTATTCTTGCTTGGTAGGTGATCCCGAGCAGGATGACACTCTACCTCCCGACTACTTCTACTAGGAAGATTGGCGTTCAATGGCCAAGTGAGTTTTACTTCCACTCTCAATTAATGAATGTGATTGTAATGTAGTGGCACTAGTGGTGTAGGCAAAGATAAAAAGAAATTGCATATGCATGATGGGGTATATGGGAATTATATATGTTGTCTACTACTGATATGTGAATTGGAACGTAAGGAATATCGAAACCGGGTGTTAAGCTATTGACTGATTAGCTAGTATCTTATGATGAATATCTGTGAATACTTGTTGGTCACTTAAAAGAATTGAATTAATGAATATTTGGTTTCAAATGTAAATTGAATCCATTCATATCACGATGGGGTTGGAGCATTCGCATTGGTTGGTTTTTCGTGATCCATAAAATGAATATGTTGGTTAATCGTGATCCATAAAACGAATTTGTTGGTTAATCGTGATCCATAAAACAAAATATTGTTAGTTGACCATGAGCTTAAACGGCGTCGTACCGCAGCATTCGTTAATCTGCTAACCCGGGATGGAGGGCGCAAGTCCATCCACATATGATTTCCGGTTTGTCATATGTTTGTTGATCACATTTGTATGATGCATACACTTGCTTGAATGATTGTATTTAATTGTGTTATGGAAGTTATTACTCACTAAGCTAGTTAGCTTACGCCCCCATAGTTTTTATCTATTGCAGCACGAGTTTATATGGCTTAGGCCGAGGCAAGCCACAGCACAGGTACCGGAGATAGGAGTTTCCCATAGAAGTTTAATCAATTCTTTTTGTATAGACTTCCGTCGGAAACTAAGGACTCTGGATGACTGTAATAGACTTGTTATTCTTTGCGGGGGAATGCCCCTTAGATTTTGTAAACTATAATTTATGCGTTTTGATTTATTATCTATGGCTAATGAATGCCACATTAAACTATTTAACTCCATTTGTTGAAGTATTCTATTGTCGTAAAGGAACGATTTACATCTACTTAAGACTCTCGAAGGGCTCGGGTAGGGAATTCGAGAGTCTTACTTAGTATGTGGTGGGCTGTTACGTTTAGGATACCCTACGGGGCGTGACATTACACTTAATGTCAAAGCTTCTGGGAATGACCATGGGTGTCATACTTAAGTTTTAATATTGAGTGTGACGGACTGTTACGTTTAGGACACCCCTTGGGGCGTGACAAAACTCCTAAATTAAAACCCTATATCATTTTCTTAATTTCTAACTTATATATTCTCAAATCATTTTCTAAACACTATTAGAACAAAAGATATTGATCTAAAAGGTTTAAACATAACACTCTTACTCTAAAATATCTTTATAATTATTCCTTTCCTTTCCTTTTCCCTTTTTCCTTCCCCTACTTTTGCTTTTTTCTTCCCTTTTTCTTCTCTCTCAGTTCTTTCTCTTCCACTTTCCTTCCTTTCCTTTTCTTTTCAATAGTCAAGCTCAAATCTCAAATTAAACAAGATGATAGAAGAAAATGAAGTTATAAAGAAAGATAGGAATTGGGAATTAGCTTTAGGTAGCTTCATCATCTAAGAAGTGGTGGTGGTAAAGAATGTCAAGTAACTAGGATTGGCCAAATATGCAAGTTCTGTTGTTTTCTTGTTTTAGTGGTTGTTTATGCATGTATTTGATGAATTTATACTAGTCATTTGTAGGATTTAAGATGAAATATGTAAAATTGTAATATATCAAGTGTCAAAATCTAGGTTAGTATGTACATGTATGGGCTAGATAATTAATGGCATGTTTTGATGAAATATGAATGTCACGCCCCAAAGGATACCCTAAACGTGACAGTCCACCACACTCAATATTAAGGCTTAAGTATGACAACCTTAATCATCCCGAAAGTCTCGATATCAAGTGTAAGGTGTACCTTCGTTATCGTAGTGGGCCAAACTTTGGATCATGCCGTTTAAGTAGTCATACCCAATAGCAATTAAGAAAATAAATCATAACAATATAACTAAGGTTCATAAAGTAACTATTAAGGAGTCTTTACAATAGTAAGGGGCATTGTAAACCCCAATTTTCCTAGTAACCAAGTAGATTTCGGAAACCGGAAACCAAAACCCTAAACCGGATTAGCTTAAGCCAAAGATAGAAATATAAGAACCCTGGATTCAACTTTCCTTCGATTTCAAACTAAAAGAAATTTTGTAAAATAATTTAATGTGAAATATTGTTTTAAAGTATATTTCAAAACCTAAAAAGATCTTATTTCGAAAAATTTTATATTTCGGGCCTTCCCGAGATCCATTACGAAAAAGCGAGCCTAGGAAATTGAGATTTGAAAAATGTATACTCTTTAGAATCGAAATTTGATAAGGATTTCAAAAATATAAATTTTCTAATTTTTCGGTTTATAAAAATTATAGATATAGCCCTTTTTCTCGTATTTTCTTTCTTACCAATAAAGTAATTGTCTTGTTTACTATTCACAAGTTGTCACGCCCCAATGGGTATCCTAAACGTGACAGTCCGCCACACTCAATATTAAAGCTTAAGTATGATAACCTTAGCCATTCCCAAGAGCTTTTATATTAAGTGTAAGGCGTACTTTCACAACTTTAGAGGACCATATATGGAATTATGAAGCTTAAGGAGATATAGAAACATATTAAGAAAAGAGGATTCACAATAATTATTCATTCATGGCAAAGACTTTACAAACTTAGGGACAACTCCCTAAACTACTCATCTATTATATAAATATTTGCATGCTAATACTATGCTACATTTTTCCCAAATTTCTAATGTTCAAGAGAGATTACCTGCCCGCATGGTCCACATGGCCTTAACCATAAGTACGGGAACTGCAAAAGATATCTATTGGGGTATAAGCTAATAGGCTTAGTGAGAACTATTTCCATAAATAACTTCTTGTAACAAGATTCAAACAAGTTGATTTAGTCAAACAAATGTAATGCACAAGCACGTGGCAAACAAGCATATAGTTTTCCGGGAACTATATGTTGAATGGATTTACGCCCTCCATTCGGGGTTTGGTGATATATAACCTCAATTCAAGTAGTTTTAAATAAAAAGTTTTCTTGCTCACGAGCACACATCGTCGAGCATTCCGAATCTACTTGATTGACCTTGCTTTCGGATCTACCGCCAAGCATATTCCATTAAGCCGTTAAGCAATCGCTTTCGGATCTCCCGCCAAGTGTTGCTTTCGACATGAGCTTACCATCCTTCTCACCCAAGGATAATAACCCAACAATGCAATGTAACTCACTTCGTGGTATGCATGAGTTCATTATTTTATAAAGTCATAACATAATTATTTTCAACTTTATGGCGATCAAGGAATTTCACACAAATCAATATTAGACTAAAACAATCATTTAGAACAATTCTGGCTTCGATATTCTTAGAATTCTTTCAAGGAATTATTTTACATGCATATCGGTTTATCTTTTCCTAACTCTAGTGCAACTAATTTACAAGCACAACAAGTATAGCATTTAATGGAAATAAACTCACGATGCCATTGTCGTCTATTTCTCTAAGCGGATGAGTCGTTCACACACTCCACTTAATCGTAATAGTTCTCGGGGTAAAGGAATCCTTCCTCGGGGTCACCTAGCCAAAGAAAATACCCACAATGAGTTTTTCTTGATGATTTTCTTGAATTTTGACAAAACAATGTCAAAGAACGTTAAAGTTCGTATGAAGGAATGTTCTAACTTAAAATGGCCATAACTTAGTCATTTTAACTCGGAATCGTGCATATAATATACCGATTTCTACCTACTCAAAAAAGATCTACCCATTTCCAAAATTATTTCCAACAAACAAAGCCATATAAGCTCCGAAGCAGTGGTGACAGAATTCACCACGGATTTTCCAACAAAACAACTTTGGTTCAAGAAATCAAGATTTTGCTTGATAAATACTTAGTTATCTATATAGTTGAAAAATTCTCTTTTGATGACTACTTAGCCCATATTCATTCATGCTCAAGTGTTTTGTTGTCCATTTATTTTTCTTAAGAAAAATCATGTTGGCTTTGTTTTTAGTTTACAAAAATTCCATGTTGGTAAACTTCTTGGAATGATTATGTTGTTTCTTTTTATTTACGAAAACGTTTTATTAGCTTATCTTTGTATCTCTAAGTAAATTTTCTAAGTTTTCTATACAATTACTAATTTGGAGTTTTAGAAAATGCACTATTATTCCTATTTATTTTTCTTGTACAATCTTCTTTATCTATTTGTTTTACAAAATCTTTGCTTGAAATTTCTCATTCTTTTCTCATTCTTCATAGAAATAATCCATCCATAAGAGTTTATTTCCTTGGTAAAAATAAGTGAATTGATATGTGACTTAAGAAATCTTTTCTAAAATTTTTTTGGTTCCTTTTGTAACTTGAAAAGAATAACTTTTATTTTTGTTTTCGAACCATAGATTTTCTTTGCCTATTTGTTTGTATAGATCTTTTGCTTGAAATTTTCTTAGCCATTCATATTTTATAAAAAGAACAATTTTTGTATCAAAAAATATTTTCTTTTGGAAAACAAGGTGGAATAACAACTATTTAAGTAGCTTTTTAAGTAAAAATAGTTTCTAAATTCATAGTGAATTCTTTTTGTAACTAGAAAATGAATGAGTTTATTTTTGTTATCTTATATTTTTATGCTTCATAAACTTATCTCTAAGTGACAAAAAAAATCCTTCTTTTATTTAATTATCTTTAGAAAATAAAATTTTTGGACAACAATCTAAATGAACATGATTATGAGAATAATAATAAACAAGGTAACATAAAGCATTAATAATAAAGTCAAGTATTGGAGTTTTAGCTTTTTCAAGGCTCCCGAGACTAAGAAGTAAACTAGTCCCATAATGAAATAAAATGAAAGGAAGAAAAGCTTGTTTTGACTTGATGAGGACAAGTCTAAGACTAGAGACTAGTCTTAAAAACAACTTGAAATAAATAAATTGCATTGAAGTAAATAAATTGCATGAAAGGTAAATAAATTGCAAGATCATGAGCTTATATGCTCTAAATAGTATATATAGCTATATAGATATAGTAGATAGTTATGAACATAAAAGAGACATAAATGAACATAAGAGAAACATAAATGAATATAAAAGAAACATGAACATAAAGGAATTATGATTATGGACAAAAACAAAGTATGAACCTATTGTTGCTTTCTTAACTTCATGGTTTTAGAAAACACACATTAAGTTCATACTAAGTAGATGAACATGGAAACTTCTTGAAGAAACTCTTACCAAAAAGAAGCTAGACTAAGAAGAACTCTTTGAAGGAACTCTTGAGAGAATTTGAGAGAGATTTTGCTATAATAACTTTAGAGAAGAAGTGGTGTGAAAGAAGTGAAAGAGAAGGGGGGTATTTATAGGAAGTTGAGGAGTGATTTTTGTGTGATTAAAATAAAGTAAAATTAAAACAATTTGAGAGAGGGAGAGGGATAAGGGGCGCCAGCCATGCTTGTAGGAGGGGGATTTGTTTTATTTTTTTGACTTTTTGGAAAGATAAAAGATGTAATATGTAAAGTAGATGTGAAATAAAGTTATGGGAAAGGTAAAAAGTTGAGTTTATAGGTTATGTAGAGTGTAAGAATAGGTGTAAGAAAAAGTAGAGATAAAAGAATAGTATAGAATAGTAATGAATAGTGTAATATAAAGTAGATATGACTAATAAGGTACCGGTAGTAAGAAAATACGCGTATAATAGCTATAACTGTTATTTTTACTTACCGAAAAATTACGAAACTGATATTTTTGGAAAACTTATATTTTTACGAGTCTAACGGTGTATTCGGAATATTTTTACTATTTCGGGCTTCCGGACACGTTTTTCGAGAATTGTGTCCGATCGGGTTCGAAGGACACCGGAATTTTGCGAAACTGAAATTTTTATAAAACCTATGGTTATTACGAACTATTCTAGTTGATTATCCCAACTTCGTTTTCTAGGGCAAAGAAAACGGCAATGCCGGATTTAGTTGGATACGGTAAACTAGGGTTTTGTTGACCTTTAGGGTTCCGTTTGACTTCCGGTTTAGGGTTTTATGCTAAACCGATTCCGAAAATTTGGGGGTTTGCACAAGTACAAGCCCATACCCTACTACACTCACAAGCTACTCCCTATCCTTACATACTTACAAACACTCAATTACATTTTCTTTTCCAAGAAAAATTTGTCTCTTAAGAATTATTACAATTTAAGATTTATTTTTACATAAATTACAAAACAAAACAAATCTAAATTCAACTTCCCCCCTCTCTCCCTCTCACTTGAACTGGTGCACAACCCACCCCCCCCCCCCCCCTTCTTTTATTGCCGTTAATTTATTTTCTTCCTTTATTTATATTGAAACAAACCTTAATTCAACCTACTATATATACTCTTTTATATTTATCTCTCTTCATTCACTTCATTTGTTTCAAAAATTACACAAACCCTCTCCTTTTACCCTCTCTTTGTCGTGACCCACTTGAAGCACACACACACTCACACAAGTTCAATTTCTTCTTCATATTCCTACTCATTTCAAACTTTAGGCGAGGGATCTTTAATTTTTCTACACTAAACCTTGTAATGGTAAGACCATTCATGAGTGTTTTCATATTTAAGTCCCCATAAGCTCTTGCTAGGGACAAGAAAATACTACTACATGAATATCAAGCCATTACAAGAGTAGATCTTATGTTTAAATGTATTTTTGTTGGATGATCTTCATGTTCATGCATGTAAAAGTAGAATAAAACAAAAATCTTGCACAAAAATCTATTTCGATGTTTTCAAACTCCATTTCATGTATCATAAGTAGTAGATCTAGTATTTAAATGCTGATACCATACTTGACATTCATGATCTTGTGGATTTTTTTGTGTTTTAGTGCATTAATGAAGCATAAAGACCTTTGTCTTGTATATATAAATATGGTAGTTAGTAGATCTTTAGGTAGATGAGACAAGAAACTCAAAAAGGAAAATTATTTGTTTGGAAAAGTCAAATGAAAATTCGGATGGTTTCAAAACCATGCATTAAAAACCCTTTTATCAACTCCAAAACTTGTGTTTTATATAAAAAATGAAGAGTATAGGTAATAGATATCATCAAGTGATTATTTTTATAAGTTGAAATGAGATTTGCTAAGAAAAATATGCAAAACAAAGAGTAGAAATAAGATAGGAAATTTTGAGTTGCTAGTCAATTTAAGAAATTCGTAGTAATGGAGTAATGGCATGAAAACACCTATTTTTCAAACTCAAAATGAAAGTTTTATTTCGGAAATGAAGTCCTTAGGGGATAGGATTAATGGAGCTAGGAATTTTAAAGTATTAAACAAGTTTTTCTCAAAAAAATCACTCAAAAACTAATTTTTCAAAATTCGGATTTTGGAATAACCCCTATTTGAAAACATGTTTACAAAGTATAAAATGGGAATTTTCATATATAATAAAGACTCAATTTTTGTAAGGATAATTAGATTTTCTTAAGAAATAATTCCAAAACAAAAGGAAATGATCAAAGTTAAGAAACTAGTTTTCTCAAAAGTAAGTATTCATAGAGTCTTACAAAATAAAGAGCTCTAAAATTTTCTTTTATAAAATATCATCAAGATCATGCACACATCAAACTCATAACATGCCATTCATGATAGGAAATCATCAATATTGCATGTATAGTTGATCTATATCATAGAAACATTACAAATATTCACAAAACTATTTTTCAGAATTAGAATTCGCTATTGATCAGAACTGATTAGAATGTTTCATGACCCAAAAATTTTCAAAACATGAAAATAATATTAGAAATAAATAGATCTTTTTAAGTAGATAGAAATCGATATATAATTTGCGAAATTCCGAGTTAAAATGACCAAGTTATGGCCATTTTAAATCGGGACTTTTACAAATAACGAGAATTACGAATTTACTAGTTTTATTAAATATTTTGGATTAGTTAAGTGATGAAATACTTATTAGGTATTTCTTCCTTTTTAGGTGATCCTGAAATCGACGATTCCCTACCACCGAATTATTATTACTAAAAGACCGGTGAGCCAATGGCCGAAAGAGTATTACTTCCGATTCCATTTCTTGTATGTGATTGTAGTGATAATTGCATTAGACTTTAGAAAAAGATAAAATGAAGATATATATATATATGTAAGTCCCCGAATTTTTGGATCCAAATTTAAGACCTAAACCCTAATCAGAAGTCAAACGGATTCCTAAGTCAACCAAAACCCTAGTTTACCGTAACCACTTAACTCCGGCATTGTCGTTTTCTCAAGCCCTAAGTTGGAAAAGTTAGCTATTATAGTTCGTAATAGCTATAAGTTGTATAAAAATATCAGATTGAAGGATTTCGAGTGTCCTTCAAACCTGATCGGACATAGTTCTTGAAAAACGTGTTCGGAAGCCGGGAATAGGAAAAATATTCCGAATATACCGTTAGACTCGTGAAAATATGAGAATTCCAAAAATATAAATTTCGTAATTTTTCGGTAGCTAAAAATATCAGATATCACTTTTATACGCGTATTTTTTTACTACCGGTATTAAATTGTCATGTCTACTTTTACATTACACTATTTTCTACTATTTTATACTATTCATCTATCTCTACTTTTTCTTACAACCTACTCTTACAAACCACACACCTATTTCTTACACATTTTCAATTCCAATACAACTTCACATCTTTCATTTCTTACTTTTAATTAACAAAATAACAAAAGATCAAATTTTTGTCTTCCCCATGCCTTGAAATTGCGCCGGCCCCCTCTTCATGCCCTCAATTTGTTTTAATTTTCATTTATTTAATTAACACAAATTATCTCCACATTTTCCTATAAATACCCCCTCATACCTTCACTTCTTTCACACCACTTCTTCTCTAAAGTTATTATACCAAAATTTCTCTCAAATCTCTCAAGAGTTCTTTCAAGAAGTTCTTCTAGTTTAGCTTTTTTAGGAGAATTCCTTCAAGATTTCTTTATGTTCATCTACTTAGTATGAGCTTAGTGTGTGTTTTCTAAAACCATGAAGGTTAAGAAAGCAACAATAGGTTCATACTTTTTTTTGTTCATAATCAAATTCCTTTATGTTCATTTATGTTTCTTTTATGTTCATAACTATCTAATATATCTATATAGCTATATATATTATTTAGAGCATATAAGCTCATAGTCTTGCAATTTATTTACCTTTCATGCAATTTATTTACTTATTGCAATTTATTTAATTTCAAGTTGATTTTAAGACTAGTCATTCTAGTCTTAGACTTGTCCTCATCAAGTCAAAACAATTCTTTTTTTTTCTTTTTCGGGACTAGTCTTTTCTTAGTCCCGGGGTACCTTGATGAAGCTAAGGTCCCAATACTTGATTTATTTCTTTATATGCTTATTCTTTTAAGTTATTATGTTCTTTTCATATTTTCATAGCTTATGATTCATATTCATGCATGAACATAATGGTTTTGTCTCAACAAAATAAATGAAGGAAATGTTTTCTTAAGATAAAAGTTTTCTCTAGAAATAAAAATATGGAGTTAATGTTTAGAAACTTATAAGAGATTTTACAAACATACAAAAGACTTATGAAGTAAACAAAAGTTTTACAATAACTTCATCTTTTTCTAAGTAGAACCCTTTTCATTAAAATTAAATAATCCCAAGAAACAAGGAACTAAAATATTCTTGTGAGAAAATTGTCATAACTTTTACAAAATTGTTGGAATCTAAGTTTAGAAAACAAAACCACTCCTTAGGAATTTAAAGAAACTAAATTTAGAAAAAGAATATTTATCACAAATAACTCAAGGTCTTTCAAAAGTAAAATAAATATTCCAACAAAATCTCAAGTTCAAAGTCTTTTAAAACCTTACTTTCCATAAGTTGAGACAACTTCATTTACTTCATACATTGGTTATGAGTCATTACATATATGTATATACCTTTCAAAAAGTTTACAAAATACTTGAAATATTTATCTTTTCAAATGAGCTTTGTTTACAAGAAGGAAAACAAGTTTTTGCAAATTCGTGGCAAATCTGGTCGCTATCTTTTCGGAACCCAAACGACCTAGTTTTATGAAAATAAGCTTAGAAATGCGTAGATCTTTTCGAGTAGGTAGAAAACGGTATATTATACGCGAAATTCCGAGTTAAAATGAGCAAGTTATGGCCATTTTAAGTTGGAATTTCCTTCTATACGATTTTTACCGCGATTTTAAGAGAAATTTTGAAACTTCAAGAATAGAAGTTTTATGAAAGACTCATTTTGGGTATTTCATTTTGTTTAGGTGACGAGGGACCCGAGATCGTCTATCCAGAGGATTATTTCGATTAGACCTACCGATTATGGAGTGAGTTAATTCTTTTCCTAAGTTACATTTCCTTGTTTGTGCTTGTAATTAGTGGAACTAGAAATTTAGGAAAAGATAAATGAACAAATGTTATGAAATAATTGTTGAATGAAAATTAAGTATATCGAAAGACGATATGTTAAAGTGTGACTTTTGTATTGATTTGATGAAATTATGGTTGATCACCTTTAACATGAATCAACTTATATGGTTAAATGTTAAATTGAAATTCATTCATGCATATCATGCTTGTGAGTCGCATTTATTTCACTACTATTCTTCGTGTGGGGAAACGAGGAAGTGGTAGTGGTGGCTAGTAGGAGCCGGTAAGTCTACATGGGCCAGTAGGAGCCAGGAAGTCTACAGGGCAAGCAGGAGCCGGTAAATCTGCAAATATTGATGGTCGTATGGGCCTGTAACCACCCAACCCTTGTCATGGAGGGCGTTAAATCCATGCTACACTTGATTTCCGGTTAATCTTGTGTATTTGGTTGATCATGTGATTGATGCATTACATATGCTTGAATTAAATAAACTTGGTTGTCATATGGAAATGTTATATAGTTAGGAATTATCTCACTAAGCAAGATTTGCTTATACCCTTATAGTTTTCTATTACAGTATGATTATCTATGGTTGGCCCCGAGGAGCCCAGTGTGCCAGGTATGAGCTTACGCTACTAGGAGTTTTTGGAGGAAGTTTATGTATTTTTAGTTTTGAACATAGACTTCTAGGAAAAATCTCTATAGTAGACGTATGTGATAGTTATGTTTATTTTGTTATTAGTATAGTTGATTAAAGACTTTAAGGGGGGGAATGCCCCTAAGATGATGTATACGAACTTATTATGGAATGAAGATCTTATGTTTATATATTTAAGTTTATGCTTGCTTTTGCTATCTATTTAAACGTAATACCCCTGTGAGTCTCCTACTATCTTGGAAGCACGCCTTGCATATGATATCGAAGCTCCTGTGTGACTACAGATTGTCATTCATTAGCTTTAATGTTATATGCGGCGAACTGCCACGTTTAGGGTACCCTCTGGGGCGTGACAGTTTAAGTTGGTATCAGAACGCAAGTTTTAGACATAAGATAGTAGAAATAGACCTTAAAATAGATAGTAATAAGATAGAAACTCTAGCTTAAGATCTGATCCCCTTTTTGTTTTGCTTGATAGTTGACTTTCCCTGAGGTCAAAGAAAAATCCCGACAATTCCTGAAAGACCATGACGAGACCTTCATGAACTACCGTCTTAGACTGAGGGTCCTGTGTGAGGAGTTCGCTTTAGTCGGAAGACCCAGGACCGCCTGCGAAATGTTCAAGTTATGGAAGAAAGAATTGAGACATTCCCTGTGGAGGAACTTACCCAACGAGCTACGATTCGACGCTGTAAGCAGTCGGAGATGGAGTGACGTAGAAGTCATTTATGTGGTGAAAGAATGATGGTTTTCATGTACCGGGAGACCATGCTGCAACAAATGAGCTTCATCTTGAAAGCGGAGGATGGACGACAAGAACCAGACTTTCGGACCTAGAATAAGCTAGGACATCTATACATCTACGCACATGATGAGTTAGGGAATCATATGGACTGGCTGAGGGCAGATGCCGAAGAGCGATTCGACTGGTATGCTGTTTACCGACGGATTGTCCCTACGCCATCAGAATACAATACTCAGCCCAACTCCGTCGGAATGCAGCTAGATGTTATCCCAGATGAGGACTTCATCATGGAGGAGGCCCAAGCAAACGAAGGGAATGGAGAGACGAATGGTAGCACAGAAGGAGATCGGAATGAGGACTCGGAGCCTGAAGAAACCCAGTCTGCATCCCTCTGGGAAGACAACCCTTTGATTCCTAGTCAGGCACCTCCCCGAAGGCTGAGCCAAGATGTACCCATGGAGACCATTGCAAGGAATAACCAGTAATGATTTCCGATTCTGAGGAGGAAGGGAGAAGAAACAATGCTTTTGATCCAAATAGTTCCTGAGAAGCAGATCCCAGACCCCCACAATGGCAATGGCACCGGAGGAAGAAGAAGGACAAGAGGAAACGAATGGCACGACCCGTGGAGAAAGGATTTCCGTACATGACGAAGTTTGGCCGTCTCAAGCAGAGATCACCTCACGATACGGGAAGAGGATGACGGTTAGTCAATATCTGCGACAATTGTCAAACGGCACAAAGGATCCACCAGCAGGAGTATGAACCCAGCACCATCCCGTGAAAAGAAGAAGTTGAAGAAGAAGAAATGGAGCATAACCCGACGAGTCCAACATAGCCTTTTCCTAGGCTTATCTTTGTCTTAATGCATTAATGATTTGCTTTTCTATGTTTTATTTGAACAATTATCTTTTTGATGAGAATGGTTTCCACCTTCTCCAAGTTATGTAAGGATTATTAATTTTTCTTTATTTTGAATGCAAGAATTTTATGATGATTTGATGAATTTCTGAATTTGATTGTTTTAATTATTTCTATGGAATTTCGATATTTCCGATCTTTCCTTGTTGCGAAAATTTAAGAAGTATAAAATTTAACAGACGTGGTAGGAGAGGCAGAAGACGTGAACGTCGCGCTTTTAATAATATACCAGCAGAACCGAAGAATCCTCCAGCAGGACAACAAGCACCAAATCCCCCACCGAATCAACAAGGAGATGTGTGGGCCACCATCAACCAACTAGCAGGGTTGGTCAGTAATTTCATGCAAAATGCACGAAAATGTGCCGCCGCCTGCTGCAAATGCACCAAAAGCAACCGTTAAAGCACCTGCAGCCCCAGAAGCTGAGTCGCATACTGCCCCTTTACCAGCACCACCACCGCCACGACCTTACAGAAGTTCCTTGCCGGACTTCATAAAAAGCAACAGATATTTCGACGGAAATTTTGGAAAGCCAGACGAAGCTGAAGACTGGCTAGCCCAGATCGAAAGGTCGTTCGCCGCTTACGAAGTTCCCCATCATCTACGTCTGGATTATGGCACATACATGCTGCGATTCAATGCCAGAATATGGTGGGAGTCGAAAAGCAGGGAATTGTTGCCACCCGTGACCTGGGCAGTTTTTCGTAGAGAGTTTCTGGACAACTATTTCCCTGGGAGCTTAAGAGTACAGTATAGTGGAGACTTTCTCCATATATCCCAGAAGGGAAGGACAATAGAGCAGTACGAGACGGAGTTTAGCCGACTGCTTCAATACGCGCCTGAGTCCTTCAAGCATAGTGAGGAGCTGAAGAGGCAAGTATTTCTGAGTGGCTTGGATGAAGATATAAGGATGCGTCTGGAGGAGTTAGATCTGAGGACCCTCCGAGAATTGGTAGAAAGGGCTCGTATCATTGAGGGAGCAAAGAAAAGGAAGAACAAAGCCCCTGAGAGAAAGACCTTCGTGTTCGGCAAGAGAGCTCAGGATAGCTATAACCCCAGTTTTCAGAGTAAAAGGTTCAAGCCCTTCAACAGCTTCCGAGGAAGTTGTTAGCAACAAGGACACATCCAAGATCAAGGTGACCTGCTGGAAATGCAAGGAAGAGCACTATCCAAAGAGGTGCCGCTGTTGCAACACAAGTGCTACTTTTGTGGAGACCCCAGCCACAAGATAGTGATTGCCCAAAGAAGGCTTCTACTGTTTGCTTCGTTTGCAAGCAAACCGGGCACTTCGCCAACGAATGCCCACAAGAAAGAATGCCCCAGCTAGACCATTTGGGTCAGTGGGAGGAGTGGCATCGGCAAAGAACGGAAGCGGAGGAAGCAACCCAAGCCGATCTGGAGCAGCTGTCCACGGAATGAGGATATACAACCTGGAAGGACAGTGGGTATGCGAGGAGTCTGATGACGAAGGAGCAGAGCTCGCCGCTGTAGATGGAGACTATGGCTCAGATTTTGGATTGGTGACAGGTCAGAATCGAAAACCTTTTCTTTGATATAATTTGTCAAGTTTCCTACGTTCAATACCTACGGTACAAGTATAAAGTTTTAATACCCGCGATTAGCTTAAGTATACCAGTCTCGTAATTAGTATAAAAATTCGAGTGCAGGACACATACTCATAGCTAGTCAACCCGCGTATGCTTTGTTCGATACGGGAGCTACCCACTCCTTTATCACCGTTAGCCTGGCCAAGCGAATTGGGTTACCCATAGATACTATTGCTACTGGTTTTCGAGTAAAACCCCCACCGGAAGCATAGTAACGACAAAGGAAATGCTAAAGGATGTCCAATGGAGATACAAGGGAGTCACTCTAAGTGTGACCTAATAATCTTGGAGATGAGCAAATACGAAGTCATCTTGGGTATGAGTTGGTTAACATCTGTCAAAGCCTTAGTGGATTGCAAACAAAAGGAAGTGAGGTTTAAAGATCAAAGTGGATGTGAAGTAGTGTTTAGAGGAGAGTCCACGGTGAAGTTAAACTCATTCGAGTTGGTGGATGAGGATGAAATCAACATTAGTAACCTGGATGAAGAAGAAGGAAAAGCCTGAGCTTGGATCCATACCCGTAGTTAAAGAGTTCCCAGACGTGTTTCCGGACGTATTGCCTGGATTGCCACCCAAAAGAGAGATAGATTTCGAAATTGACCTATTAATCAATACGGAACCGATCTCAAAAGCACCCTATCGAATGGCACCAGTAGAACTGAAGGAGTTAAAGACTCAACTACAGGACTTAATGGATCAAGGATTTATCCGACCAAGTGTGTCACCTTGGGGAGCACCAGTATTGTTCGTAAAGAAGAAGGATGGTTCCATGCGTTTATGCATCGACTACCGGGAGCTTAATAAGGTTACCATCAAGAACAAGTATCCACTCCCAAGATAGATGACCTCTTCGATCAGCTTCAAGGAGCAAGTGTCTTTTCAAGGATCGATCTAGTCAGGATACCACCAGTTGAGGATTAAACCTGAAGACGTACCAAAGACAGCTTTTAGGACTCGCTATGGACATTACGAGTTTCTAGTGATGCCTTTTGGATTAACCAACGCACCAGCAGCTTTTATGGATCTCATGAACCGAATATATAAACCCCTGCTGGATAAGTGCGTGATAGTCTTCATCGACGATATCCTGATCTACTCAAAGACGCGAGAGAACAACATGAGAACACTTAAGAATGGCGTTACAGACCTTGCGTAAGCATAAGTTGTACGCTAAGCTGTCTAAGTGTGACTTTTGGCTGGAAAGATATCCTTCTTAGGACATGTCGTATCGGGAGAAGGAATATCGGTAGATCCTGAGAAGATCAAGGCAGTAATGGAGTGGAAACAGCCTAAGACAGTTACTGAAGTGAGGAGTTTTCTCGGTTTGGCTGGATATTATAGGAAGTTTGTTAAGAATTTTTCAACCATCGCCAAACCCCTCACTCAGCTAACCCAAAAGGAGGAGAAGTTCATCTGGACAGACAAGAGGGAGCAAAGTTTCCAGGAGCTAAAAAGAAGACTTGTCTCTGCCCCGATTTTAATTCTACCAGACCCCGAAAAGTCCTATACAGTGCATAGTGATGCGTCAAGGAATGGACTCGGATGTGTGTTGATGCAAGACGGAAAGGTAATCGCTTATGCATCCCGACAGCTTCGACCCCATGAACAAAACTATCCTACTCATGATCTGGAGTTAGCCGCGTTGTGTTTGCATTAAAGTTGTGGAGGCATTACTTATAGGACAAAGGTGTGAGATCTACACCGATCATAAGAGCCTCAAATATCTTTTTACACAAAAGGAGCTGAACATGCGGCAACGGAGATGGTTAGAGCTCATCAAGGATTACGACCTTGGAATCAACTACTGTCCAGGGAGAGTAAATGCAGTTGCAGATGCCCTAAGTAGGAAAAATTATGGGGAAGTAGCCTCTTTGCTCACTGATAAGAAAGAGTTGATAAAAGAATTTGAAAGATGAGCATTGAATTTATAGGGCAAAGCGTGGAAGTGGAGATTGCCAACCTTGTCATGGAACCCACCTTAGTAGAAAGAATCAAGGAGGCCAGCGATATGACGAGGCAATTTTAAAGATTAAGAAAGAAGTGCAGGAAGGAAGGTACACTGATTTTTCCATAGATGAGGATGAAGTGTGAGGATGAAAGGCAGGTTATGTGTTCCGGATGATGAGGACATAAGAAAGGAAATCATGGAAGAAGCACATCACTCCGGATACACCATGCATCCAGGAGGAACGAAGATGTACCAAGATCTGAAGAGCCACTATTGGTGGAACGGCATGAAGAGAGACGTAGCAGACTATGTGTTGAAATGTCCCACATGCCAACAAGTAAAAGTGGAGCACCAAAGACCTGGTGGACTTCTGAAACCCCTGCCAATACCCGAGTGGAAATGGGACCAAATCACGATGGATTTTGTGTGTGGATTGCCAAGGACGTCGGCTGGATATGATGCGATTTGGGTCATCGTGGATCGATTGACGAAGACGGCCCATTTTCTTCCAATGAACATGACGTACTCTATGGACAAGTTGGCAAGAATGTACATAAGAGAAATAGTACGCTTGCATGGAGTACCCGCTGGAATAGTCTCCGACCGGGACCCAAGGTTTATCCAAATTTTGGATGAGTTTGCAGAAGTGTATGGGAACTAAGCTACATTTCAGTACTGCTTATCACCCACAGACGGACGGTCAATCGGAGAGGACAATACAAACGTTGGAAGATATGCTGCGGGCTTGCGTCATAGAGTTTAAAGGTAGCTGGGACGCACACCTACCTCTGGTAGAGTTTGCCTATAATAACAGCTATCATTCCACGATCCAAATGCCACCCTATGAAGCATTGTATGGTAGAAGATGTCGATCCCCTTTGTTTTGGGATGATATAGAAAAGTTAAGCCTTGGTCCAGACTTGGTGCAAGATGCGGTTGACAAAGTGCGGGTTATCCAAAGAAAAATAAAAGAAGCTCAAGATAGGCAAAAGAGCTGGGCAGATATGAAGAGACGTGTGCTTGAATTCGAAGTTGGAGATCATGTGTACTTAAAGGTAAATCCCATCAAGAGTATCCACCGAATTCGAGCCCAAGGAAAGCTAAGCCCACGCTACATTGGACCCTTGAAGTAGTGGAAAAAGTGGGAAATCTTGCTTATCGCTTGGCACTCCCTCCCAACCTATTTGGAATCCATAACGTGTTTCACATATCAGTCTTACGAAAACATGTGCCGAACCCTACCAGAATTACAAAAACATATGCAGAAGCTCCAGAATAAAGAGATCAAGTATGTGAAGGTTTTATGGAGAAACCACTCACACGAAGAAGCAACCTAGGAGGCAGAAAGCGATATACGTCAGAAGTACCCGAGTCTGTTCAAGGAATCAGGTATGAATTTCAAGTTTTGAGGACAAAACTTTCTTTAAGGGGGGTAGGTTGTAAGTCCCCGAATTTTCGGATCCAAATTTAAGACTTAAACCCTAATCAGAAGTCAAACGGATTCTTAAGTCAACAAAAACCCCAGTTTACCGTAACCGCTTAACTTTGGCATTGCAGTTTTCTCAAGCCCTAAGTTGGAAAAGTTAGCTATTATAGTTCGTAATAGCTATAAGTTGTATAAAAATATCAGATTGAAGGATTTCGAGTGTCCTTCAAACCTGATCGGACATAGTTCTTGAAAAACGTGTTCGGAAGCCGGGAATAGGAAAAATATTCTGAATATACCGTTAGACTCGTGAAAATATAAGAATTCCAAAAATATAAATTTCGTAATTTTTCGGTAGCTAAAAATATTAGATATCACTTTTATACGCGTATTTTCTTACTACCGGTATTAAATTGTCATGTCTACTTTTACATTATACTATTTTCTACTATTTTATACTATTCATCTATCTCTACTTTTTCTTACAACCTACTCTTACAAACCACACACCTATTTCTTACACATTTTCAATTCCAATACAACTTCACATCTTTCATTTCTTACTTTTAATTAACAAAATAACAAAAGATCAAATTTTTGTCTTCCCCATGCCTTGAAATGCGGCCCCCCCCCCCCCCCCCCCCCCCCCCCCCCCCCCCCCCCCCCCCCCCCCCCCCCCCCCCCCCCCCCCCCCCCCCCCCCCCCCCCCCCCCCCCCCCCCCCCCCCCCCCCCCCCCCCCCCCCCCCCCTCTCTTGATGCCCTCAATTTGTTTTAATTTTCATTTATTTAATTAACACAAATTATCTCTCACATTTTCCTATAAATACCCCCTCATGCCTTCACTTCTTTCACACCACTTCTTCTCTAAAGTTATTATACCAAAAATTTCTCTCAAAATCTCTCAAGAGTTCTTTCAAGAAGTGCTTCTTAGTTTAGCTTCTTTTAGGTGAGAATTCCTTCAAGATTTCTTTATGTTCATCTACTTAGTATGAGCTTAGTGTGTGTTTTCTAAAACCATGAAGGTTAAGAAAGCAACAATAGGTTCATACTTTGTTTTTGTTCATAATCATAATTCCTTTATGTTCATTTATGTTTCTTTTATGTTCATAACTATTTAATATATCTATATAGCTATATATATTATTTAGAGCATATAAGCTCATAGTCTTGCAATTTATTTACCTTTCATGCAATTTATTTACTTCATTGCAATTTATTTAATTTCAAGTTGATTTTAAGACTAGTCATTCTAGTCTTAAACTTGTCATCATCAAATCAAAACAATTCTTTCTCTTTTCCTTTTTCGAGACTAGTCTTTTCTTAGTCCCGGGGTACCTTGATGAAACTAAGGTCCTAATACTTGACTTATTTCTTTATATGCTTATTCTTTTAAGTTGTTATGTTCTTTTCATATTTTCATAGCTTATGATTCATTTTCATGCATGAACATAATGGTTTTGTCTCAACAAAATAAATGAAGGAAATATTTTCTGAAGATAAAAAGTTTTCCTTTAGAATAAAAATACGGAGTTAATGTTTAGAAGAACTTATAAGAGATTTTTACAAATATAAAAAAGATTTATGAAGTAAACAAAAGTTTTACAATAACTTCATCTTTTTCCAAGTAGAATCCCTTTTCATTAAAATTAAATATTCCCAAGAAACCAAGGAATTAAAATATTCTTGTGAGAAAATTGTCATAACTTTTACAAAATTGTTCGAATCTAAGTTTAGAAAACAAAACCACTCCTTAGGAATTTAAAGAAATTAAATTTAGAAAAAGAATATTTATCACAAACAACTCAAGGTCTTTCAAAAGTAAAATAAATATTCCAACAAAATCTCAAGTTCAAAGTCTTTTAAAACCTTACTTCCCATAAGTTGAGACAACTTCATTTACTTCATACATTGGTTATGAGTCATTACATATATGTATAAACCTTTTAAAAAGCTTACAAAATACTTGAAATATTTATCTTTTCAAATGAGCTTTGTTTACAAGAAGGAAAACAAGTTTTTGCAAATTCGTGGCAAATCTGGTCTCTATCTTTTCGGAACCCAAATGACTTAGTTTAATGAAAATAAGCTTAGAAATGCGTAGATCTTTTCGAGTAGGTGGAAAACGATATATTATATGCGAAATTCCTAGTTAAAATGATGAAGTTATAGCCATTTTAAGTTGGAATTTCTTTCTATACGATTTTTACCGCGATTTTATGAGAAATTTTGAAACTTCAAGAATAGAAGTTTTATGAAAGACTCATTGTGGGTATTTCATTTTGTTTAGATGATGAGGGAACCGAGATCGTCTATCCAGAGGATTATTTCGATTAGACCTACCGATTATGGAGTGAGTTAATTCTTTTCCTAAGTTACATTTCCTTGTTTGTGCTTGTAAGTAGTGGAACTAGAAATTTAGGAAAAGATAAATGAACAGATGTTATGTAATAATTATTTAATGAAAACTAAGTATATCAGAAGACGATATGTTAAAGTGTGACTTTTGTATTGATTTGGTGAAATTATGGTTGATCACCTTTAACATGAATCCAACTTATATGGTTAAATGTTAAATTGGTATTCATTCATGCATATCATGCTTGTGAGTCGCATTTATTTCACTACTATTCTTCATGTGGGGAAACGAGGAAGTGGTAGTGGTGGCTAGTAGGGGCCGATAAGTCTACAAGGGCTAGTAGGAGTCGGTAAGTCTACAAGGGCCAGTAGGAGCCGGGAAGTCTACAGGGCAAGCAGAAGCCGGTAACTCTGCAAATATTGATGGTCGTATGGGCCTGTAACCACCCAACCCTTGTCATGGAGGGCGTTAAATCCATGCTACACTTGATTTCCGGTTGATCCTGTGTATTTGGTTGATCATGTGATTGATGCATTACATATGCTTGAATTAAATAAACTTGGTTGTCATATGGAAATGTTATATAGTTAGGAATTATCTCACTAAGCTAGATTTGATTATACCCTTATAGTTTTCTATTATAGTATGATTATCTATGGTTGGCCCCGAGGAGCTCAGTGTGCCAGGTATGAGCTTACGCTACTAGGAGTTTTTGTAGGAAGTTTATGTATTTTTAGTTTTGAACATAGACTTCTAGGAAAAATCTCTATAGTAGACTTATGTGATAGTTATGTTTATTTTGTTAATTAGTATAGTTGATTAAAGACTTTAAGGAGGGAGAATGCCCCTAAGATGATGTACGAACTTATTGTGGAATGAAGATCTTATGTTTATATATTTAAGCTTATGCTTGCTTTTTCTATCTTTTTAAACGTAACAACCCTGTGAGTCTCCTACTATTTTGGAAGCACGTCTTGCATATGATATCGAAGCTCCTGCGTGACTACGGATTGTCATTCATTAGCTTTAATGTTGTATGTGGCGGACTACTACGTTTAGGGTACCCTCTAGGGTGTGACAATATATATATATATATATATATATATATGATGAGGATAAATGGGAATTGTGCATGTTTGTTGATGCTATGAGAAATTGAAAATAAGAATACCGAGGTCGGGTGATTAACTATTGCTTGTATAGAGGAATTAAGATTGATTGTCTGTAATTATTGATTGATCACCTAAGGAATTTGTATAATTGACTATTCAAAATTGAAAATAAATATGGACTTATTCATATCATAAATGGGAATTGTCACGCCCCGAGGGGTACCTTAAACGTGGCAGTCCGCCGTATACAATACTAAAGCCTAAGAATGACTACCTTAGTCACACAAAGATTTCCATATCATGTACAAGGCGTACATCGCAACCAAGGGAACGCATCGGAGTAGCGCAATTTATATTGATAATAAATAAGTAACAAGGCAAAGAGAATACTTATCATAGATCATAAACATATTGCATTGCAATTCTTAGGGGCATATCCATCTATTATCTTCAAATAAATATACATCACTATTCATATAAGTCATTATATGTAAAGACCCTTACAAATTACTTATCTTATGATTCTATTTCCTTCATAGAAGCTTAACCAATCCTTCCATGATATCTTCAATGTCATGATGCTCAATTTAAGCAATGTATATACCTGTTTCAACAAAATCTATAGGGGTATAAGTTACAACTAGCTTAGTGAGATATTCCTTTTCATTCGCACCACTTTTTCAAACAAGTTTATTTATTTAATCACACAAATGCTATGCATACAATGCAACAATCACATGATTACGCGAATATACATAGTCATCCGGAAACCATATATAGAACGGATTTACCCCTCCGTATCAAAGGTTAGGGAATCGGGGTTGAAGATCCTCGACCTTCTACTGCTGGTCCCCAGGTCCTCACCCACAGCGTTCGGTTGGCTCGGCTCCAAACCTAGAGTCGCTTTCCCCGAGCGATTTGGATTCTCCAAGAAGGAACATGGCCCGTGGCACCGCACGATCACGGCCAATCCAACTCTACGCGTAGGAGTAGCAGCCTTCCGAAATAGATGTGACTCGATGGATGCTATGCGTGAACGTTTTATTGTTCTTAGGTCAAACCTTATTAAGGTTTATTAGGGGCGATCAATCAATTTAGCAACAATAAACAATCATACAAGTAAGTAAACAAAATTATTTAAACAAGCAGATCGAAGTTGCGATATTCTTAATTCTCAATTCATGCATAAACATAGAATCATATATATACGCATAATCCCGAAATCCCCAAATATATTCATTTTTATCTTTTCTTAGTATACTAATGCTACTAACTTACAAGCACAAGCAAGGCAACGAAATTAGAAGGAATAACTCACTCGTCCATTTCGCTATCTTCTTAGTCGTAGTAATCCTCGGGTAGGGTATTCTCGTATCCTTCGTCACCTAGACAAAAGAAATACCCGGGATAAGTCTTCCATGAATTTCTATTCTTGGAGATTCTAAACTTTACTTAAAATCGCGGTAAAATCGTATAAGAAGAAATTCCAACTTAAAATGGCAATAACTTGCTCATTTTAACTCGAATTGCGCATATAATATATCGATTTCTACCTATTCGACGAGGGCTATCTATTTCTAAGGTTATATTCATCAAACGAGGTCACAAAGGTGGCAATCAGAGGGGTGCAGTAGGTCTGCACGAATTTCCCCATTTCGCAAAACAAGTTCCAAATCCAAATCACACTTTATCCAAAAAATTTGATAGATACTTAGCTATCAATATACCTTGAAAAAAATCCTTTAGATAATCATATAACTCATTCATCAAGTATGATTCTTGGACGATAATTAATTATTTTATTATGGCCTTGATCATAATTTTAGAAATTTGGAAAACATGGTTTTAGTCTTATCTTTTGAAAAATAGCCTTTTAGGTTTTTATATTAGTTTGGGGATTTTTTACTCTTTATATCTATCTTATAGTTTTTCTTTGTCCAAGATTTTACTCCAAAAATCACTTCCGTTGTATTTAGCCTATGGTTTGAAAGTAGGCTCTTGAGTTGGTTTTCTAAGTTGGAAAAACTTGCTTTACTTATTTCGAAAAAAGAGTTTGTAAATTTCTTGAATGATTTTTCTTGAGAAAAGTTTTTGTAAAGATTAACCTAGTCAATTCTAAGTTTTTCGAAACAAAATCTTTATCTTCATATTGCTTAAATTTTGAGGTAAAACTTTTTTGTTTCTACTATATTGAAAATGTGAATTTCATACTTTTAAATTCCTTTAACTTTCTTAAATATTTTTGTAAGATCTCCTTAGTTTTGTTTTTGAAAAGATACTTATTTTATCAAGTCATCTTTGAAATCCATTTTTTTTTATGAAATTTTTTTTTCTTTGAAATGCCACGGTTTTATGTAAACTAGAAAATTGTTGCTTTTGTCAAAACTAGTTTCTTTAATTCTTAAACTCTTTTGGAAAAACAAATCCTTTAACAACTTTGATGACTAAAAATCCTTTTCTTTAGTTTTTCAAAGAAATTCCTTTCTCTTTGTAGCCAACTATTTATTTTCAAAGTTGGTTTCATGAGTTTAGTTACCATTGGTTATTGTAATATCTTAACCATGAATCATTTTAATTTATGAGCATAAGTAAATAAAAATAAAAGAGAGATATGAACAAGAACATATAGTAATATACATATATATCAAGTATTGGGAGATCTAAGCTCCCGGGACAAAGAATAAATTCCGTCCCCAAAATATAAATAAAAGCAAGAAAATAAAATATCAAGCATTGGGAACCTTAGCTTCATCAAGGAATCCCGTCAAGTATTAGAGCCTTAGCTTCATCAAGGCATCCCGGGACTAAGAATGGACTAGTCCCAAAAGGTTAAAGAAAATAAATAAAAGATTTTTGACTTGATATGGACAAGTCTAAGACTAGAAAGACTAGTCTTAAAATACTAAGAAAGCAAGTAAATAAATTGCATTCATAAAGTAAATAAATAACAAGATCAAAATATAAAACAAGTAATAAATGAGAAGGTATAAATATGCATGAAGGTAATTCCATGAACAAGAAGCAAACATGATCTTAATGTGGTTGTCTTTAGTTTTTCAACCTAAGAAACAACATCAAAACCATATAAGGTTACTTGGCATGGGAAAAAAATGAAATATGAGTTCTTCATTACCTAAATGGGTAAGAAGAAAAGAAGGATTGCTTTCTTGAAGGTTTTTGGTAGTGGTTAGAAATGAGGCTTGAAAAGAAACTTATTTTGGTAGAAAAAGAGAGTTTCTTCTCACAAGAAGAGAGTTCTTGTAAGAATATGGAGAGGAGTGTTTTGGAGAGAATTTTACATAAATTCTCTACTTGAGAAAGATGTGAAGAAATGAGAAGGGGAGAGGTGATATTTATAGGAAAAGAGGAGAGGAATTAAGAGTGATTTAAATAATTGAAAAAGAAAATAAAAAGAGAGGAAAGAGAGAGAGTGATTGGATGACAACATGAAGGGGGAGAGAGAAAAGTACAATTATGATTAATTTTTGTGTAAGAGAAGTGATATTTTGTAAGAAAGGTATGAGTAGATTTTTATGAGAAAAGAAAATGTGAATAGTGTGAATTGTGTCATTTGTAAGAGTGATTAGATATAAAGTAGAGAGAGTGAATAGTAATGAATAGTAGAAAATTACTATGAATAGTAGATTAGACAATTAAAGTACCGGTAGTAATAAAAATACGCATAATAATGCGATATCTGTAATTTTTAGCTACCGAAAAATTCTAAAACTGATATTCGGGAATCCTTATATTTTTACGAGTCTATTGGTATAAACGGAATATTTTTAATATTCCGAGCTCCGGGACACTCTTTTCGAGAACCGATCCCGTTTGGGTCCGAAGGTCACTCGAAATTGGCGAATCTGATATTTTTATGTTATCCTATGTTATTACGAACTATTCTAGGTCATTAACTTAATTTCGTTTTCTAGGGTTTGAAAACGCGGGATTGCCGGATCTTAAACACTAGGGTTCGTTTATAGGCTTGTTGACTTTTAGGGTTCCATTTTGATTTTTGTTTTCGTCGAGATATTCGTAAGATCGTATAATTTTCGAGTCTTGATCGTTTTAGAATTTTAGCTCAAAATTTATATTTTATTTTATTTGTGATTATTTAATAGTTTTTAGTTCTCGGAATCGTTTAACCGAGTCTAGGTTTATGAGTTGACTCAGTTTGACTTTTGTTGAAAATTTAGATTTTGTGATTCTAAAATTTTACTGAAGGATTTAGGATTTTATCATCTCGTTGTTAAGCGGTACTTAGATCTATCGTTTCGATTCGCGTTTTGGGAATTGGCTAGATTATTTAATCGACGTACGGACGTTGATTATATCGGTAATTGGACTTTATATTTCGTTTCAAGGGTTCTCGTTTTCTCAAGATTGAGAAAACTCGTTTTTGTTCTTATTTGGAATTAAGTTTTAACTTGGTTCGATTTTTAGGGTTTCGTTTCCAATGTTTTGACTCGGTCTAGAATTTGGTCTTTATCTTGAGTCGATTTTCGGGATTTAATTTTTTATGCTTAAACTTCTATGATTATTAAATATTCGGGGGTTTACAACCTACCCACCTTAAAGAAAGTTTTGTCCTCAAAACTTGTTATGCGTACGCTAGTTGATGAGAAATTGTATATCGTCGTTCATCAACATTTGTGATATTTGGAATTTTGTCTCAAGTCTTTTTGTTGGAACGGTATTATGATTTTATTAAGTCGTTCCTTTAATCTCTATACATCTGATACCTTCTTTAGTTTTACTTCCATAAAAAGGGGTTGGAAGTTTATCGTTGTTCTTGAATTTATTTTTGTATTTTCTATTTCTCATGTATCTTTAGTCGGTAATATTGGAATTTCGTTAATCTTGTGCGTTTAATATTTTATGCATATAGCATATATAGAATCAATAAGATTTGTTTTAGCGATTTTCAACCTTCACTTTACTTGACCCTTTTTGAAGAATCTCAAACTCGACCAACAGAACAGACGACGGACGACTTTGACTTGACTCAATCTTGAATTGATGACGACTTACTGTGACATGACACTGGTACATTCACTTGACAAAGGAAGGTTGTGAATTCGCTTTCCCATTCTTATGTGAGCATATATATGACATGCATATATAAAATACGCAATGTTTACACTTATTCCATATCGTTGTTTTATTCTTTACGTGGTCATCTTGACAAGGTTTGAGGTCAAGATGAAAAATTTGGAGTTTGCTTGTTGGGATCTTATCATTACCGATTCTAGCTTTTAGGCGGTAATAGTTATGCTTTTGATGTACTTTATTTTTGGTGTGTTCAAGGTAAATGGCAATTGATTTGCTTTCTTCTTTTGGTACGTACAAAATTTTCGACAATCATATTTTTATTCCATCGGTATTAAGGAAAAAGGTGACAATTACATAATCTATGGTCATTACTAGCAAACTGTTTCTTTGGTCCAAGCGGTACAACAAGAAATTTATTGTCTAAGGGTAACCTGATATCTATTCGCATTCGTGACTATTGTCTCCTTCTAAAACAACGAATTCTAACTCTTGGTTGGCTTCCTCGCAAATCCATTGTCCTTGTAGGTTGTACACACGTATTTCTTGTAGGGGTATCGCCGAGTATCTCCCTTCCATATTTTTCTTCTTAGGACACTTCTTGGCAATATGTCCTGGCTCCTTACAGATCAGGCAGGTGGCAAAGGTTTTCTTTGGCCATCTCATGACTTTGTGATTCGGACTCCCGCAGTAGTAACACTTGTGTTGTAACTTAGGACACTGCCTTGGTTGATGTCCCTTTTTGCATTTCCAACATTGGGTATCGGTTTCTTTTTATCCTTCTTTCTACTCGGGCTAACCAATGTTTCGAGCTCATTAACTTTGAGGCTTAGGCTAGGTTCACTTATAAATTCCTCCTCAATTATCATGACATTTCCTTCCGTCCTTCTCCTTTTCTTAGCACCATCCACAATTCGTGCTCTTTCTACTAGTTCTCGGAAATCTTTGATGTCAAATTCTATCAACTTGATACGAAGGTCTTCATCCAATCCTCCTAAGAAGACTTGCCTTTTTAGTTCCTCTATCCTTATATGATTGGGGCATATTGTAACAGTTTACTGAACTCTGTTTCGTATTGTTCAAGACTACAGCCTCCTTGAGAAATACTTAGGAAATCTGCACTAAATTGGATTCTCAAGCTTCCAGGGAAAAAGTTCTCCAAGAATTCATGCCTAAATGTCTCCCATGTGATTGGTGGTAGTAGCTCTCTACTTTTGGATTCCCACCATATTCTTGCATTGAACCTCAGCATAAAAGTTCCATATGTAAGCTGAAGGTGTAGTGGTACTTCAAAAGCATTGAAAGATCGTTCTATTTGTGCTAACCAATCATCGGCTTCATCCATTTTCCAAAAGCTCCATTAAAATATCGATTGCACTTAATGAACTCTGGCAACATATTTTGATAAGGTTTCGGTAAAGGTGGCTCAACTGGTGTCATTTCAATCGGTGGTGTTGGAACTTCTGGTGCTGCTTCTTGTGCAAGTACTGGTGTAGGCATAGCCTGAGCCTGTTGTGCGAAATTCCTTATGAGGTTGGCAAGTTGTTCGATGTTAGCTTGATCCATTTGCGGTAGGTTTGGTTGCTGAGGTCCCTTCGGGTTCTCAGGTTCTACAGGGGGTATTTCTTGGTTGCGTTGAGCACGAGTACGTCTCCTATTTGTTCTACAGGTTTTATTAAACTAGTGTGAGATTTTTGAACTTTATTAAGTCCTAGACGTTTTTCAGAAAATCGATCAAGAGACAAGCAAATAGCAATCGAGTATGGAAATGAGCAAATATATAGAAGAAATATTAAAAATTGTCTGAAATCATAATAATGAAAAGGAAATTCATATTATTAAAACAATTACATGAAAACAGAAGGAAGACTTAAATACTTCCTTTACAAAAGTTCAAAAAAAGGATGCAAAACATAATAAATTCAAATCATTACATAAACAACGTATACATCATTGTTTAATCCTCTTTACAAAAGCGTTTCTCCTATCGGTATATTAAGGCTTTTATGGAAGGTTTAGCGTTCATTCCTGCTCCGGATTACACTTCATAGGGTAGGAATATTTCCTTGATTACTTGATCCCTCGTCTTCATTATCAGTAACTTTTTCTTTTCCTTTGTGGTGAGATTTGGTGGTAGGATCTCTAGACGAAGTCCCACATTCTTTCTTGGATGGGTCATCTCTTTCGGGGACTGAGATGGGGTCGTCCCATAAATCTTGCGTCTTTAGATCTTCACGTACATAGAGATACCACACCTTGCACATGTAGCACGTTTCTTTGGCACTTGGGGTAATTCTTGGTCCTACAGATGAGACGACTGCATACATAGCCTTTCCTTATTGTTGTTGGGTAATTGTTGGCACTGTGTTTTCTCTTTGCATGACCAGAATAGATAGTGCCATTCTTCTTAGGACAATTAAGGATTTTGTGGTCTTTGTTTCCACAGAAGTAGCACTTGTACTGCAGTTGTGGGCAACTTTTGGGGAAATGTCTTCCTTTAGACTTCCAGCATCTGACCTTAAGGGTTGCGAAGTCCTTAAGAGGTTGGAGTTGTTTATGCTTCTTAGCCTGGGATTCTTGATTGGCTATGAAGGAAGGGACTTGTGCTACTGGTGTTGCTCCGAGTTGGGGTCTTATAACCGGAGTGGTCGTAGAGGTTGTGGGTGTTTGTTGTATGTATGCTCTTATCGTCTCTTCTAAAAGTCTTATGGTAGCTAAGAGTTCTTGAGTTAGATCTTGTGGTGAGAGTGCTCCTGGTTCTTGTTGTTCTTCGAGAGGGGTGCTTGATTGTGGCATAACTTCCTCGGGTAGCTTCCTAGAACCAAACGAAGTGGTCGTATTAGATATTTTCTTTAATACGAGTTTTACGCACAGTTATTTGTTTTTAAAGGAAAGCGAAGCTTTATAGACTTTTATTTGTCTAATTAAAGGTTAATGTAGGTACTTAATGTTATTTACCTAAGGGTCTTACTTGTAAAAGAGTCATTATACTTAAATTGTCCCTAATTGGTCTTGAATAGGGTTACTATGCATTAAGGCTTGTTGATCTTGCTAAGGTAGGCTTACTATGTTTACTCTATATCTAAATTCTAAGTCTCCTTCATGTTTTCTCCATATTATTCTGCTATGTTCTATTTCCAAGTTATTTCTACCTTTCTCAATCTTGGGTCAACATCTTAGGGTAAATCCTCTTTATGTGATATTAAATATCCTTCGATTCTTGTACAAGTATTTCCTGCCTTCTCCTAATATTCTTTAAGGTAGAATTCTACTCTTAGACATAAGGATTCTTAAACACAAGATCAAATCTTATCAATCTATCCTTCTACTCTTCTTTTTTCTAACTTCCCAAAACCTTGTTGCTCTGATACCAACTTAAACTGTCACGCCCCGAGGGGTACCCTAAACGTGGCAGTCCGCCGTACACAATACTAAAGCCTAAGAATGACTACCTTAGTCACACAAAGGCTTCCATATCATGTACAAGGCGTACATCACAACCAAAGGAACGCATCGGAGTAGCGCAATTTATATTGATAATAAATAAGTAACAAGGCAAAGAGAATACTTATCATAGATCATAAACATATTGCATTGCACTTCTTAGGGGCATGTCCATCTATTATCTTCAAATAAATATACATCACTATTCATATAAGTCATTACATCTAAAGACCCTTACAAATTACTTATCTTATGATTCTATTTCCTTCATAGAAGCTTAACCAATCCTTCCATGATATCTTTAATGTCATGATGCTCAATTTAAGCAATGCATATACCTGTTTCAACAAAATCTATAGGGGTATAAGCTACAACTAGCTTAGTGAGATATTCCTTTTCATTCGCACCACTTTTTCAAACAAGTTTATTTATTTAATCACACAAATGCTATGCATACAATGCAACAATCACATGATTACGCGAATATACATAGTCATCCGGAAACCATATATAGAACGGATTTACCCCTCCGTATCAAAGGTTAGGGAATCGGGGTTGAAGATCCTCGACCTTCTACTGCTGGTCCCCAGGTCCTCACCACAGCGTTCGGTTGGCTTGGCGGCTCCAAACCTAGAGTCGCTTTCCCCGAGACGATTTGGATTCTCCAGGAAGGAACATGGCCCGTGGCACCGCACGATCTCGCCGATCCAACTCTACGTGTAGGAGTAGCAGCCTTCCGAAATAGATGTGACTCGAGGATGCTATGCGTGAACATTTTATTGTTCTTAGGTCAAACCTTATTAAGGTTTATTAGGGGCGATCAATCAATTTAGCAACAATAAATAATCATACAAGTAAGTAAACAAAATTATTTAAACAAGCAGATCGAAGTTGCGATATTCTTAATTCTCAATTCACGCATAAACATAGAATCATATATATACGCATAATCCCGAAATCCCCAAATATGTTCATTTTTATCTTTTCTTAGTATACTAATGCTACTAACTTACAAGCACAAGCAAGGCAACGAAATTAGAAGGAATAACTCACTCGTCCATTTCGCTATCTTCTTAGTCGTAGTAATCCTCGGGTAGGGTATTCTCGTATCCTTCGTCACCTAGACAAAAGAAATACCCGGGATAAGTCTTCCATAAATTTCTATTTTTGGAGATTCTAAACTTTACTTAAAATCGCGGTAAAATCTTATAAGAAGAAATTCCAACTTAAAATGGCAATAACTTGCTCATTTTAACTCGGAATTGCGCATATAATATATTGATTTCTACCTATTCGACGAGGGCTATCTATTTCTAAGGGTATATTCATCAAACGAGGTCGAAAAGGTGGCAATCGGAGGGGTGCAGTAGGTCTGCACGAATTTCCCCATTTCGCAAAACAAGTTCCAAATCCAAATCACACTTTATCCAAAAACTTTGATAGATACTTAGCTATCAATATACCTTAAAAAAAATCCTTTAGATAATCATATAACTCATTCATCAGTATGATTCATGGACGATAATTAATTATTTTATTATGGCCTTGATCATAATTTTAGAAATTTGGAAAACATGGTTTTAGTCTTATCTTTTGAGGAATAGCCTTTTAGGTTTTTATATTAGTTTGGGGATTTTTTACTCTTTATATCTATCTTATAGTTTTTCTTTGTCCAAGATTTTACTCCAAAAATCACTTCCGTTGTATTTAGCCTATGGTTTGAAAGTAGGCTCTTGAGTTGGTTTTCTAAGTTGGAAAAACTTGCTTTACTTATTTCGAAAAAAGAGTTTGTAAATTTCTTGAATGATTTTTCTTGAGAAAAGTTTTTGTAAAGATTAACCTAGTCAATTCTAAGTTTTTCGAAACAAAATCTTTATCTTCATATTGCTTAAATTTTGAGGTAAAACATTTTTGTTTCTGCTATATTGAAAATGTGAATTTCATACTTTTAAATTCCTTTAACTTTCTTAAATATTTTTGTAAGATCTCCTTGGTTTTGTTTTTGAAAAGATACTTATTTTATCAAGTCATCTTTGAAATCCATTTTTTTTATGAAAATTTTTTTTTCTTTGAAATGCCACGGTTTTATGTAAACTAGAAAATTGTTGCTTTTGTCAAAATAGTTTCTTTAATTCTTAAACTCTTTTGGAAAAACAAATCCTTTAACAACTTTGATGACTAAAAATCCTTTTCTTTATTTTTTCAAAGAAATTCCTTTCTCTTTGTAGCCAACTATTTATTTTCAAAGTTGGTTTCATGAGTTTAGTTACCATTGGTTATTGTAATATCTTAACCATGAATCATTTTAATTTATGAGCATAAGTAAATAAAAATAAAAGAGAGATATGAACAAGAACATATAGTAATATACATATATATCAAGTATTGGGAGATCTAAGCTCCGGGACAAAGAATAAATTCCGTCCCCAAAATATAAATAAAAGCAAGAAATAAAATATCAAGCATTGGGAACCTTAGCTTCATCAAGGAATCCCGGTCAAGTATTAGAGCCTTAGCTTCATCAAGGCATCCCGGGACTAAGAATGGACTAGTCCCAAAAGGTTAAAGAAAATAAATAAAAGATTATTTTGACTTGATATGGACAAGTCTAAGACTAGAAAGACTAGTCTTAAAATACTAAGAAAGCAAGTAAATAAATTGCATTCATAAAGTAAATAAATAACAAGATCAAAATATAAAACAAGTAATAAATGAGAAGGTATAAATATGCATGAAGGTAATTCCATGAACAAGAAGCAAACATGATCTTAATGTGGTTGTCTTTAGTTTTTCAACCTAAGAAACAACATCAAAACCATATAAGGTTACTTGGCATGGGAAAAAAATGAAATATGAGTTCTTCATTACCTAAATGGGTAAGAAGAAAAGAAGGATTGCTTTCTTGAAGGTTTTTGGTAGTGGTTAGAAATGAGGCTTGAAAAGAAACTTATTTTGGTAGAAAAAGAGAGTTTCTTCTCACAAGAAGAGAGTTCTTGTAAGAATATGGAGAGGAGTTTTGGAGAGAATTTTACATAAATTCTCTACTTGAGAAAGATGTGAAGAAATGAGAAGGGGAGAGGTGATATTTATAGGAAAAGAGGAGAGGAATTAAGAGTGATTTAAATAATTGAAAAAGAAAATAAAAAGAGAGGAAAGAGAGAGAGTGATTGGATGACAACATGAAGGGGGAGAGAGAAAAGTACAATTATGATTAATTTTTGTGTAAGAGAGTGATATTTGTAAGAAAGGTATGAGTAGATTTTTTGAGAAAAGAAAATGTGAATAGTGTGAATTGTGTCATTTGTAAGAGTGATTAGATATAAAGTAGAGAGAGTGAATAGTAATGAATAGAAAATTACTATGAATAGTAGATTAGACAATTAAAGTACCGGTAGTAATAAAAATACGCATAATAATGCGATATCTGTAATTTTTAGCTACCGAAAAATTCTAAAACTGATATTTCGGGAATCCTTATTTTTTACGAGTCTATTGGTATAAACGGAATATTTTTAATATTCCGAGCTCCGGGACACTCTTTTCGAGAACCGATCCCGTTTGGGTCCGAAGGTCACTCGAAATTGGCGAATCTGATATTTTTATGTTATCCTATGTTATTACGAACTATTCTAGGTCATTAACTTAATTTCGTTTTCTAGGGTTTGAAAACGCGGGATTGGAATCTTAAACACTAGGATTCGTTATAGGCTTGTTGACTTTTAGGGTTCCGTTTTGATTTCGTTTTCGTCGAGATATTCGTACGATCGTATAATTTTCGAGTCTTGATCGTTTTAGAGTTTTAGCTCGAAATTTATATTTTATTTTATTTGTGATTATTTAATAGTTTTTAGTTCTCGGAATCGTTTAACCGAGTCTAGGTTTATGAGTTGACTCAGTTTGACTTTTGTTGAAAATTTGGATTTTGTGATTCTAAAATTTTACTGAAGGATTTAGGATTTTATCATCTGTTGTTAAGCGGTACTTAGATCTATCGTTTCGATTCGCGTTTTGGGAATTGGCTAGATTATTTAATCGACGTACGGACGTTGATTATATCGGTAATTGGACTTTATATTTCGTTTCAAGGGTTCTCGTTTTCTCAAGATTGAGAAAACTCGTTTTTGTTCTTATTTGGAATTAAGTTTTAACTTGATTCGATTTTTAGGGTTTCGTTTCCAATGTTTTGACTCGGTCTAGAATTTGGTCTTTATCTTGTGTTGATTGTCGGGATTTAATTTTTGATGCTTAAACTTCTATGATTATTAAATATTCGGAGGTTTACAGGAATGGAGCATTAGGATTGGTTGGTTGCCCGTGATCCGAAACGAAGCAAAAGTTGGTTAATCGTGATCCATAAACAAAATTAATGAGTTGGTTAATCATGATCTAAAAACGAATTTATAAGTTGGTTGACCATGATCCGAAACGGCATATTTTAGTAGTACCACAGTATTCGTTAATCTACTAACCCAGGATGGAGGGCAAATGTCCATCTACATATGATTTCTAGCTAGTCATATGTTTGTTGATTCCATATTTTGGTGCATATCATTCGTATGATTAATCACTTGCTTGTATGATGTGTTATGAATGAAATTTTGGAAGTTCTCACTCACTAAGCTAGTGTGGCTTACGTCCCTATAGTTTTTATTTATTGTAGCACTCGTTCATATGGCTTAGACAAAGGCAACCTACAGCTCAAGTACATGAGCTAGGCGTTTCCTTTAGAAGTTGTATTCAATTTTGTTTAGACTTTCGTAGGAGACTCTAGATGACTGTAATAGACCTCTTAACAATATTCTTTTGCAGGGGAATACCCCTTAGATTTTGTAACTAATTATATATGTGTTTTGATTTATATTCTAATGCTATTGAATGTCAATTTAAACTCTTTATCTCCATCGGTTTAAGTATTCTATTATCATAAAGGGACGCCTTACATCTATATAAGACTCCCGAAGGACTAAGGTCATAATTTGTGGGTCTTATATGGTATGTGGTGGACTGTTACGTTTAGGTACCCTGTGAGGCGTGATAGGCATTCTCCTATTGAAGAGTCTATCATAAAACAAATTACACTTTTGAAACTTCTCTTGGAATCCTTATCTACTTCTAGCTTGCACATCTATCCATAAGATCTTAGCTTGAAAGCATTACCTAGGTAAAATAACCTCTTGGTTCCAACCAAAGGTACGAGAACTGCAAAAGATATCTAAGAAGGTATAAGCTACTAGCTTAGTGAGATTTATTTCCACAATTAAATACTCAACATTTAATCATTAAAACAAGTTTATTTAAGCAACCATATGAGGTGCACAAGCACGTAGGCAAACAATACATATGATTTTCTAGGAATCATATGTTTGAATGGATTGATCCTTCCATTCGGTGGCTAGGTGCTTTAAACCGAATAGGCCGCTATTGCACAACATAATTCCATGATAATTATTATTTTTAACAACTTGATTGCTAAAAAAATGTATGTATAATCCAACTTCATTTATAGTTTATTTTTGAGCCACTACATAGCTGCCAGTTATGTTTTATTTAGATGTTTTCTCATCGCTAGTTGATTCAAACAATGCCTCGTCACTTTATAGAAATTACAAACTCTATGAATCTCCTTACTAAGCCTTTGTTCCACTAAAGGAATAGTAATAAATGCAATGAACTCACCCGATGACATGCATGAATCAATTTAGTTAAGTACTCATGGTATATTTAAATATTTTGTGAGTGACCATAGAATTGCAGACAATCCGTCATGCTCTAGAGGGTACCCTAAACGTGGCAGTCCACCGCATATAATATTAAAGCTAATAAATGACAACCTTAGTCATGCAGGAGCTTCGATATCACATGCAAGGCATGCTTTCAAGATAGTAGGAGACTCATAGGGGTATTACATTTAAGTAGATAATAAAAGCTTGCAAGGACTAATATCAATAAACATGGAATATTCATTTGGATAATAATCTCTTACAACTTCTTAGGGGCATTCCCTCGTCTCAAATAGTCTTGTTTAACTAAACCATTAACAAGGTATACATAACTATAACATAAGCCTACTATAGAGATTTTCTTAGAAGTCTATGCTCAAAACTAAACACATATAACTTCTACCAAAAACTCCTAGTAACTTTGGCTCATACCTAGCATATGGGGATCCTCGGTGCCAACCATAGGTAATCATACTGTAACAAAAAGCTATAGGGGTAGAAGCAAAACTAGCTTAGTGAGATAACTCCTATCTACAAAACATTTCCATATATCAAACAAGTATTTAAACAATCATATGAGAATGTACCAATCACATGAGCAAACGAAATACACAAGATTAACCAGAAATCATGTGTAACATGGATTTTACGCCCTCCATGTCGAGATTGGGAGGTTATAGGCCCATACGACCATCAATATTTGGAGATTTGCTAGCTCCTACTCGCCTTATAGACTTTCTAGCTCCTACTAGCTCATGTAGACTTTCTAGCTCCTACTAGCTCATGTAGACTTTCTAGCTCCTACTAGCCACCACTACAACTCTCGTTTTCCTATACGAAGAATAGTAGTGAAAAAAATGTGACTCACAAATATGATATGCATGAATCTTTTTGTATAAGGTTATTCCATTAATGTTAAGTTCAAGTTAAAGGTGATTAAATCAATATTCATCATATCATTACAAGAAATCATAAATTATTCATCAATTCCTTTTTCGATATTCTTAACTTATAGTCATCCAATCATAAATTCAAATCACACAATAATTGTTCATTTATCTTTTTCTTATTTTCTAGTGCTACTACTTACAAGCATAAACAAGGAAATGTAACTTAGTAAAGGATTAACTCACTCCATGTCGGTAGCTCCTAATCGAAGTAGTCTTCCAGGAAAGTGATCTTGGTTCCTTCTTCACCTAAACAAGATGAAATACCCAAAATGAGTCTTTCATAGAATTTCTATTCTTGAAAATTCCAAATCTATCTTAAAATCGCGGTAAAATCGGATTGGAGGAAATTCCAACTTAAAATGGCCATAACTTGTTCATTTTAACTCGGAATTTCGCATATTATATAACGTTTTCTAGCTACTTGAAAAGATCTATATATTTCTAAAAATATTTTCATCAAACTAAGCCGTTTGAGTTTCGAAATAGTGACGATCAAATTCACCACGAATTTTCGTAAAGTTTGAATTCCTTCTTTTAACAAAACTCATTTTAAAGAGATAGGTATTATAATAGTTTGTAAAACCTTTGAAATGTATTTACATATATTTATTGACTCATATCAAATGTATGAAATTAATGAAGTTGTCTCAAACCATAAATTTTTATAAAAGCAAAGTTTTCTAAAGAAAAGTGAAACTTTTGGAAATTCCTCCTATTTTGCTAAAGAATATTCCAAGTTATTTTAAATGAGTAAATTTCATTTCCTTAGTCCTTTAAATTTTCAAAGAATTATTTTATTTTCTTAGTTTCTAATATTTTTTTGAAAATAATAACAATTCTATGTATAAAAATAATTTATTTGTTTCTTAAGATTATTCTATTTTCATGAAAAGAATTTCTTTTTGTCAAACTAGTAATTAATAAAAAAGTGAAGTTTTAGTAAAACTTTTGTTAACTCAAAAAGTTCTTTCTATATTATGTATGTTTGTAAAACTTCCTATGAACTCCTCTAGATTTCTTAGAAAGTTTGTTAAGATAAACCCGTAGTTTTATGAAAAATAACTTCCTACTTTTATTTCTAGAAAAGAATTTATATTTTAAGAAAACCTTTCCTCATTTATCTTGTTGAGACAAAATCAATATATTCATGCATGATTATGAATATGAATCATAAAATTACGAAAAAATGAAAAAGACATAATAATTAGAGAAATAAGCTAGCAAATAATATATCAAGTATTGGAACCTTAGTGTCATCAAGGTATCTCGGGACTAAGAATAGACTAGTTCCATAAAGAAAAAGAAAATGTTTTGACTTGATGAGGACAAGTCTAAGACTAGAAAGACTAGTTCTAAAAACAACATGGAAATAAATAAATTGCAAAGAAGTAAATAAATTGCAAAACAAAGAAGCTTATATACTTTAAAAGATATATATAGCTACATAGATATATTTAGTTAAATATATATGAAAGCAATATAAAAGAAATTTGATTGATGAACAAAAACAAAGTATGAACTTATTGTTGCTTTCTTTAACCTTCATGGTTTAGAAAACACACACTAAGCTCATCCTAAGTAAATGAACATAAAGAAAACTTGAAGAATTATTACCTAAGAGAACTAAACTTGAGAGAACCCCGGGAGAGAATTCTTGTAGAGAATTTGAGAGATTATTTTTAGTGTATGGAAAGTGTAAAAGAAATGGAAGGAAGAAGGGGTATTTATAGGAAAATTTGAGAGCAAATTTGTGTTAATTAAATAAATAAAAATTGAAACAAATTGATGAGGGAGAGGGGACATGGCTGACGCTATATGGAGTGTAGAGGGGGAGAAGATTTTATTTTTTTGTATTTTTGTTAATGAAAAGTAAGATATGAAATATGTGAAGTTGTATTGGAAATGAAAATTGTAAAAAATAGAGGTATGGTTTGAAAGAGTAGGTTGTAAGAAAAAGTAGAGATAGATAAATAGTGTAGAATAGTAGAAAATAGTGTAATATAAAGTAGACATGACAATTTAAGTACCGATAGTAAGAAAATACGCATATAATTGCGATAGCGGATATTTTTAGTTATCGAAAAATTATGAAATTGATATTTTTGAAAACCTTATATTTTTACGAGTCTAACGGTATATTCAGAATATTTTTATTAATCTGAGCCTCGGGACACGCTTTTCGAAAACTATGTCCGATTATGCTCAAAACGATTCGCGGTTTAACTAATTTGACATTTTTAAGCTTTCTCAGGTTATTACGAACTATTCTACATATTAATCTCTTACTAAATTTCCTAAGGTTGCTCAAACAAGAAAGTCGGACTTGAACCGTTGCAAAAGACAAGGGTTTTGTTGACTTTGGGATTCTGGTTGACTTTCTAATTAGGGTTTAATCTTAATTGATCACAAAACTTTAGGGGTTTACACAATCATTCTTATACTAGATCAAACATTCATTATAAACAATTCATGCCTCGATATGCTTAATCATAATTTCAACCAAGTATGTAAAGCACATGCATTTTTCCATTTTTATCTTTCCCGAATTCTAATGCCACTGATTCTACAAGTAAATCATAAGTGCAAATATGTAAGAAATAAACTCACTCGGCCATTTGTGCGGATGCTTCTTAATCAAGGAAATCTTTAGGACACAGGAACTCGGCTTCCATGTCACATAAACAAGAGAAATACCAAAAATGAGTATTTCTTGGAAGTTCTTCTTAAACTTGTAATTCTATTTTTACTAGGTTCGTCAAAATTTATATAGAGGGAAATTTCAATTTCAAATGACCATAACTTGCTCATTTTAACTTGAAATTTCGCATATAATATACTGATTTTTACCTACTCAAAAAGATTTATCCAATTATAAGGTTATTTTCTACTTAAAAGGTCTTTTGACTTCCCAAAAGCTATGGTACATAACCAAAATGAGAAATCTCGATTTTTGTAAAACAATTTCCAAATTCAATTTTGTTAAAAAATCCCTTTGGAAAATATATAGATATGTATATAGTTGAAAAATCCTTTGAGTATATATATAAGCTCACTTTATATGCAAAAATTCTAATGGTAGTCTGTCAATGATTTATTTCATAAAACAATTTAGATCGAAGTGTTGAAACATAAACTTGACAAATTTCTTTTCAAAGTATTTTGAATAAACTTTATATTTTCCTAGGTTATTACAAATCAGTATATTCCTTTTTTTTTTCCCATTCCTTTTTCCGAAACAAATAGATTTTTCCTTTAACTTTGATCTTTCACAATTTTTACTTCTACTGATAAAAGAACAAAGTTATCAAAAGTTTATTAAGTTATTGGTAAACTATTTATAAATTTTCCTTTACAATGGTTTTAGCAAATAAATCTTTTCCTCTTATTTTCTTGTTTATTAACTCTTTAAAAAATAAATTTTTGTTTCTAAAACTTGGTCTTTTATTTCCTCGACAAGTTTTATTTGAAAAGAAATCATCTTTATTGATAAAATCCTTTGTTTTTTATCTTATCATATTTATATTCTTGTCATTCTTTGAAACTAGGTTCCTTCTTGAGAAACTTGAAAATCATTATTTTGCTAAGTGGGTTTATAAGTTATTAGGTTGATTTTATCTTACTAAAAGAAAAAAAATAGTTTGTTTCTTGGTTTCATTATGGAGTTGAAAAGACTAAAATCATAAGCTTTTTGTGAAAACTTTGAATACTAACAAATTATTTTTACTAAGACTTAGGTTACTATATTATGAAAAGAAGGTGTTTATTTCTTTTACTTCCTTGGTAAAACTATTCTTGTTGTTATTTGAGAAGACTTTGAGAAACTTGAGAAAATATTGTAAAAATTCTTTTTTATGTTGTTGATGATAACTCCATTATTTAGTGACAAGTTACACAGTAGAAAATTTAGTTTCAAGTTCTTGTGTTAAAGAAAAATTCTACTTTAAATTTAGTTGGGACAATATGATTATGTAGATGCATGCATTATGAGAATGTAGTATGTAGATGATGAAAATATAAGATAAGAAGCAAGACAATATTAATAAGCAATAATAAACAAGATAATATATCAAGTATTGGGAATCTTATTTTCATCAAGGTAACCTAGTCAAGCATTGGGAGCCTTAGCTTCATCATGGCAACATGATCAAGCATTAGGAGCCTTAGCTTCATCAAGGCATCTTGGGACATTGTCCTAAAAAGAAAAAGAAAAGAAAGAAAAAGAAGATCAAAAATAAGAGCAAATATATCAATAAGCTTGTTAGTGAGTTAGTGAGCATTTAAGCTCTAGAAAATATATATATATATATATATATAATAGATAGTATCATATATAAAGTTAGGTTAGAAGCATAATAATAACAATAAGATCATAATAACAACATAATATGAAATTTACTCATGAATAAGAACAAAACATGAATGTAGTGTTGTTTTTTATAACATTTGAATGCTTAAAAAACATATACTATGGTCATGTTAAGTTATATGACATGGTAGAAGGAAAGGGGTAAGAAATTCTACTTAAAAGAAAGTATGAAAGTGGTAGTAGAAGAAAGGTTTGGTTAGTGTTTATGTATGTAGGAAATGTATAGAAAAATTGGGTAGTAAAGAAATAAAAGAGAGATTTTGGTAGAGAGTGTTTAAGGAGAGAATTTGGGAAAGTTTTAGTAAGGTAAATGAATGTGTGAAAGAATTGGAAGGAGACGGGGTATTGTTGTCTTGTTTTTATGATTTATAAACTTATATCCTCTTCTTTACTCAGATTGACAAGCAAATGTACCTCTCGTTTAGTAGTATAGAATAAAGTATAGGGTCGTCTCCTCAAGGAACGTGTCAAGCACTAGTATGAAATTAACCTTCCTATTATCTAGCAATCAAATGGTTGAATTAAGTGAATTAAATTTGAATTTACAACTAAACTACACTAATGCCAGAATATCACCAAAAACAAAACAGTAACAATGTTACAACAAAATTGAACTCAAATTAAACAACAGGTTTACTTCATCAAATTAACATGATTAAATAACAATTCATCCTATTAATTACTTATCTGCTGGAATTCTTGATTCATGGTCAATATTCTCATAAATAACCAATTCTAATCCAAATTTGCATCCACTAGAATCTCTTCTAAGTAAATAGATAAATCAGAATTTCCTTAAAGAACTCTTGTTGTCCTCAAATTCCTTAAAAACATGTAGGAAACTTCCTATTAATATCTCTATCAATAGGAGTAGTTTGTTATAATGACTTAGATCTACTTGATGGAATTGTTTCTCAACATGTTTCATTGAGATCTAGTATAGGAGAATGTTGTGCACTACAATTTCCTAACTTTTATGAAGTTCTATCACTAGAAATTCGTAATTAAGCGAATTACTAACAATTAAAAGCACAATTCATGTTAATATGACTTCGTAAACTAAACCCACTACTCACATATGATGGAACACGAATACAAATTCAGAGAAGACATGATTATAATAGAAAGTGAGATGAGAATTAGAGAAAAAAGAAGAAACACCTTTCGATACAATGATAGAAATGTTGTTACAAATCACAACACACAATCCCAGTTGTCTCTCTCAAGTTCTCTTGAAATTTCCTACAATACATTCTACGAACGTTGAACTATCACAATGTTTTTCTTGAAAGCAAACTAAGAACAGGTGTGATGATACAACAAGGGAAGTAGTTACTTCTTCCCCTCAGGAATAATGTATTTATATGTTTAATACATTTTCTTAAAGGTTTTTGATGAAAAGATATGACTTTTTATTAGTGGATATACTGTTTGAACAAACTAATGTAAAAGTCGTATTTGTGACTTTCCAATTGTCACGATCGTGACTTTGATTCACCTTCCAAACTTCAATCATCAAAGCACCAATTACGGTCGTGACTTTCGCCTAAGTAGGTATTGGTGTTGATTTTCTCAAAGACCCCATCAATTACGACCGTGATTGTGTGATGGATTTGAACTCCTCCACTGCTACTTGAATTCACAGTCGTCACTCTTCCTGTCTTCATCATATTTCCTCTTTGATTCCTCCTAATAGCTCCATTAAATTCCAAGTTGGCCTGAAATGATCATATACACCGGTTAAGTACCAATTCTCCTATAAATTAAGTTAATAAACTTTAAATTGGACTTATTTGGCACTTAAATAACTACTTCGAATAAAAGATAAATCATGCCTATCAAATATCCCCACACATAAGCCTTGCTTGTCCTCAAGCAAGAGGCTGATGAAAATTTAACGTTGAAAACAAACAATGGTGCAAAACTGTATCTATGTCGAAGTTCAGGAATTTCAGATTTATTAACATCCTTAATGCTTCATTCAACCAGCTATAATCACTAGGCTAATCACAGTAAATTAGTCTTGAACCTTACCTTTAAAAAGAGATTCTAATACAAAAATAGTATTTCCCGATGTGCATGTACAAAGGAATTCAAGTACTCTCTTTCCATTCTTCTATTGATTTTCAATTTAAATTTAATCCAGGATCAGATTCTTCAATACAAGCATACACATCAACAAATCCCCTAGTTTTCTCCCCTCTAATGTTCTTCTTCTCTTTTCTATCATTGTTCTTGTTTCATTTTTCAAGTCCAGTCTCTTCTTTTTGAGAATTTTATAACACATGTAGTGAATTTTTAGCCGATAATCCTAAGTTCATCACTCAAGTTAACAGACGTTATTCCCTTAAAAAGGGCATCCAGTAGACTTACTCATTGGAGTTATAGAATTCACTGAACTTTTATTCCTAGGTGACCAGGTTTTAAAGGAACCCCTTCGAACCTCAAACACTACAACAACATGCTTCAAAAAATAATAATAATATTTTTTTATTTTTTTTAGAGAAAAAGAAGAAGAAACTAATGATCTGGGGGATGGTCACCAAGTGATTAGTATCCTTTGAACTTGTACTAAAGATCTCTTAATTTTGATATTCATTTACAATTGAGATTTAATAGAGAGTTTGAACTTGAATCCTTTAACTTTATAATTCTATGCTACTTAAGTTCAGAATCTCAATCTAAAAGCAAGCAAGTCTATCTACAATGATTCCACAAAGTTATTCTAGCCTTAGAAATATACACAAAAAGGAAGTCTTTCATGTGATTCAATCCTTTATTCCAACACAAAGAAAAATCAGTATCCTCACTCATGTAAGCACCATAACTTTTTAATCTTTTCAATTTACTAACTTCAACACAGCTTAGTGTAGTTAAAAACATATAACATGTATTCATTATCACCAACTCTAAATTAGCATGCCAAGCATGCTCCCTTCCCCACACTTATTAGAGACATTGTCCCTAATGTCTCAATAAGGCACAGAACAGTTAAAAGAAAGAAAATCAACAATAGAGAATAAAACTCCCCTGGTCAAAGTATTTCAATTTGAATCCAATATCCTTTCCTTCCATTCATATAGCCAAAATCACCATAAACGAAGACTGGGTGTTCTTTGCTCACAAAATAACCAACAAGTAAAATTAACCAAAACAGAAATAGAATGAAAGTCAATAAAAAACTAACAACATGAGTTCTACATGTATACAATATAAACCATCTCATGAAACCAGGTTGGCTAAGATAAAAAGAGATAAGAAAATGAGGTAGCTAGCAGCCCTTGATTAGTTTGAGCTGCTTTCTTCGTCTGATTCATCACTATCCATGTCACTTGGTGATCCTCCATCACTTTGTTCATCATCCTCACCATGCATCCTTGCTGCTGGTAGTTCCGCGGCATCCTCCTCACTGGAGTAGTATGGCTCACTTACTTTCAAAGCTGCTAAATCGAGTGCTTCATATTGTTCTTGTGGTCCCATGAATTGTGGTACAACACTTGTACTGGTTTCTTCCTAGTGGGACTCCCACTAAAGCATGAAGATATGTCTACATTCGCTGCTTCAGCAAGTTTGGTTAGAATTTTGAGGATGACATTTGGTTCTTCTTCATTTCAGCCTCTAGACGAGCCACTGAATCAACTGAAAAACTGAAGGGTGCTGGAGGATGAGGGACTAAACCCGGTCCTTCAGTGTCATAATAGGGATTTACAGCAATTCTTTGTGTTCCCCAAGATTTAAATGTACTATGTGCTATTGGTCGTCATTTTGCCACACCATCTTTAGGCTATTGGGAAACTACTGTAAGCCAGTATTTGAGATTTTTTAGAATTCTTGTGATCATCTACCTAACATAAATTCCCTTCATTTTGTGCCCGTCTTGATGTTTGATAGCCAATGCAACCAATAAACCCACATTGACTCTATAGTTGTTGATGACACTATACAGGGGGAGAATGTCTTCTTTAGTAATTGCTTTACCGCTCCTTTGCTTTGAATTCAATGTTTGACCCAGAATGTGGTGGAATAGCCTATGACTTGGCCAAAACAATGTGGACGCTTTCAATTTGCTAGGTTGAAAATGCTCATCCCGTGATATTGAAGCCCATAATTCTCCTTCTACAACCCCATAAGGCAGATAAATAGGTAGCTTTGCTAAACTTAGATCATGGATTTCGTCCTTTGTATAGAGTCCCATTGCTTTTATAAAGACCTTCATGGTCATCCTCTGTTTCTGCTTGAAAGCATATAAATTGACCATGTAATCCAATGCATTGGCAATTCCTTTCATCTCAAGTCGATAAGATGCAAAAAATGCCATAAATGTTTCTTTATAAGCTGTCTCTTCAAGACTTGGATTGATGGAATTTTCTATACTTCTCATGATGATGATCCCATAATCCCCTAGGTATCGACACTGGTGCACTTGATGGTCCTTCCCCCTTAGATTTTTCCGTTCTTGCCCTTTTCCCTTTTGTCTGCATGGGTTGTTTTCATTTCCCTTTTCATGTATCTTTCTTTGGTGCCATTTCTATTCCTGTGTTCAAACAAAAGGGAAACAAAGCAATGCAGAGTGAAATCAAGTCTATAATTCAAAAATTCCTTTAATGATATTCCAAATATCTTAAACTAGTGATTAAATGCTCAACTCGACATTTCATTAAAGCCTACAAAGTATTGCAAAAATCAAAATTTCAAGCATGCTTTTAAGACTAATAATTTGGTTTTCATGTGCCTCATTTTATTTTACTATATATATCTCATGTAACAAGCTTGCATAAAGATATTTCACATTGGTCAATACTTTATGATATTAGGAAAACAATGAGAACCACAACACATGTAGAGGATAGATATGTTCTATTGAAATAATTTATCAAACACATGATGTGCAAGTCTAGTAAACAAAGAAGGAAAACACATTCAATCACTAACTCCAAACAATTTATAGTATAAATTGCTTCACTTCAATACTCAGCCACTAGATTAATGAATTTAAACCAAAACCCCTAATTTCCATTACACGACATGAGAATTTTGAGTTCTAGGGTTCTATAACTTTCGTGCAATTCAACACATTCTACTCCCACCATTGTTACACCAAAATGTAATTGTGAAATAGAACAAGCAACTAATAGGAAAGGTGAAACATATAAGAGTATTTATAGATAATATCACAATATGAAAATCTTGAATCATATTGTGCAAATTAAACAAAAAGTGGGAAAAAGAAAAAAAAATGCATACCTATTTCCGAGTGCAAGCAATGTGATGAATTAGGGAAATGACAGTAATGATGTAATGTGGTGTGTGGGAAATGGATGTTCTTGAGAATGTTCTAGGGTTACGACCGCAATGTGTTTAAAACACAAATGATATGAAATGAGAAGTGAGAGAGAATGAGATAGTATATATATAAAAGAAGAACTTACTGGAATCACGGTTGGGATGGAAGGAGAGTAAAAAATATGTTCAAACCTAGAGGAGAATCATGGTCGCACAGTTTATCCAAGTAGAAACTGGCCTTATTAATGAGCTTGGGTTACTGAAGTCACGGTCCTGAGTTGCACCCAAGTAGCTACTGGTTTCATGTTACCTCGCCCCTTTCATATGTCGTGACCGTGATGTGTGCCGCAGTAGCTACTGTTCTGGTTTTATAAATTGGTATCTCTCAAATCATGGTCGTAAGTTGTTCCTTGGTAGCTATTGTGGGCATAGATCCCATTCAGAGTTATAAGTCATAGTTGTGACTTTTTGTACCAGAATAATAGCTTTCCATTTTACACGACCATGATTCATATATTCCTCTTGCTCCCCTGTTTTTTTATTTTTTTTTAATTACCACATAAATATATATAAATACTACACTAAAAGTGTTCTTTTAAAGAGTACATGATCTAAAACAAGCAAATACAACAACCTATATAATCACCTAACAATTACAAACACATTATCAATAGTCTAAAACTTATTCTAACTAGTATTAACAATTAATAGATGTGAACATATAAATGTAATCATAAAAACACATGCTAGTTTATTGTCTCTACCTTGACATTCCTTAATTCTTCACATACAATTTTCCACTTGGAGGAGCTTCAACTCCTCTCGACCATCATTCAGATTCACTTCACTATGGAACAATTTCAGTCTTTACCCATTCACCTTAAATGTTCCTTTCTCTGGATGAGTGACTTCCACTGTCCCATAAGGAAATGCTTTAGTGACAGTAAAAGGACTCGACCATCTATATCTCAACTTCCCGAGAAAGAGTCTTAATCTAGAGTTGTATAAAAGAACATGATCCCCTTCCTTAAAATGTTTTGGATGTTTAATGTGGGTGTCATGTAGGTATTTAGTTCTCTCCTTATACAACCTATTGTTTTCATAGGCTAACCATCTCCATTCCTCTAATTCATCCAGTTGAAGTTTTCTCTTTGCTCCAGCTGTCTCCAAATCAAGATTAGCCATCTTTATAGCCCAATAGGCTTTGTGTTCAATCTCGACTAGGACATGACATGACTTTCCATACACTAACCTATAAAGGGTGGTGCCTAAAGGTGTCTTAAAGGCTGTCCTATATGCCCAAAGGGCATCATCTAACTTATCTACACAATCTTTCCTACTTTGAGAAACTGTACTCTCCAAAATTCCCTTTATCTCCCTATTAGAAACTTCAACTTACCCACTTGATTGAGGATGATATGGAGTAGCCAATCGATGGTGTAACCCATATCTCCTAAGTGCCTTTTCTATTTGGCTATTGCAAAAATGAGTTCCTCTATCACTAATCAATGCCTTTGGTGCTCCAAATCGTGAAAATAACTTTTTTAAGAACTGGAGCACAACTCGAGCATCATTAGTGGGTAGAGCTTAGGCTTCAACCCAATTTGAAATGTAATCAATAGCCATAAGAACATATCTGTTACCAAAAGAACTCGGGAATGGTCCCATGAAATCGATCCACCATACATCAAAGACTTCTCATTCCAATATGTAATTTTGGGGCATCTCATCTCTTTTTGATATGTTCCTGGTCCTTTAGCACCTCTCACAAGTTAAGACAAAAGAGTTAGAATCCTTGAAAATGCTCGGCTAATAAAAACCTGATTCTAAGACTTTTTGTACTGTCCTATTGGCACTATAATGACCTCTAGTAGGACCACTATGGCAATGAAACAAAATCTGTTATCCTTCCTCATGAGAGACGCAGCATCTTATGATATGATCAGCATAAACCCTAAAAAGATACGGATCTTCCCAGAAGTAGTATTTTAATTCAGAGAAGAACTTTTTCTTTTGGTATGAGACCAAGTCTTGGGGTAGGACCTTTCCAACCAAATAGTTTGCTATGTCAGCAAACCATGGTGCTCCTTGATCCTCTTTGTATTGTAAATAAACTCTCTTTCGGAAATTTGTCATTGATCTCATCCTCCTTCAATTCTCCCATATATGGATTATCCAACCAAGATAGATGATCTGCTGCTAAATTTTCTGCTCCTTTCTTATCTCTGATCTCCAAATCAAACTCTTGGAGCAGTAATACCTATCTAATCAATCTTGGTTTAGCATCAACTTTAGAAAGAAGGTATTTCTAGGAAGAGTAGTCAGTATAGACTACCACTTTAGATAAAATGAGATATAGCCTGAACTTATCAAAAGCAAATACTATAGCAAGAATCTCTTTTTCTGTTGTGGTACAATTCTCTTGTGTGGGTGTAAGAGTCTTTCTTGCATAGTAAATTGGTTGAAAGTGTTTCTTCTTCCTCTAACCTAACACATCCCCTATAGCAGCATCACTTGCATCACACATGAGTTTAAATGGTAAATTCCAATCGGGAACTACCATTATAGGGGCACAGGTTAACTTCTCCTTTAAGGCATTAAAAGCTTCCAAACAGCTTTCATCAAAATTGAATGTAATATCTTTTTCTAACAATTTTGTCAAAGGTCTTGAAATTTTTGAAAAGTCCTTGATAAACCTAGGGTAAAAACCCACATGTCTGAGGAAGCTTCTTATTGCCTTGATAGATGTTGGTGGTGGTAACTTAGAAATCACCTCCACCTTCGCCATATCCACTTCTATCCCACTTCTTGATACCTTGTGACCCAACACTATACCTTGTTGTACAATGAAATGGCACTTTTCCTAATTTAATCCAGGTTGGTCTCCTCACATCTCATCAAAACCTTCTCTAGATTAAATAAACACTTCTCAAATGAATTTCCAACCACCGAAAAGTCATCCATAAACACTTCCATCACATCCTCCACTAGATCCCCAAATATAGCTAACATACACCTTTGGAAAGTCGTAGGTGCATTGCATAACCCAAAAGGCATTCTACAGTATGCAAAGGTACCGTAAGGGCAAGTGAATGTTGTCTTTTCTTAATATTCCGGTGCTATGGGAATCTAAAAATATCTGGACATTCCATCCAAGAAACAATACAACTCATGACCAACAAGTCGCTTCAACATTTGGTCAATAAATGGTAGAGGGAAGTGATCCTTCCGTGTAGCATCATTAAGTCTCTTATAATCAATGCACACCTTCCAACCTATCACAGTGCGCATTGGGATCAATTCATTGCGCTCATTAGGCACAACTGTAATGCCGCCCTTCTTCGAGACCACTTGGACCGACTTACCCATGGACTATTAGAAATTGGGTAAATAAGTCCTGCATCTAACAACTTCACCACTCTTTCTTGATGACTTCTTTCATACTAGGATTTAGCCTCCGTTGAGGTTGCCCCACAGACTTATATCCATCTTCCATCAAGATCTTATGGCTACAAAAGGATGGACTAATCCCCTTAATATCCATTATCTTCCATGCTATGGCCCTCTTATGTTTCTTAAGCATAGATAGGAGTCGCTCTTTTCTTGAGTCAAGCTCTGATGAAATGATCATCGGTAACTTAGAGTTCTCAACCAAAAAGGTATATTCTAAGTAAGAAGGTAACTGTTTCAGCTCTAATTTAGGAGGGTCTTCAACTGAGGGTTTTAATTGAGTAATACCACCCCAGTTAAGCTTCTCAATTCTAAAATCCTTTCTTTGCTCAGAAACCACATCTAACTGATCAACTATTTCTTTTACCTCTTCAATTCCATCTAATTTACTTCTTCTTGTCAGACATGATTCCAAAGGATCTTTTATCAAAATATCTGGCAAAAAATCAGAAACGGTAAAATCACAAGTATCAATAGAAAAACATTCATCATCACTAGTCATTGATTTCCTAAAAATGTCAGACATTCTGATCACCATCTCTTCCTTTCCAACCCGAAGAACCAGCTTTCCATCCTTGACATCGATGACAGCTCCAGTGGTTGCCAAGAACGGTCTTCCCAAAATAAGTGGAACCTACATGTCTTCATCCATGTCCAATACTACAAAATCAGCAGGAAAAATAAAATCATGTACCTTTACCAAAACGTCCTCTACCACTCCTTTTGGAAACCTCATGGAGCGATCAGCCAACTGAATGCTCATCCATGTACTCTTGGGCTCTCCTAAATTCAATTTCTTGAACAAGTTGTATGGCATAAGGTTAATGTTAGCTCCAAGATCTGCCAATGCCCTTTCCACCAGGAGGTCTCTTATCAAACATGGAATGATAAAGCTACCAGGATCTTTAAGTTTCCTAGGTAGCTTGTTCAACAAAACCATGGAGCACTCTCCACCTAAAGTAACGGTAGAAAGTTCCTCCAATTTCCTTTTGTTTGACAAAAGTTCCTTCAGAAATTTGGTGTTGGCATTAGACCCAAGGCTTCCACTAAGGGAAGGTTGATGTGCAACTGCTTAAAAAGTTCCAAGAACTTCTTGTAATGATCATCTTCCTTAACCTTTCTTAATCTGGAGGGATATGGTAAAGATGGTTGATATTCCTTTAGTACTAGGGATAATTCCTTTCCTTCTAACTTCTCATTTTCCACTGCTTTCTCCCCATTCTAGCTGGCAACTTTTTGCTTCTCTTTCTGGTCTTTCTCTTGAACTTGTAACTCCTTTCCACTTCTTAGAGTCACAGCCTTCACCTGCTCCTTAGGATTTGTCTCTGTATTACTAGGGAGTAAACCTGGAGCTCTTTCAGAAAGCATTTTGGCCAACTAGCCAATTTGCTTTTCCAAGTTATGGATGGATGCCTCTTGATTCCGATGATGTGTATCAGAACTTTGCATGAACCATGCCAAGAGGTCTTAAACATTATGCTTTTTCTCAAGTGATGGTAAAGCAAGGCATTGTTGTGGTGCTAGTAATTGTTGTGGCTTCTGAAACCCAAATGGAACATCTGATCCTTGGGTATTCTGATTTCTCTAAGAAAAATTAGGGTGATTCCTCCAACCTGGATTATATGTATTAATATAGGGATTATAATTCCCGGTTCCTCTTTTCAAATTTGTTCATAAAATTCACATTTTCCATGCTTGAACCATCTTTAGGAATATAGGATTCGTCTATTGGACTCACGAGAAAATCACCTTGAGGTAAAGCATCCATACTTGCTTTCATTTTATTCATCTGAGTTGTAAGTGATGCTACTTATGCCCTAATTTGAGAAACTGACTCTGACTCGTATATAGCAGGTACTGGTCGTGGGTTGTTCCTTTCACTATGCCAACTGAATGTGTTCCTTGCCAATTCTTTAATCAAGTCATAAGCCTCAGGAGCACTTTTCTTCATCAAACTCCCACCAGCTATAGAGTCAATCATCGTTTTCTTCTGATCACCAAGAGATGTATAGAATATTCTGACAAAATCATGCATTGAAATCCTGTAATGCCCTAAAGTAAGGCATTACAACCCGCCACGTATCCCTCTCTTAAAAGAGACACGCAAAGGCTCTAAATCTCAATACCACAAAATATAAACATATAAAAATCTCCATGAACCCGCATTTAAGGGTACTCTAGAAGGAACAAAACCTATGAAACCTGTAATTTATAACTTTCAAATACCTCCTATAATAAAAACTAAATCTGAGTTGGAAAAACTAAAGCTAACAATAATCCAGAAAAGATTTAACTTCCAACTAAAAACATATAATCCTGTTTAATAAACTATTACATAAAAAACCAATACTTCAAATCCTCAAAAAGATAAATAACAAAATATTGTTTCAAAAATCTTCAATAACTCAAGAAATCTTTTTTTATATGTCCTATATAACATCCTATTCCTCTGCATGTAGTTAGGTCCACTATCGCTATCCCCATGATCAAAATACAAGTCATAACCAGACAAGTCATAAACAATATCTCCATCACCTATACCTGAAAAAGAAAGGAATGAGCGAAAACGCCCAATACGCCAGTCCACAAACAATCTGCAAATGCACAAACAACATGTATAGATACGTGCAATTAACTAAATGCAAACAACAGGATTATTATCTTCATTAAGCCTGCAAAACAACACAGTTCAGAATCATAGATCTCCGATCCCAAACTTGGAGTTACTTAGACTCCTTAAAAACAACCAGATATCAAAAATAAATAATTATATACATATATTGGTGAATGGGTACTCCCCAAACACCCGTGGCCATACTGCCAATAAACCTATATCTACCGGAATCATCTCCAAGTGCAACTCCACTAGGGACAACGACACACAAGGATCATCAAGGTGCCTCACCAGTATGACTGTCTGCCAGGTCTTTACTAGTTAAAGCCAATGACATCCAAAAAAACAAATTAAGCCAAATAGAATTAAGTTCATTTATATATCTGTTCCTACAACAACAATCAGAAAACTAAACCTGTAAGCAAATACAACAAACAAGGAAAGGTCGTACCTTTTCCAATTCTAGGAACAATCTCTCCAAATCCACAATTTCTTAAAAACAACAAGAAATCTCCTAATCTCCTCTCAAGAAATCACAATTGCAGAATCTCTTCGATCAATTCCCTAGAAAACCCAAACCTCCACAAAACCCTAATTGCATAAATCAACAAATACAAACAAATCCATCATTCTAATTTGATCTTTTAATGAATCTATGATTTAGAGGATGAAAATTTACTTTGATTTGACTCTAAATCCAGAAAATTGCCAAAGACCGCAAAGAAACCATAACCCTAGAACATCCCTAATCATGAACGAACAAAACCCTAAATCAGAAATCATTTCGATAAAATCTACATATGTAATTAAGGGATTTAATTACCTTGCATGGATCTCAAATTCTTAATCGTTCACCTCAAGATTCAGATCTGATCTTCAATCTCCCTTAAACACTCACTCTTCAGATCTCCAAGAAAATTAGAACCGTTTCTCAATTCTTCTTAAAAACAAAAGAAAATCCTAAGGTAATTCATAGATTGAAAGACTTTAAAGGAAAGATATGATTTTGATTACCTGAATCCGAACTTCTAAGATCTCCTTTGACCAATAGAATCAAATCTCCAAACCCGATATGTATGTTTTTTAATTCTATCACAAATTCAATAATCAAACCCTAAGAAATTTAATAATTCATAATATCTTAAAACAAAAAAAGTGATTCAGTTACCTGATCTGGACTTCTAAATCCTTTGGCGGCTATAAACTCTCAAAGGATAAGAATCTAGGTTTAGGGTTTTGTTGGAGAAAAAAACAAAGAAAGAATATATAGGGATTTGTGACTTTTGATCTTCTATCATGTGTCTGTCATGTGACCAAAATTGTATTAAAATTAGATTTTTGTTGACAAAGAAAGAATATATAGGCCGACGGTTTTCCACTGTCTTAAACGTACTCCAAATCTCTTAGGGTTTTGAATGAGGAATGGTGTGACAAACTCGTAGGTTAAGGGTATATTTATAGAGGTATGTTTTTTAGGAAAAACTCTAGGTTCATATCCAATTTAGGCTGCTAAAATACATTCTTAATCAAGTTTTTGCCATGTGAACACAATAAAATTATATTTCAACTTTGACCATAAACCTTCTTATTTAATATCCTTTGACTCTTTGACCCTTCTTAATAATCCCTTTTATATACTTTAGGATTGACCATAAAACCCTCTTAGTTTATATCAAATGACAAATTATTTATCTTTATATTACATTTCTCTTCTCCTAAAAGAAACTGTTGTCCTCGAAAGTTACTCGAATCACTATCTCCTTTTTATCCATGCATCCATCATTTTTCTGTCACTCTTTTTCTTCTTATTTCTGATTCTTTTCATCATATTAACCCATCTCCATGCTTATATCTGCTAGATAAAATATAATTCCATTGACGTCTCTTTAATTCTTAACTTTCACCACTCAATTTGGATTGGCTTCCTTCGTTACTTCACAACACCTCTTGATTATAACTTAAACTTATTAACAATATTCATCAAGAAATCTTGCCTCAACTTCATTGTATTAAATCTTCAATCCAATTCCTGGAGCAATGTTTAGAAAGCTTAAAATCTTAACTATAGTTTTAAATTCCAAAGGTCAAATCTTACATTAACCTAGAGCTCTAAATGATCCCGGTTTAGTTTCTGTCTTTATGATGGATGAATTTTGTAGAGTCTATCTGATCTTCCTTAAATTTTTTTGGCTATTTTTCAGGTTTAGGGTCGAAATCGACTAAATCAGAGTGCTACTTCGGGTCATAAACCTGTAAAACACAATCAATCAAATGTCAATGGAAGTTGTCAATATGATAAAACAAACAAAATTTAAACACTAGATGCATAGAAATTTTAGTTCTTCCTAATGTTGAAATCGTTTCCCTGACAACGGCACCAAAAACTAGTTGTCTTGTTTTTATGATTTATAAACTTATATCCACTTCTTTACTTGGATTGATAAGCAAGTGTACCTATCATTTAGTAGTATAGAATAAAGTATAGGGTCGTCTCCTCAGGGAACGTGTCAAGCACTAGTATTAAATTAACCTTTCTATTATCTAGCAATCAAATGGTCGAATTAAATGAATTAAATCTGAATTTACAACTAAACTACACTAACTGCAGAATATCACCAAAAACAAAACAGTGACAATGTTACAACAAAATTGAACTCAAATTAAACAACAGGTTTACTTCATCAAATTAACATGATTAAATAACAATTCATCCTATTAATTACTTATCTACTGGAATTCTTGATTCATGGTCAATATTCTCATAAATAACCAATTCTAATCCAAATTTGCATCCACTAGAATCTCTTCTAAGTAAATAGATAAATCAGAATTCCTTAAAGAACTCTTGTTGTCCTCAAATTCCTTAAAAACATGCAGGAAACTTCCTATTAATATCTCTATCAATAGGAGTAGTTTGTTCTAATGACTTAGATCTACTTGATGGAATTGTTTCTCAACATGTTTCATTGAGATCTAGTATAGGAGAATGTTGTGCACTACAATTTCCTAACTTTTATGAAGTTCTATCACTAGAAATTCATAATTGTTGGTCCCGAAATGATAACCAAGAGGGGGGTGAATTGGTTATAATAAAAATTTTGACCAAATTTTCACACACTTGGTTATACTAATAAAATGGCTTTTGATCTTTATAAAATAAATGAATTTGATGAAAAACTTCTTTAAAAATAATAAACCAAAATTATCCTATATGAATAATCTCACGAATATTTAAACTATAGTTTGAAAACTTTCTTCTTGGAACCTTCTGACCAACTCTCTGACTCAAGAACAATAAGAACAACACTTTCTGATTAACCTTCTAACTGGCGATCAAATGCAATAAAACAAATTAAAATTACACAAATTAAAGAGAGATGAGTAAGAGAGAAATGCAAAACGAATTATAGAGGTTCCGCCTTGAGTGTCAATCCTCTCTTCTAGCTCCAAGCCAGGGTCACCGGTAATCCACACCGGTGTTGTTCCACTAATCCAATAAATAAGAATAGTTACAAGAAGTTCACAATTCACTCAGCTTGATTCTCTCAACAACCAATCTACTGAGCCTACTTGCAACTCACAATCACTAAAATAATTTATCAAAATCTGAGGAGAATAAAGTAAAGGTCCTCGACGGTTTTTGAACAATACGAAGGAACAATGAAAATAATGACAGTAATTTCGCTCTTGAATACTTTTTAATTCTCGTTTTTTTTGTTCTACGTTCTGCCCTCTATTTATTTAAGTTGTTCGTATATATTTGTTCTTCTCAACACTTGAAAACAATCTGCTGCGTTCCAAATTAACTTGTTTTCCAGATTTCTCGCAAAAATGAAGATTTGTTCCGGATATGTCGAGTACAATATCTCTTCAAGTCTATCCTCATCTGGATTTGAATTTTGAATCGTCTGATAAGCTTCCTCGAGAGTGAGATAACTTCAAATCTCTACAATCTTGCATGAATATCTCAAACAAACAATTTCAAACATTCCTCTTGTTGATCACGTCTTGAATCTGTTCAAAGTATCACGCCTGGGATATTTATTTTTCTGTTTCATGAATTTCTGACTTCGGACAAGCTCCTGAAATCTTGTCTATGTATTAAAAAAATATCCGAACATTACTTGCATAATCTTATCCCAAATTAATTTTCAAATTACTTAAACTTTCTCATCTTATTTTAATTAGAAAATAATAAAATACCCTGTGGATTATGAACCAACTTTTGTGGAACAGATTAGATATATTTCCCAAATATATTTAATCATTGGAGCTAGGTCTTCATCATATCAAATATTTTGTTTTTTCTTCATATCGTATCTTCTGACATTCCTTCTGCCTTTCATCTGTGTACTTGTTCATAAATAACGTTCCTTCTGCCTAAGCTTCTGACTTATCATTTTTCCTTTGTTCATAATAGATGTTCCTTCTGCCTAAGCTTCTGACTTATCATAAATATTTGAATCCTCTTGAATAAACTTTCTGGATAACTTTCTGATAAAACATACTCAAAATAATCGTTATTTCATTAATTTTTGTTATCATCAAAATCCTTGATTGAGAGAAACCAACATTCTCCCCCTTTTTGATGATAACAAAACCTATATATAAACAAAATAAATAAAAATTACACATATATATTTATCCAGAAATTTTTAACATGTCCTAAATTTTATATTCTACAAAATTGAAATTATCCAAAAGAATTATCCAAAAGAACCAACATATCTAGTGATTTTGTTTATTTGTATCCAACATATCTAGTGATTTTGTTTATTTGTATACCAACATATCTAGTGATTTTGTTTATTTGTCTCCCCCTTTTTGTTAGCATCAAAGAAACCAGCATTAAGAAAATAAATGCTCCCCCTAAGAATATGCCAAAAGTAAACATTCATGCGTTTGAAAAATAAAATGTGCAGAGTCTGAAATATCAAAATACAGACATATTCAAGAAGTTCTGAAAACAAAAAAAATGTAAATCATTTTTTCTTTGATTGCCTAGTTATTACTGTCTTGCGGGCTGGTTGTTTTTTCCTTTGAGGAAAAGTCTTTGGAGGAGGAACAGATGATTGAGGTTGAGATTGAGTGGGCTGATCAGGTTTTTGAGTTTTGTTTAAAGTGAGAATATCCTCAGCAACCTTATGAAGAGCTTCCAAATCTGCAGAGGGAATTGCTCAATATGTTCAACAGTAACAGCTTGGATCCCTTCATCAGGTGGAGCCTGCACGTTTTCTTCTGGTTGTGGATTCAAAGCTTCAGAGGGTGGAATTTGAGAAGACAGTTGTGGGTCACTGGTAGTGAGAGGAACAGCTGGATCAAAGTTCTCAGGAGGTAGATCATCCATGACGACCTCTGGATGTGAGTCCTGTTGTGGGTCAAGATGCTGGGACTCGTCTTTTTGCTGCAAATCAATAGTTTGAAGAATAGATTTTGTTAAATTGTTCTTCAAATCATTGATTTTCTTATCAATGAGACCTAATAAAGCAGATTGGAGGCCTGATCGTGAAGTCTCTCCTGGAGGTGGAGGAACAACATCCTCTGAGTCACTCTCTGACTTACTTTCATCAAACCTAGTATCACCTTCCCTAATCTCAAACTTTCCACCAGTGCGAACACGATATGATTTCTTTTTCTTGCTTTTCATCTTTCTTTTCCAGTATTTTTAGAAGATAAATTCTTCTCTCTATCTTCTGCAATATCCTCTGCCTCACTTTCTGTCCCATTCTCTGAATCTAGAAGCAGTTCACCTTCAGCCAAGGATTTTATCTTTTCCCAATCAAATCGAAATTTACTAAACTTAGAATGTCTATACCAAGCACCATCTTTGGAAAACCACAGTTTTTGAGATACAAGAATCCCCATTTTCTTCAAATTTGTTTCTCCAAATTTCTTTAAACCGACTGTAGGTGTAACTTTGGGGACAAGGTAACATTCTTGTATTTAAAAAATTTCATTAAAACATTTCCATAGGGTTTGTTTCTTCGTGTTCTCATATGTGTTTCAAAATCATGGTGGGTATATCTATTTCTAAGTTCTTTTTCATTGCTAAAACAATCATAGCTTCCTCGATTGAAATGGTTGTTGTACTACCATTCTTTGGCAAAATACAATCTACAACAGCTTTATGTAACAACCGAATAAGTAATTCAAAATCAGTTGAAAAGATATCCTTCTCTTTAAAACTACCAACCCATCATTCAATTCTTGAAATATTGCATTCCTAGACAGTGTCAATATTTTTTATCATCTTGCATGTCCTTCATCTCAAAGCAGTGTAGAAGATCTTTCCTTGTGATCTTAATAACTTTGCCTCCCGCTCTAGATTTTAAAGAAAATCCTCTAACTGAGACAAGTTTCATAAAATTCCTTTATGACCCTTTCATCAAATACGTCAAGAACATGACATATGTTCTTGCATCCAATCTATTCAGCCAATGATTCCAATAAAAGCCATTGTTCGAAAAGAATTTGAAATCGATGTAAGAACATTCTCTTACCTTTTTCGACAACCGTGAAGAAGAAATCAAGGATTTCTTTCCCCTTTTTCTTTTGGCTGGGGTTTGCACTCGTTCTTCTTGAGAGACGGTATGCTCTGAGTCATCTTCTGACTCAAGCATGGGGCCTTCAGATTGTCGTTCCTCAGCCTGTTGAGGATCCACAGTTGTTTGCCATTTTATTAGTATAACCAAGTGTGTGAAAATTTGGTCAAAATTTTTATTATAACCAATTCACCCCCCCTCTTGGTTATCATTTCGGGACCAACAATAATTAAGCGGATTACTAACAATTAAAAGCACAATTTATGTTAATATGACTTCGTAAACTAAACCCACTACTCACATATGATGGAACATGAATACAAATTCAGAGAAGACATGATTATAACAGAAAGTAAGATAAGAATTAGAGGAAAAAGAAGAAACCCCTTTCGATACAATGATAGAAATGTTGTTACAAATCACAACACACAATCCCAATCATCTCTCTCGAGTTCTCCCAGAATTTCCTGCAATACATTCTACGAACGTTGAACTATCGCAATGATTTTCTTGAAAACAAACTAAGAACAGGTGTGATGATACAACAAGGGAAGTAGTTACTTCTTCCCCCCCAGGAATAATGTATTCAAATGTCTAATACATTTTCTTGAAGGTTTTTGATGAAAAGATATGACTTTTTATTAGTGGATATACTGTTTGAACAAACTAATGTAAAATTCGTATTTGTGACTTTCCAATTGTCACTGTCTGACTTTGATTCACCTTTAAAACTTCAATCATCAAAGCACTAATCACGATTGTGACTTTCGCCTAAGTAGGTATTGGCGTTAATTTTCTAGAAGAACCCATTAATCACGACCGTGATTTTGTGATGGATTTGAACTCCTCCACTGCTACTTGAATTCACGGTCGTGACTCTTCCTGTCTTGATCATATTTCCTCTTTGATTCCTCTTAATAGCCTCATTAAATTCCAAGTTGGGCTGAAGTGATCATATACAGCGGTTAAGTACCAATTCTCCTATAAATTAAGTTAATAAACTTTAAATTGGACTTATTTGGCACTTAAATAACTACTTCGAATAAAAGATAAATCATGCCTATCAGGTATTTATAGAATTTTTGTAGTGAAAATTAAATGTAATAAAATAATTTAAAAAAGAAAATAAATAGAGATGTGAGAGAGAGGGGAGGCGCTGGTTCTAAGGGGAAGAGGGAGGGAGGGAGTTGATTTTGTTTGTATTTTGTAATAAAATAATTATTATGTAAGACATGATTTGATATAAGATGTATTGGAAAAGTAAAAAGTGAAAAAATAGGTATACAGATAATGAGAAAAAGTAGAGATATGTGAATAGTAATGAATAGTAGATAAGTACAATGAATAGTAAACAAGACTAATAAGTTACTAGTAGTAAAGAAAATATGTGTATAAATGCGAAATATGTAATTTCTGGCTACCAAAAAATTATGAAACTTATATTTTTGGATTTCTTACAATATTATGAGTCTAACGGTATAAACAGAATATTTTTATCATCCGGCGTTCCCGAGCACGGTTTTCGAAAACTAATCCCATTTGGATCCAAAAGACACTAGAAATTGGCGAATATGATAAGCTTCCCTATGTTATTACGAACTATTACAAGCCATTAACTCCATTCCGTTATCTAGGGTTTGAGAGCACGGGATTGGCAAGTCTAAACTCTATGGTTTTGGCATAGGTTTTTGTTGACTGGTGTTCCCAGTTGACTTCTGGTTCTAGGGTTTGATCTTAAGAATCATCAAAAAATCTAGGCGTTTACAACAAAGTTAAAACATGTATATAGATATTAGAAATGATGATTCTAATCTTGCATGTTGAATATAAGATGTTAGATGTTGAAATAAGATGAAAAACAAGCAGTTAAAATACATTGAAATATACGTGCTTTGTTTTCGTATATGAGCATCAGATGATGATTATGGTCGGATATCTCATCAACCCTTCGACATCAGACCCCTCAAGTAGAAACACCAGAGAAACATGATTCAACCTATCTAACAGTACTTCGCTTTGTTAAATTTTATATATTTATTCCCAGAGCAATATTACTAGAATACAGTATCCCTTATCTCACAGTGTTTAATGTTTTAAGTAAAACATGACTAGAACACGATTCACCTTAGTTGACCATGTTTCTTTTTTATTCTCACGTATTCAATGTGTCAAGTGAAACACAACAAGAACACGACTCATTATGTCTCATCGTGTTTCTCTCTCTTATCTCAGAGTGCTTAGCTTTTGATGAAACATGGTGGAAGCATGATTCATTTTATCACATCATGTTTCTCAAGTGTTTCTATTCAAGGAGAAGCACAACTGAAACACGACTTGTCCTATCACACTGTGCTTCTCTTTGAGCTCCAAAACATTAACAAGCACGATGAAAACACGATTTAACGTATTTGATTGCGCTTCTCATATGCATGAGCACGGGGTGAAACACGACCATCCTATTTGATTATGTTCTTCTTAAAAATCTGAATAAAATAAAATAAAAATAAAGTGAAATAGATAAATAATAGTTGATATGATATGTTAGCTAACTTTTAATGAATTAAATGAATTGTTGGGTTTAGTAATTAATTTGAGTTAACATAGTTTCTATGTATAAAATGAATTTAGTTAATAAACTTAAGTTCAACTTAACTAAATAGGCTTTAATGAACTAAAATAAATTAGATTGATTAAGTTAATTAAGTTAACTTAGCAATTGAATTAAATAATTAATTATAATCAATTTTGGCTTGGACCAAGTTAAAATAGGCTTAATAGTTAATACTTTGTTTAGACTAATATGTTGAATAAACTATGAATAATATGAGAAATATGTTGTTTCAAATATGTTGTTGCTAAGATAAATGAGTATCATTGAAAATGAATGCTTTGATGATCTCTTTATAGTAAATGACTATAAACAAAGATAAGAGAAATAATTTGACAGATAGCGGATAATTATCTGTATATTAGTAGGGTAATCTTCGCAGCCATGGGGAGATTTTTACTTAGTTTCTGATCAAATAGGGTTTTAAAATGAGTTTAATGTAAGTAGATAAATAATTTAAATTCTTATATGAGTTTAATTCTTGAATAGATATGGATATCTAATTTATCTTCTGAGATGGCTTCTGAACTACCTTCTGACTATGTTTGGATCTTGAATCTATAAGGTATGTAATGATGTGCTTGTTGTTTGTTAGGATCTAATAAACTAAAACTTAAAGACAACCTTAATAATGGAGTGTTGCTTGTGCTTTTGTCATTTAATTTGGTCCGAAGAATGACAACCTTGTCCAAAGCTAGGCATAGTAGTTAGGCGCTTAGGCCACTCTCTAACATGATGAAATGGCAATTCATAAGTGGCTCAATGAGTAGTTGATGGTGCAAATAATATCGAAGTAACATTTGCTTAAACTTGGGGTGAAGTAACATGGTTTAGTTCACATTTATGGGACCGATTGAACTAATTGATGTTATGGACTGAGATAAGTAAAGCTGTGTAATAGTTGTGAACCCTTAGATGAGGCTATTTTCTCTTTCTCGATTAGATATAGAAGATATAAGCATCCAGCCTATGTATATCAACCCTTGAGCAGCTGCTATTACTCAAGACCCCTAGATTCATAAAGACTTGTTCCGAAGTGTGAGTGCTCCCATGTTGTTTGTTTTACTTTAATTAAAAGATAATAACCTATCGTGTTGCATTGCATTAGTTTAAGCTATGTGACACCTCATGTGTGCTCATGTTGCTGTTGTAATGGATTTCGGCTCACTGTTGTCTTATTTCCAGGTGTTGAGTGGACAATGATGAGGATGTTGATGACTTGATGAGGGCAGATGTAATCCTCGAGTTTTTGCCACAACATGAGTTAAAAAATTTTTAAGGAATTAAATATCTAAATCAAATTTTATATCCTGAAATAATAAATGTTTTGGTACTACATTAGTTAACATCCCATAGACATTCTAAAGTCTGGTTATTTTATATGCATTAAGGATTTTTAAGTTTTCATTTCTTGAATTTAAATCTTTTCCAAAAGTACTAGAACTTTATTTGCAAGATGTCTACCATAAGTTTTAAAGCATGAACATACTATCTTTTCTCTTAATAAGGCTTCTTTCATTAAATGCTGAAATAACAATTCTTAGTTGTACCATACTTATTTTCTTTTACAAAAAAGAAAGGTAACCAAAGATTTGAAAGTTTACACCAACTGGACGTTGTTGTTTCAAAAAATAAACACGATATTTTCAAAAATCTACTTTTCTAACATAATCTCTTTTACCTACACAAAATCTTTTCTTCCATACCTTTATATTTTTAGCTTGATAAACCCTAAGATCGTATTTACAAGCTACGCCATCAGTGTTTTGGAAAGAAGAAAGTGAAGTAATCTCAAAAAGCACGCAAGTATCTTCATTTGCCTTATTTTTCAAAATTTCAAAAAATATCTTTATTAAATACACCAATGTATGTGAAAATTTCACTATTCATAGGTAAAACATCGTTTTTAGAAGACATTGTGTTTTAGAAAACTGAAAAACGAACTTGGTTTGCTAAGAAATATTAAAAACAGATGAAATCATGCTTTTGAGTTTGTTAAAGCTTAAAATGAGTAATGTCTATTATATGTGTATAAACAAAAGTTATCTGAGCTTATCTGAGCAAAGAATAACAAAACATATAGAAAAACAAAGTAAATTAACCCTCTAAGCTCTTATGATAGATCTAGAGATAGGTGTAAGAAGATAAGTCTAATGTTGGATCAGTAAGTGTAAGGATTTGTTGTGTTGGGATGCATTTTATGCATGTTTTGATGGAGTAAGTTAGAAGTTATTCTGTGTATTTTTGGTGATCGTTGCTTAGTTTTGCCCTCGAGGTAGATTAGTAGTAGACTTTGTGTAGGTGTCGAAGGGTAAGTTTTGATGCACAGTACCCATTGCGGCTTAAGATCGAGCCCTTAATGTACCCTACGATAGATACTGAGGGGTTTCGCGATCAAAATAAAACAAAGTGCATGGAGCATAGCTTCTATCACAGCCTAATGTCAAGCCCTCGATGTGTTTGCAACATAAGCCTTAAGCTTTTTAGCAGCATGTAACTTGTAGTCTATTGACGCATGACATGGTCTTTGATGTGCTGTATTAGTATTGAATTTTAAAGCATCTTTCTAGCAAGCGTACTAGGCCTTCTATTGTAATATAGCATGAGTAAAGTGTCGATCACACGGAGATTTACTAATTACTAGACAATTATCAACTAATGCTAATATCTAGGCACTTGATCTTCTTTTTAAAATGATTAAACTAACTAATCTAATTAATTATCTATATGAATGCAATGAGCTTTTTAAAGAGAGGGATATGATGGAAAAATGTGGGAAGCAGCAGAATCTACTTTAAACCATTGCCAATCAACTTGAACTCATGTTATAATGATAATTAGATTCATGGACATTCATAAGAAATTGTCAAGATTTAAAAACAGAGTTTAAAAACCTTTTGAACCACAAAACAATTCAATAACTTCCGCTAAATAAATTATTAGTGGAATCAAAATTACAATTATAAATCTTCCGATTCTATAATTGACTAATACTTTATATTAACATCTCCTAATTCCTTAGTGAGAAATCAACATAAAACATTACATTAATATTTATGGACAATTTCTAAATTAGGTTAAACTACGCCGCTTCCGCAATTGCAATTTAATCTAAATTTATAAATTCATATGAACCCTAATTTCCCTTCCGAGTTATTAGAATTCTTATACACCAAATATGATGAATAATCAGAACTCAATATGAATGTTTCATGATTCTAACTATCTTATAACATGGACTCAAAAATCATTTTAGCATGTTTAAAGCTTCATCAACTTCCCACAAAAAGAATTTAGCTACTCATGGATGATGATTCAACAATCAGATAAGAAATTGCAAATGATTTTATTATGATCAAACTATTCAGATATATGAATTGCATAAAAGAAATAAGATTAGATATCACCAATTCAAAATACCAAAGCTTCACTTGCAACTTCTTGAATAACTTCAAATATCTCTTCAAAAATCTCTATAATGCTAGTTCTAATCTATGTATTGTAGTATGATTTAGAGCTACTTGGATTGTTCTGAAAGTGAGGAGAAGACCCCCTATTTATAGGAAAAATTTCGCACAAAACATTAAATGAACTTTCCTGTTTCACTTTGTACGCCGGCAGTTATGGATCCTATGCCGGCGGCTTACAGGCGGCGTATCTTGAAATTATCCTTTGCGCAGGCAGTGCACTGGCAGCCTTCAATATCAGTTACACATGTAGACCGCTTCTACGCCGGCGGCTTAGATGTAGATCTAGCCGGCGCATGTAGTCAGAGATGAAGCGTTGGGCTGATTTATAACGAACGCCGTCCCAAAGCCAGTGGCTTTCATGCCGGCGTAGACACTCCAACAGATTTGTCTCTTCAATTTCCTTCAAGTGTTTGACATCTTCATGTCGCTTCAGATCTATGATGTACGCAGCCTCAACGCCGATGGCTTAAGTGCCGGCTTATAATGTAACTGCTTCAAAGATGGTGATGTTTCAATTCTGGGCTACCGGCCTTCATGTACGCTGGCTGCTTCATCTTCTACGCCGGCAGCTTTGAGGCGGCTTTGAGTGTTGTTTTGACTTAAGCTCAGCAAAGCTGGTAGTGCTATAACGGCTTTGAGTTTTACGCCGTCTGAACGCCGCAGCTTTGAATGGTGAATTGCCGGCCTTGACTTCAATTTTTCCTACTTTCGATTCAAATTCTTTTGTTTTGATTTCTTTATCCAAATTAGTCCTGAAACATAAAATTCAATCAAAACAAATATCCATTCTAGCTCTTTTGATCATCAAGATTTGTATAAAATATGATCTTATCAGTCTTCTTATAGCAATGTATGCCATGACCCTTCTTAGGCTATCCTCGACCCCAAACTGTGTAGTTAACTTTTAGAACTGCTTTAGTTAAGAGGTTTATTATCACGTTCTAAAGGATACCCTAAATATGGCATTCTGCCACATACAATTTTAAGACTTAAGGATGACTACCTTAGTCACGTAAAAGTCTCAATATCATATGTAAGGCATAGAACATGGCAATAGGAGACCGGGTAGGATGTGAAGTTTGAGCAAGTAATATAAAACATGCAAGCATCTACATAAATATTTTTCGCACAAAATATAGAAATAGTTTTTGACATTATCTTAGGGGTATTCCCTTACTAAAAATCTCCAAGGATCAAAATAAAACTAAGTAGACTTAAATGCTATCACCAGAAGATTTTAAAGGAAATCCGATCTACAATCCATGATTGGATTTCCCCTAAAAGCTCCTTAGAAGAATTCTTACTCGGATAAAGGGTGATCGCGGGTATAGAAGAAAGTGGTCCCGCGAAAAAAATATGTAAGGGTGTAAGCTTTACTAGCTTAGTGAGAATATTTTCGGATTATCACACTCGAGTCAAAATATAAACAAGTTATAATTATGCAAGCATATGGTATGCATCAAATACTTAAGCAAACAAAACATATGGTTTTTCGGGAACCACATGCCGAATGAATTTACGCCCTTCATTCAATGTTAGGTATACCAACTAATTACAACAAAAAAATTTGCAAATAGGTTTTTATAGATCTCACTAGCTACTACTCGTCGTAAAAAACATGTAGGCTATATCGGCCACTAATCGCCACTTTGTAGATCATTCTAGCTACTACTCGCCACATGTCAATACTGCCATTTATGCTGACCACCACTATTATACACTTGTCCCACCAAATGTATAATAGCGAAATGCAATGGAGCTAACTACTTTAAGTGCATGAATTAATTTCATTAAGCTTTTGGCATGTAATTACAATATTTTAAAGGTGATCATACAATTTCAGAAACACCAACACGATAGTAAAGCATTCATTTGATTATAGGCAATTCAAGACTCAATATGCTTAGTATAAATTCATCCAAGATGTAAATCACATGTACTTCCCAATTTATCTTTTCCTATTTTCAATGTTACTAAGCTATAAGCACAACCATGAGTATGAAATATAGAGGAAGTAAACTCACCAGTCATATCTTGGTGAAGTACTCCTAATCAAAGTAGTCATCTAAATAGCAAAGATCATCTCTTGGGTCACTTAAACAAGTGAAATACCTAAAATGAGTATTCTATAATATTTCTACTTAAATTTTCTAACTCTATCTTCTAATTCGCGCTAAAATTGGATTTATGGAAATTTTAACTTTAAATGGATATAACTTGCTCATTTTAACTTGGAATTTTGCATATAAGATTTTGTTTTCTATCAACTTGAAATGATCTATCTATTTCTAATGTTTTTTTTGGCATTTAAGATTATTTGGGTTGAAAAATGGGTTGGCACAGTTTTGACAGGAAAATTCCAGCCTTCAAATTGTGATTTTCTAACTTCTTTTTCATCCAAAAATTTCATAGCAAACACATGGATATTTGTATAGTTGAAAAATCCTTTGAATATATATATACCCTCGTATTATATGTATGATTTTAGTGATGTTTTCCTAAAAATGATTTTTCACAAAATACTTTATTCTAGAAGTTGAAAAAAAAATGAAATTTTCAATATTTTTCTGTAAGTTGTTAGAAGAAAAATATTTTGAGTTGTTTCAAATGAGTGTCTTCTCATTATTATACTTTTCTAACTTCTTAAAATAAGTTTACAATTTAGAGGCTTGATTCCTTATGTTGTTGGCAAATTTTTATTTTTTGTGTGTCTTTAAATTAGTGAGTTTATTTTAACTTGTCTTAAAAGATTTGTTTTATTCTTAGTACCTATCATGTGTCGATATAACCATCTAAATAGATTTCTAAAAAAATTTGCATAGTAAAGAACTATCAACTTCAAAATTTAACAATAGTTTTATTTTAAATTTTGAAAAGAGAATAATCGAACCATCGTTATAAGTCTTAGAGAAACTTTGCATAATAACAAATTATCAAAATCCATAATGAATCTATTTAAGTTTTGGAAAGAATGTTTGAATCATGATCTTAATTTTTAATGGAAATTTTCTCCTAAGTGTTTATTTTGTTAGAGGGTTTAATCCTATTTTTATGAAAGAAGAGAACTCTTTTTTTCTCTTGAAAATTTTATTGAGACAACATCATTGAGGTCATGCATGAATATGGTATTTTAACTAAAAGACTAACTTACATAGAGAACATAAAAGATATATAAAGAATAAAATAACATATATATGTAAGAGCAAAAATATGGAAGTCTTAGCTCGCATCAAGGCTTCTTGAAACTTAGAATGGACAAGTTTCATTAAAGAGAAAAGAAAGCATGTGAGAGCTTAAAAGAAGAAAATTATGAAAGTCTTAGATCTTGTTTCAAGTTTTTCCGGAACTAAGACATGGGCAAATCCCCTAAAAAAAATCATGGAAGTCTTAAATTTATGTCATGGTTCTTCGGACTTAAATTATGGACAAGTCCTTTAAACAAAAGAAAAGGAATGAGAAAAATTTTGACTTAATGAGGACAAGTATAAAACTAATTAGAATGATTAGTTTTAATTATTATGAGCAATATAAGTAAAGAGCATAATAACAAAAGCATAATAGCAAGAACATAATAACAAAAGCATAATAAGATGTTAAGTTAGTGAGCTTTAGGCTCTAATGATATAGATATACATATACTTTACATAATAACACTTATAGGAAGTTAGATTAGCATGAACAAAATAACAACATGACAAGAATTATAAATGAATGTGGTGTTGAATAAGACATGAACAAATTGTTGTTCTCATGATTTCCTCCTTAATATAATTCTCATGGGGTTTTTGGAAATCAAAACACACAACAAGTTCATGTTACGTTAACATAATGAAAAAAGAAGGCTTAGGATTTTTACCTAAAGTGGATAGATGGAAGAACAAATTGGTGGTTTATGGGGAGATCTCTTCCCTAAAGAAAAGAAGAGAGTTTTGAAAGAGAAAAATTTGTTAGGAAAAGAGTTATTGAGAGAGTTTTGCTATGTAAATGAGGGGTATGAAAGAAGTGGAGGAAGAGGTGGTAGTTATAGAGAAATGTAGACAAAAATTAGATGTAATAAAATTAATTGAAAAAGAAAAAGATAGATGTGAGATGGAGGAGTGCCGGTTTTGTGAGAGAAGAGAGAGAGAGAGGGGTTGATATGTTTTGCATTTTTATAATGAAAAGTAAATAAAGTATAAGAGAAGTTATGTATAAAATTTTATGGGGAAAGAAAATGTAAGAGATAGGTGTTGTAAGAGTATAGAGTAGATAGTAAGAAAAAGTAGAGATGGACGGATAGTCATAAATAGTAGAAATAATACAATGAAAAATAATCAAGACTAATAAATTATTGGTAGTAAAGAAAATATACATAAAAGCATTATATTTGATATTTTTAGATACCAAAAATTACGAAGCTAATATTTTATGAATCTTTATGAAATTATGAATCTATATTGATTTTCGGAATATTTTTACTATTCCGAGCATCATGACACGTTTTTCTAAAACTAATCTCGTTTTAGTTTGAAACGATCAAATTTTTGACAAGCTTATCATGATGTTGTGCTTATAATGTAGCTGCACCTATCTTTATATGAACATAACTGATTATGTAGGGGATAGGGATAGGGATAAGGATAATGTATGTTGTATGATGCTTGGATGTGTGACAAGTTTTAATATCAGAAGTGATAACAAACTTCATGCTGCTGATGTGTAATAAGTATTGATGATTGTCTAAACATTTCTTGGCCATCAATAATATGACCTAAGTCTTATCCCACCCCTAATTCAAAATGGACATGCATTGCACGACAACATGCTACAATTACAATGTACCCATGTCACATGTTGATATTCCGATTTCATAGTAATGTCTTGTCACTTTAAGAGAGTCCAGGTTAGGTTATGATAGGGTTGTGAACCCTACGGGAACTATGCAAGCACCAAAGGCCGTTACCCGAGTTAGAGTTGGCTTTTAGGATGTTAACACTTAGGGAGATTCAGATGGTTCTAAGGTGAAGTTGAGATTATGTTGAATATATATATACACACACACACTAAATAAATTTTAGAAAAGCTTCTCCTTCCTTACTTCTCAGTCTCTCCTGGGCATGGCCTACTTAAGCTAGTCCCCTCAACCCCCAAGAGAGTACATAAATCCCTATTGGTTTAGATTCTAGTCATCCAAATAGTGCACTACATGTGGTTCAGTGAGGCATTGCATACGATTGTAATTAAAACTTGTTTGGCATTTCTTTGAAGTGTGGTTTAACCATGTTATCTTACTGAGTTGTGGTGTGCTTACACTCCTATAAACTTTATATGCTTTCAGGGATCTCTAGAGTGGATCTAAGCTTGAGGTGAGGAGAGCTAGTAGGCTTCAAGGGGAAATCCAGGGCTTAAGCGAAAGTTAGAGATAGTTTGTTTTGTATAGAATACCATATGTTTGTTCCCTATTGGTCTATAAGGCTTTGTTGGGAACTTATCCTAAGATGTATATAAAGAGACATGTTATAAAGAACTTTTATGTGTGCAAAATTTCTTATCTTAACAACTTCATGATCTTATTTTAAATGTTTATGCCACATAGTGTCCTAATAGTATGATGCTCACAAGTTTTCTTGAAAAATGTTGGTTAGCTTATTTATCTTTCATGATTTGCTAAGTTGTCACGGGAGGGAATCAATGCTACCAAGGTACCTTGGGGGGTGTGATAGTGAATATGATAATAATGATGTTGATGATGATTGATGATGATGATGATGACGACGAATGAATCAGAAGGAGGAAGGACTCGGAGAGTTATTGAAGAGTGAAGTGGTTTAAAACCGTGGACGTATTTTATTTTGTTTTGCTTTGTTAAAGAGATGGATTTATCTTTTGAAATTTTATTTTCTGTAATGGGTTGTTTACAGAGCCCATGTTTTGTAATTCAATTTTTTAAAGTTTTGTTGGACCATCATGAAAGTATTTGAGATACTTGATGATATGGTTTTATTTTGATGAAAGTTTATCTACTCACGTGAGTAGAAGCTAGAAATGTTTTATAAATTTTTTTTTCACCACTACTAAATCCAATTGTCTCTAGAACCTAATCAAACGATTTCAGTAATTAAAACTAACTAAAAATGTTCAACATAAACATATCCCTTAAGGAAGTCTATGCGTGTAACAATTAATGTATTATACATGGATGGGACACAGGACATTGCCTGATTTCAAGATTGTAGCAAGTCGTGTCCTTACATGAAATATGAATATATTAAATAATTATATCTTATTCCACATTAATTAGGCTAGGTTAATAACTATTTGAATTAATTAATGTCGAACTACATAAAAATAGCTCAAAACAAGGCTAAAAAAATAGTTAAAAAATTAAATTATTTTTTAAAAATATTAAATCAATTTTAAAAATTACAAAAGTTTTCAATTTGAAGGAATATATATTAATTATAAATTCTCAAAGTTTCGTGTGAAAATAAATTTCTTTGATATTTTATTTAGATTTAACAACTTAAATTACTATAGATTATTAGAAAAATTAAAATAATTCTTAAAAAAGTAAATGATTTTAAAAATCATGAAATTTTTCAATCAAATATAGACATATTAAAATATAATTTTTATAAATTCGAGTTAAAAATAAATTCATTTAATTTTTTTTTTTAGATTTTAACAACTCATATTACTATACATTGTCATATGAAATTAAATTATTTTTTAAATACTAAATGATCTTAATTTTTTTTAAAAGATTACATTTTACTTCTATATATAACTATCATCCATAAAAAATTCATTTAAAAATTATTTTGTTTCATTTTTTTTTTCATTTTTCTTAAAAATTACACCTATTAGGCCTTTAAAAATATCACACCAAGTTGCAAAATTTTCATACTTTCTAATTTATATCCTAAAATACTTAACTATCATTTCCATGAATTTTACTCAAAAATAAATTCAATTAATACACTAAATAAAATCACAAAACTTATGTTAGTACGTTGTCACGCCCCGAGGGGTACCCTAAACGTGGCAGTCCGCCGTACACCATGTTAAAGCCTAATAATGACCACCTCAATCACGCGAAGGCTTCCATACTATGTACAAGGCGTCTAACACATAAAGGAGACACATCGGAATGATACGTTTTATGTTGATACAATTGAGTAACAATGTAAAGGAAATAAAATCTACTATACTTTCGATACAAACCACTATACTTCAAAATACAAGCCATTCAAGTTCAATTACATTCATCCGCAGACTTCCCTACATAAACTATTACAAGACAAATCATAAACTAGCTGATAACTTCAAACATTCGTATCCTTTGCCAAAATCCCGGAGTCATTCCCGGCTCCAACCAATTCAATCCCCACTTTGCATTCTTGAGATAACCTGTTCATTTAAACAACTATAGGGGTATAAGCTACACTAGCGAGAATTCCCTTAATTCCATACCATAACAAGCAAGTTATAATCAACCATATGCTATGCATGAGCAAACACATGAGCAAACAATTATGTATGGTATCCGGAACCCACACACAAACGGATTTACGCCCTCCGTACTTGGGTTAGGGATGGTATTGAATCTACACGACTGCTGCTAGTCTCCAAGCCCTCGGCTCATAGCACTCGCCTCGGCTAGGCTCACACATGGAATGCATCCCCGATGCGCCTTAGTTCCCTATGAATGAGCTCTGATCCCGGGTCTCATTATCCAAACGAGTCCTCGGACCATACCGATCACCTGCGTAGGAGTAGCTCGCTGCCAAATGCAATATGTCCGATGCGATCATGATCAATTTACTTTTGCTTAGGTCAACATATTTATACATTCTTTAGAGTGACCAGCCAATATCACACATATAACAAAAATAATATGAACAGTGCAGTTATCCAATCAATCGTGGTTTCGATATGCTTTAGGATTCTTTGGCATACATTCATCACGGTCTCATCATATTTCCCATCCCCATTCATATAGATTTTTATTATTGTCCTATAATTCTAATGCAACTAACTACAAGCACAATCAAGGTAACAAAATAAGGAAAAACTCACTCGATCATTGGATCACCGTTCTTCTAGTAATAATAATCCGGTGGTAGGAATCGTCATCTCGGGATCTCCTAAAAAGGAAGAAATACTCTAATAAGTATTTCAACTCAAACTAATCTAAAAGATCCTATACGAACTATCAAATTCGTAATTCTCGTCTTAAGCGGGGATTCCAACTTAAAACGGCCATAACTTGGTCATTTTAACTCGGAATCTCGCAAATTATATATCGATTTCTATCTACTTCGAAAGATATATCTATTTCTCTAATATTATTCAAGTTTTGAAAACTTTGAAGCTTTGAAAAGTTCGGATCAGATTAGGGCAGCAGCAATTTCAATTTCCAAAAAGTAGCGTTGTAATGTTTGTAATGTTCCTACTATATAAATTAGCTATACATGCAATATGAGTGGTTTCCTAACATGAATGGCATGAAATGAGTTTCATGTATACTGATCTTGATGATTTTTGGTAAAAGATAATTTGGAACTCCTTATTTTGCAAGACTTCAACTATAACTACTTTTTGAAAGTCTAGTTTTCTTACTTCGATCATTTCCATTCGTTTTGGATTTATTGCTTAAGAAAATATAAATTTTTAAAATTGAGTCTTCATTATATATATTACCTATGACCTTCATTTCTACATAAAAATTTCCATTTTACACTTTGTAAATATGTTTTCCAATATGATTTACTCAAAAATCCTAATTTTAGAAAATCCACTTTTTGAATGATTTATTTAGGGAAAACTTGTTTAAAGCATTAAGATTTAAGGATTTACTATATCAATTACCTAAGGACTTCATTTAACACATAAAACTTGCAATTTGAGCTCAAATACTAAGTGATTACTTATGCATCATCTCAAATTACGAATTTGACAATTGATCACTAACTCAAAATTTTTCATTTTAATTCCATTACTTGTTTAACACCTTACTCATGCCTAAAATCATTTTAACTCTAAAAATCATTGCTTAGTGATATCTATTACCTATATACTTCATTTTTCACATAAAACATGAGTTTTGGAGATACATGGGTTCTAAAAATTGGTCTTGGTTGGGATCCGAATTTACAAAATTCATTTTTGGTTATATCTTTTGATAAAATCTATCTATCTAAGCTCATGAAAATCCATTCCTTACATATCATATCTTATGAGCCTTTCATTTCTTAAATAAGAACTTCATTTTTGAGTTGGAAAACATGTTTTTAAAATAGGCCTTGCCAAAATCCGAAAATAGAATTTTTATTTTGAAAATAACTTTTGGAAATCACTTTTGATTCTTGTAGAAAGAAGTCTTGATGATATACAAATATTAAGCCTTCATTTTCTTAAGTAAAATTACATTTTTACACTTGAAAGTGGTTTTTAAATGAGGGTCTTGCCAAGATACGAATTTCACAATTTTGTTTGAGTTCATAACTAAGATCTATACTTAATATGAACATAAACATAAAACAAATGCATGGTAATAAGCTATAAACATCATGGATCTAAACTCCACTTATCAAAATCCTTCATTATGGTATCTATAACCTAAGCCCTTCATTTTAAATGAGAAATACACATTTTGAAGTTGAAAAACCACTTTTCTAACTATGGTCCATTTTTATCCGAATTTTCAAAGTTGATTTTGTTGAAAACAAAATAGATCTTGGGTTTCCTACAACTTTCCTACCATCATCAAGCTATAGCAATTGTTCATGAACATAAACAAAGATCTAATGCATCTATGAACTCAAAACTTTAGATCTAGTTTTCTAAACTAGTTTTACTTGCATGAATCACTAAGATAGACATGTGGATGCTAGATCTATGCATAAGTCATAAGGAATAACAAATATAACAACTTGAATAACAAGATATATGGCATAAACAAAATCAAAGCTACAAAAATTTAGATCTACAAAATATATCAACTTTAAACAAGAAAATAATTGAAATACAAGATAATAAAAGTAAAGAAAAGGAGGGTTTCATCTTTGGCATCATCATCCTAAGCTTTCAAGCTTATGGAAGGTCATTTGATGCATGAAACTTTCATTATACTTTACCTATTGTAAACCCCTAAATTTTCGGAATCGGGTTAGCACAAAACCCTAACCGGAAGTCAAACGAAACCCTAAAGGTCAACAAAACCCTAGTTTACCGTATCCATCTAAATCCGGCATTGCCGTTTTTCTTTGCCTTGAAAAACGAAGTTGGGATAATTAGCTCGAATAGTCCGTAATAACCATAAGTTTTATAAAAGTTTCAGTTTCGCATAATTCGGGTGTCCTTCGAACCCGATCGGACACAGTTCTCGAAAAATGTGTCCGGAAGCCCGGAATAGTAAAAATATTCCAAATATACCGTTAGACTCGTAAAAATATAAGTTTTCCAAAAAAATCAATTTCGTAATTTTTCGGTAAGTAAAAATAACAGATATAACTATTATACGCGTATTTTCTTACTACCGGTACTTTAATTGTCATATCTACTTTACATTACACTATTCATTACTATTCTACACTATTCTTTCATCTCTACTTTTTTTTACACCTATTCTTACACTCTACATAACCTATAATCTTAACTTTTTACCTTTCCCATAACTTTACATCACATCTACTTTACATATTACATCTTTTATTTTCTAAAAAGTCAAAAAATTAAATCAACATCCCCCTCCTACAAGCATGGCCGGCGCCCCTTGTCCCTCTCCCTCTCTCAAATTGTTTTAATTTTGCTTTATTTTAATCACACAAAAATCACTCCACATTTTCCTATAAATACCCCCCTCCTCTTTCACTTCTTTCACACTACTCCTTCTCTAAGTTATTATAGCAAAATCCCTCTCAAATTCTCTCAAGAGTTCCTTCCAAGAGTTCTTCTTAGTCTAGCTTCTTTTAGGTAAGAGTTTCTTCAAGAAGTTCCCATGTTCATCTACTTAGTATGAGCTTAGTGTGTGTTTTCTAAAACCATGAAGGTTAAGAAAGCAACAATAGGTTCATACTTTGTTTTTGTTCATAATCATAATTCCTTTATGTTCATGTCTCCTTTATCTATTCTTCATGTTTCTCTTATGTTCATTTATGTCTCTTTTATGTTCATAACTATCTATTATATCTATATAGCTATATATACTAATTAGAGCATGTAAGCTCATAATCTTGCAATTTCTTTACCTTTCATGCAATTTATTTACTTCAATGCAATTTATTTATTTCAAGTTGTTTTTAAGACTAGTCTCTAGTCTTAGACTTGTCCTCATCAAGTCAAAACAAGCTTTTCTTTCTTTCATTTTATTTCTTTATGGGACTAGTTTATTTCTTAGTCCCGGGAGCCTTGAAAAAGCTAAGACTCCAATACTTGACTTTATTATTTATGCTTTATGTTATTTTGTTTATTATTATTCTCATAATCATGTTCATTTAGATTGTTGTCCAAAAGTTTTATTTTCTAGAGATAATCAAATAAAAGAAGGCTTTTTGTCACTTAGGAATAAGTTATGTGAAACATAAAAATATAAGATAACAAAAATAAACTCATTTATTTTCAAGTTACAAAAAGAATTCACTATGAATTTAGATCTTTGTTACTCTACCTTGTTTTCAAAAGAAAATATTTTGTTGACAAAACGGTTCTTTTCATAAGAAAGAAAATAAGATGGATAACTAAAGGAAATTTTTAAGTAAAGACCTTTGCAAACAAATAGGCAAAGAAAATTCATGGTTTGAAAATAATAAAGTTATTTCTTTTCAAGTTACAAGAGGAAAATAATAGAATTATAGAAATTAGTTTTTCTACAAAAAGTCCTTAAATGTTCCACATTGTTTTTATGAAGAAAACAAGTTTTCATGCATGGATAATTATTTTTGAAAAATATGAGACATGAGAAAAAGAATGGGAAATATCAAGTAAAGATTTTTGCAAAACAAGTAAACAAAGGAATTTACACAAGAAAAATGAAGAAAAGCATATTTCCTAGAAAAACTTCAAATATAGTATTAATGTAACTTAGGAAGAAGAAAATCTTATTTTCAAAAGTCACTTAGAAAGAGATAAATAAAACCAACATAACACGTTTTTAGAAAACAAAGAAAGCAAGGTATTCATTCCAAAGAAATTTACAAAAAACGATTTCCGAAAAGCTTCAATCCGACATTGTTTTACCTAAGAAAAATAATTTGGACAACAAGATACTTGAGCATGCTTAAATATGAGTTATATAGTTGTAAAAAGAGAATTTTTCAACTATATAGATAACTAAGTATTTATCAAAACAAATTTTGATTTCTTGAACCAAAGTTGTTTTTACTTGAAAATTCGTGGTGAATTTTGTCGCCACCTTTTCGGAGCCTATATGGCTTTGTTTTTGGGAAATAATTTTAGAAATGGGTAGATCTTTTCGAGTAGATAGAAATCGATATATTATATGCGCGATACCGAGTTAAAATGACCAAGTTATGGCCTTTTTAAGTTGGAACATTCTTCTATACGAACTTTAACGTTATTTGACATTGTTTTGTCAAAATTCAAGGAAATCTTCAAGAAAAACTCATTGTGGGTATTTTCTTTGGCTAGGTGACCCCGAGGAAGGATTCCTTTACCACGAGAACTATTACGATTAAGTGGAGTGTGTGAACGACTCATCCGCTTAGGGGAATAGACGACAATGGCATCGTGAGTTACTCCCCGTTAATTTTTCTCATACTCTTGATTGTGTTTGTAAAATTAGTTGCACTAGAATTTAAGAAAAATAAAAAAGAAGTGTATGATAATATGTTGAAAGAATACTAAGTATATCGAGACACTATTTGTTTGTAATAAAGTTGTATGTGAATTAATACCTTGAAGTGTTTGAAATTGATTGATCACTTGAAAGAATTTAAACGTAACTACTAGACTTTAATTAAAGAAATTATTCATGCACTTCATATGTTGAGTCACATTGCATGCATTACTATACAATTGGTGGGACAAGTGTATAATAGTGGTGGTAGACATAACCGGTATATCATGTAAGTGGCAAGTAGGAGCCGGTAAAAACTACAAAATTGGTGGCTAGTAGCAGCCTGTAATAACTACAAGTTTTGATGGCTAGTAGGAGCCTGTAATAACTACAAGTTTTGATGGCTAGTAGGAGCCTGTAATAACTACAAATTTTTGATGGCGTATAGGAGCCGGTAAGATCTATAAAAGTGTTTTTAAAAGTTGTGGCTGTAATTGGCCTGAATACCCAACCCCGAATGAAGGGCGTAATTCATTCAACATATGATTCCCGGAAAGTCATATGTCTTGTATGCTCACGTGACTGTTGCATTTCATATGTTTGAAAAATAAACTTGATTGATAAATTTCTTCGAGTATGAATTTTGGGATTTACTCACTAAGCCTAGTAGCTTATACCCCGATAGATATCTTTTGCAGTTCCCTTACTTATGGTTAAGGCCACGTGGACCATGCGGGCAGGTAATCCCTTTTGAACATTAGAAATCTGGATAAAGTATAGCTTAGTATTGGCATGTTAATATGTATATAATAGATTAGTAATTCAGGGAGTTGTTCCTAAAAATGTAAAGTTTTTGCCATTAATTATTGTGAATCCTCTTTTCTTAATGTGTTTTTATATCTCCTTAAGCTTCATAAATTCCATGTATGGTCCTCTAAAGTTGTGAAAGTAGCCTTACACTTAATATAAAAGCTTTTGGGAATGGCTAAGGTTGTCATACTTAAGCTTTAATATTGAGTGTGGCGGGTTGTCACGTTTAGGGTACCCATTGGGGCGTGACACCTATATCACCTATGGAAGCTTTGAGAGGAAGATTTACTTGAAAATCTTCAAGAAATATGTGTGGAGGCTCAAGAATGGAATGGGGGCAGCTTGGTTCTTCTAAGAACAAGAGCAAAAATGGAGAGGAAAAGAGAGGATGAAGAGAGAGAAAAAGCTAAGGAATGAAAAAGGAAAGAAGGAGAGAGAGAAAATGAGTGTATTAAATGTGTTTTAATTAATTGAAGAGAGAAAAAAAAATAAAACATGCAGAAAATTAGGGGGGGGGGGGGGGGGGGGGGGCGCTGGTGTGAATTTGAGGAGAGAGAGGGAGAGAGGAAATCTTGTTGAATTTTGACTTGAAATTGTAATGTAATTAATGGTATGTGTAACTTTTTGAAGAAGGATTGAAATATAATTAATTTTAGTCAAAATAGGAGTAAATAAAGGACAATGGTAGCCATAAATAGGGTCAAAAATCTGCCATGAATTGTGGGATTATGTGTAGAAAGATTGAAGTGAAAAGGAAGTGATATGTGTAAGGTGTACTTGAAGGTATGGGTTGTAAAAGTACTTTATTAATAAAATAAATTAAAATAAATAAAATTATAAAATTTATTCCAAATATTTGTAGCAGATTTTTCATAATTAAATTTAAATAATTATGTGAATTATTTTAGTATTTTAACAAATATGTTACCGGTATGATCAAAATAAGCGATTATGGGTTATATAATATTTTTATAACCCGAAAAATTATAAAAAATTATTTTATGAAAATATAAATATATTTCAAATATTTTTTAATTATTAAATTAATTTATTTATTTTTAGTATCGGATCTTAAACAGAATCTGATCCCGTAAAGACCCGAAACGAACTAATCTTTGAAAAAAAAATTTCTATAACTTATAAAATATTTATCAAAATATAAGGCTTTATAAGAACAATAAATTTTGTAATGAAATAAAAAAAATGAATAGTGCAAAAGACTAATCAATTACCGGTATAATGAAATAATAAAAAGGTTATAACTGTAACTTTTATAACCCGAAAAATTATATAATTGATATATTTAGAAATATTATGAAATTACTATTCTAACGGTACTATTGGTATATTTTTGATATCTCGAGCCCCGAGACACTCTTTTCGAAGTCTATATCCGAATGGGTTCGAAATAGGTCAAAAATTTACCAATCTGATATTTTTAAACAAACTCATATAACTATGAGCTATTCTACATATTTAACTACATCTCGGCCTCTAGGGTTAGGGGCGCTAGATTGCCGATCTTACACTATTGTATTCCGGTTAGGGTTTCCGGGTGATTTTTCGGTTTAGGCCTTTGCCAATTTGGAAACTGATATTTATGTTTATACAACATATTTAAATTGAGAAATTTATTTTAAATTTTATTTTTGTAAGTATTTAATATCTCTTAATGTTCTCGGAATTCCTGAAGTGAGTTTTATTTCCGAAGGTCAATCATTATTTACTTTTTAATAGTTTGTTTTTGGGCTTTATATTACCCGATTTTATAAGCTGGAGTTAGATATAGAATTTTTCGTACGTCGTGGTTTTGAATTTGAAGACCACTGTGTTCTTATTTAATTTTTTAAAGATTTTCATTTTCTCAAGATTGAGAAGTTTTCGAATTCGTTCGTGTTTTTGGACTAATTGAAATTCGGTTTTAATTTGGAGTGATTTTTAGGGTTTATTTTCGAAGTTCATCTTGAAATTATTTACTGAAATTTTCCGGGGCTTACATACGTGATTAATTTCTATCCAATATAAATAATAACTTATTTATATAGTTTCATTATGAAAAATTATTTGAAAAGTTACATAATAAATCATATCAACACTGAATATTAACTCTATCATTCCATATTCATCATATTTATATCTTCGACTTAATAAATTATGCAAAAGCAACAATGAAATCAACATATTTCACATAAGCTAATTAATACATGATATTTTACCTAAGTCATATATTTTGTTTTCTGTATTTTTATTATTATATCCTATTATTTGCTAATACATTTTATTATTACACAAATTAATCAAAATACTTACTTATAGGAGCAAAACAAGAATAAAAACCTTCATTACTCTACTCCTAGGAGAAGTTGTCATGACCCTAAATAGGAGCCTATTAGGTTTACTCTAAAGCAGTTATATCATGTGTGCGCCCATAACATGAAGACCGTCTTACTAGTCAGAGATTGAAAGACTTCTAATTTCTTATTCTCTCCATATGTTATACATATGTATATATTTAAAAAAATAGTTTTGGATACCGATATTTCCACAAATCACTAGGACCGCAGAGAATTGGATACCCTACCAAAGATGAGACAAGGTAAAGCAACTTAGATTATCTATTATCCACTATCAAAGGAGATTATAGAGGAAATAAATCAAGTTTTAGGTCTTTTCTCTCAACTAGGTTAAGTCCAAAGACATTTTAACTCTGTAATTATCATTACTTGATCTTTGACACGCTCTGCGCTCGATTCCTATCCTAATCCCGACATTATGATTTTCCCGTAAAAACAAACTACTGGGAGATAAGCATAACTAGCTTAGTGAGATTTATTTCCACAAATAAAGTACTCAAGCAATCAATTACCAGACAAGTTATTTAAACAAGCATATGAGATGCAATCAAACATGTGAGCAAATAATACATATGATTTTTTAGGAATCATATGCTGAATGGATTTACCCCTGTATTCGGGGTTAGGTGTTCTAGGCAACAAAGACATAGTTCGCAAATGAAGTTTTTTTAGTTTTTTATACGCATTCCTACTAGTTGCTAAATTGTAGTTATTCTAAGTGTCCACTCACCATTTTATTTCGGGCAACCAAAGCCATAGAGTAGATTTTCAGGTTCTACGAGCCTCATTACTATGTCTTTGTCCCACTAAGGGTATAATAATGAATGCATTGTGACTCACTACGTGTTATACATGAATCATTTTGTTTAAGTAGTCATGGCATAATATTAGATGTTTTATAAGCGATCATAGAATTTTGCAAACAAAACAATCCCATACTAAATCATACAATGATTCCCTTACAATTCCTATCTCGATATACTTAACATAATTTCAATCATATAAGTAAAGTACATGCACTTTCACATTTTTATCTTTTCCTAATTCTAATGCCACTAATCTATAAACAAAAACATAAATGCAAGAATGTAGGAAATAAACTCACTCGTCTTTAGTGCAGCCCTTAGTCAGAGTGGTCCTTAGGAAAAGGTACATCAAATTCCTTATTACCTAAACAAAAGAAATACCCAAAATGAGTATTTTATATTTGTAAATCCCTGAAATTTTTGGATTCGAATTAAAGTTTAAACCCTAATCGGAAGTCAACCGAATTTTCCAGAGTCAACAAAACCCTAGTTTACCGTAACCGCTTAAGTTCGGGATTATCGTTTTCTCTAGCCCTAGAAAACGAAGTTTGAGTAATTAACTGTAATGGTTCGTAATAGCTATAGGTTATATAAAAATATCAGTTTTGCAAAATTCGAGTGTCCTTTGAACCCGATCGGACATAGTTCTTGAAGAACGAGTCCTGGAGCTCGGAATAGGAAAAATATTCCGAATATATCGTTAGACTCGTAAAAATATAAGATTTTCAAATATATCAATTTCTTAATTTTTCGGTAGCTAAAAATATCAGATATCACATTTGTACGCGTATTTTCTTATTACCGGCATTTAATTATCATGTCTACTTTTACATACACTATTTTCTACACTATTCATCTATCTCTACCTTTTCTTACAACCTACTCTTACAACCCATACACCTATTTCTTACACATTTTCATTTCTAATACAATTTCACATCTTTCATTTATTACTTTTAATTAACAAAATAACAAAAAAATAAAATTTTCCTCTCTTCCAAGCACAAAATTTGCGCTGGCCCCTCCCTCTTTCTATCTATATCGTTTTTCATTTATTCAATTAACACAAATTATCTCCCACATTTCCTATAAATACCCCCTCATACCTTCACTTCTTTCACACCACTTCTTTACTAAAGTTACTATACTCAAACTTCTCACAAATTCTCTCCAAGAAGTTCTTACAAGAAAGCTCTCTCTAGTTTCTTCTTTTAGGTAAACTTTCTATAGGAAATTCGTATGTTCATCTACTTAGTATGAACTTAGTGTGTGTTTTCTAAAACAATGAAGGTTAAGAAAGCAACAATAGGTTCATACTTTGTTTTTGTTCATAATCTCAACTCCTTTATGTTCTTTTATGTTCATTACTATCTAATATATCTATATAGCTATATATAATATTTAGAGCATATAAGCTCATTGTCTTGCAATTTATTTACCTTTCATGCAATATATTTACTTCCTTGCTATTCATTTAATTTCAACTTGTTTTTAAGACTAGTCTTTCTAGTCTTAGACTTATCCTCATCAAGTCAAAACATTTCCTTTTTCTTTTGGGACTAGTCATTTCTTAGTCCCGGGATACCTTGAACAAGCTAAGGTTCCAATACTTGATTTATTTTCTTAATAGCTTATTGTAAACCCCTAAAATTTCGGAATCGATTTAGCATAAAACCCTAAACCGGAAGTCAAACGGAACCCTAAAAGTCAACAAGACCCTAGTTTACTGTATCCAACTAAATCCGGCATTGCCGTTTTCTTTGGCCCTAGGAAACGAAGTTGGGATAATTAGCTAAAATAGTTCGTAATAACCATAGGTTTTATAAAGATTTCACTTTCGTGAAATTCGGGTGTCCTTCGAACCCAATCAGACACAGTTCTCGAAAAACGTGTCTGGAAGCTCGGAATAGTAAAAATATTCCGAATATACCGTTAGACTCGTAAAAAAAATAAGTTTTCCAAAAATATCAGTTTCGTAATTTTTCGATAAGTAAAAATAACAGATATAGCTATTATACGCGTATTTTCTTACTACTGGTACTTTAATTGTCATATCTACTTTACATTACACTATTCATTACTATTTTACACTATTCTTTTATCTCTACTTTTTCTTGCACCTATTCTTACACTCTACATAACCTATAATCTTAACTTTTTACCTTTCCCATAACTTTATATCACATCTACCTTACATATTACATCTTTCAATTATCAAAAAGTCAAAAAAATTAAATCACTTCCCCCTCTAAAGGACAATGGCCGGTGCTACCCCCCCTCACATGCCATCAATTTGTTTTAATTTTGCTTTATTTTAATTACACAAAAATCACTCCTCAAAATCCTATAAATACCCCCTCCTCTTTCACTTCTTTCACACCACTTCTTCTCTAAAGCTATTATAGCAAAATCTCTCTCAAATTCTCTCAAGAGTTCCTTCCAAGAGTTCTTCTTAGTCTAGCTTCTTTTAGGTAAGAGTTTCTTCAAGAAGTTTCCATGTTCATCTACTTAGTATGAACTTAATGTGTGTTTTCTAAAACCATGAAGGTTAAGAAAGCAACAATAGGTTCATACTTTGTTCTTGTTCATAATCATAATTCCTTTATGTTCATGTTTCTTTTATGTTTATTTATGTTTCTTTTATGTTCATAACTATCTACTATATCTATATAACTATATATACTATTTAGAACATATGAGCTCATAATCTTGCAATTTATTTACCATTCATGCAATTTATTTATTTCAAGTTGTTTTTAAGACTAGTCTCTAGTCTTGGACTTGTCCTCATCAAGTCAAAACAAGTTTTTCTTCCTTTAATTTTTTTATTATGGGACTAGTTTACTTCTTAGTCCCGGGAGCCTTGAAAAAGCTAAGACTCCAATACTTGACTTTATTATCTATGTTATTTTGTTATTATTATCCTCATAATCATGTTCATTTAGATTGTTGTCCAAAAATTTTATTTTCTAAAGATAATTAAACAAAAGAAGGATTTTTGTCACTTAAAATAAGTTTATGAAGCATAAAAATATATAAGATAACAAAATAAACTCATTCCTTTTCATGTTACAAAAAGAACTCACTATAATTTTATAAACTACTTTTACTTTAAAAGCCACTTAGATCCTTATTATCCCACCTTGTTTTTCAAAAGAAAATATTTTTGTTGACAAAAATGGTTCTTTTCATAAGAAAGAAAATAAGATGGATGACTAAGGAAATTTTTAAGTAAAGACCTTTGCAAACAAATAGGCAAAGAAAATTTATGGTTTGAAAATAATAAAGTTATTTCTTTTCAAATTACAAAGAAGTTAATAAGATTATAGAAATTAGTTTTTCTACAAAAAGTCCTTAATTGTTCCACATTGTTTTTATGAAGAAAACAATTTTCATGCATGGATGATTTTTTGAAAAATATGAGACATGAGAAAAAGAATGAGAAATATCAAGTAAGGATTTTTGCAAAACAAATAAACAAAGGAATTTACACAAGAAAAATGAAGAATAGCATATTTCCTAGAAAACTTCAAATATAGTATTAATGTAACTTAGAAAGAAAATTTTATTTTCAAAAGTTACTTAGAAAAAGATAAATAAAACCAACATAAAACGTTTTTAGAAAATAAAGAAAGCAAGGTATTCATTTCAAAGAAATTTACAAAAACAATTTCCGAAAAGCTTCAACCCGACATTGTTTTACCTAAGAAAAATAAATTGGACAACAAGACACTTGAGCATGCTTAAATATGAGTTATATAGTTATAAAAAGAGAATTTTTCAACTATATAGATAACTAAGTATTTATCAAACAAATTTGATTTCTTGAACCAAAGTTGTTTTTACTTGAAATCCGTGGTGAATTTTGTCCACTTTTCGGAGCCTATATGGCCTTGTTTGTTGAAATAATTTGGAAATGGGTAGATCTTTTCGAGTAGGTAGAAATCGGTATATTATATGCGCGATTCCGAGTTAAAATGATCAAGTTATGGCCATTTTAAGTTGGAACATTCTTTTATACGAACTTTAATGTTCTTTGACATTGTTTTGTCAAAATTCAAGAAAATCATCAAGAAAAACTCATTGTGGGTATTTTCTTTGGCTAGGTGACCTCGAGAAAGGATTCCTTTACCCCGAGAACTATTACGATTAAGTGGAGTGTGTGAACGACTCATCCGCTTAGAGGAATAGACGACAATAGCATCGTGAGTTTATTCCCCGTTATTTTTCATACTCTTGATTGTGCTTGTAAAATTAGTTGCACTAGAATTTAAGAAAAATCAAAAGGAAGTGTATGATAATATGTTGAAAGAATACTAAGTATATCGAAACTCGATTTGTTTGTAATAAGTTGTATGTGAATTAATATCTTGAAATGTTTGAAATTGATTGATCACTTGAAAGAAGTTAAATGTAACTACTAGACTTTAATTAAAGAAATTATTCATGCACTTCATATGTTGAGTCACATTGCATTCACTACTATACAATTGGTGGGACAAGTGTATAATAGTTGTGGTAGACATAACCGGTATATCATGTCAGTGGCGAGCAGGAGCTAGTAAGAACTACTTAAATTGGTGGCTAGTAGGAGCCTGTAATAACTACAAGTTTTTGATGGCGTATAGGAGCCGGTAAGATCTATAAAAGTGTTTTTAAAAGTTGTGGCTGTAATTGGCCTGAATACCCAACCCCGAATGAAGGGCGTAATTCATTCAACATATGATTCCCGGAAAGTCATATGTCTTGTATGCTCACGTGGCTGTTGCATTTCATATTTGAATAATAAACTTGATTGATAATTTTCTTCGAGTATGAATTTTGGGATTTACTCACTAAGCTTATTAGCTTATACCCCGATAGATATCTTTTGCAGTTTCCTTACTTATGGTTAAGGCCACGTGGACCATGCGGGCAGGTAATCCCTTTTGAACATTAGAAATCTGGATAAAGTGTAGCTTAGTATTAGCATGTTAATATGTATATAATAGATTAGTAATTTAGGGAGTTGTTCCTAAGTTTGTAAAGTCTTTGCCATGAACAAATAATTATTGTGAATCCTCTTTTCTTAATGTGTTTTTATATCTCCTTAAGCTTCATAATTCCATGTATGGTCCTCTAAAATTGTGAAAGTAAGCCTTACACTTAATATAAAAGCTTTTGGGAATGACTAAGGTTGTCACACTTAAGCTTTAATATTGAGTGTGGCGGACTGTCATGTTTAGGGTACCCATTGGGGCGTGACACTTATTCTTTCAAGTATTATGTTCCTTTATGTTTTTATAACTTATGACTCATATTCATGCATGTACATAATGGTTTTGTCTCAAAAAACAAATGAAGAAATATTTTCTTAAAAATAAAGATTCTTTTCTAGAAACAAAAACAAGTAATTAATGTTTTTCTAAGAGCTAAGAAGCCATTTTTTAAAACAAACTTAGAGGAGTTCCTAATAGATTCTTATAAACATACATAAAAAATGATTTATTTTTTTTAAAAACAAGGATTTTTCAAGAAACTTCATCTTTTCTTCATATAATAGAAATTCGTTTTCATTAAAATAAGATGATCTAAGAAGTCATTTTTTTCTAAATATAGAAGTGTTAAATACTTTCAAAAAGTGTTGGAGCTAATTTTAGAAAATAAAAATCATTCCTTAAGAATTTAAGAAGATTATGAAAATAAGATTTAAGAAAAGAAAAGAAATACTCATCATAAACAACTAAAGATAATTTTAAAGCAATTACAAGCAATTAGATTTAGAGAAAGAAATACTCATTTCAAAATAACTCACAATCTTTTCAAAGTAGAATGAACACTTCAAAATTCTTAAGTTCAAAACCTTTCAAAACTTTACTTTTTGAGACAACTTTATTTACTTCATACATTTGTTATGAATCATTACATATATGTTTATACCTTTCAAAAAGATTACAAAAATATTTGGAGGATCTATCTCTTCAAGTGATCTTTTGATAAAAGGAAGAAATCAAGTTTTTGCAAATTCGTCATGAATCTGGTCGCTATCTTTTTGGGACCCAAATGACTTAGTTTTATGAAAATAAGCTTAGAAATGTGTAGATCTTTTCGAGTAGGTAGAAAATGATATATTATTTGCGAAATTCCGAGTTAAAATGAGCAAGTTATGGCCATTTTAAGTTGGAATTTCCTCTCATACGATTTTACCACGATTTTAAGAAAAGTTTAGAATATTTAAAAATAGAAGTTTTATGAAAGACTCATTTTGGGTATTTCATCTTGTTTAGGTGACGAAGGACCTGAGATCGTCTATCCGAAGGACTATTTCGATTAGGTCTCGATATGGAGTGAGTTATTCATTTTACTAAGTTACATTTCCTTATTTCGTGCTTACAATTAGTAGCACTAGATTAAAGAAAAAGATAAAATGGTTAATTATTGTGTGACTTGGTATTATGAATGATTAAATACAAGTTAAGAATATCGGAAGTCGGTTTGATAAATAAATTGTGATTCTTGTTGTGATATGATGAAAATGGTGTTGATCGCCTTTAACTTGAACTAAATATTTATGGTGAAAATTATATTGAAATCAATTCATGCATATCATTCACATGAGTCACATTTGTTCACTACTATTCTTCATATGGGGAAATGAGGAAATGGTAGTGGTGGCTGGTAGGAGCCGGAAAGTCTACATAGTGGCTAGTAGGAGCCGGAAAGTTTATAGGGCAAGCAGGAGCCGGTAAATATGCAGATATTGATGGTCGTATGGGCCTGTAACCTCCCAAGCCTTGTCATGGAGGGCGTTAAATCAATGCTACACTTGATGTAAACCCCGGTTTTTCAGGTAGCCAAGAAAACCCTAGAACCGGAAACCAAAACCCTAAATCGGAATAGCTCAAGCCTGGAGTGAGAACTAGAAACCCTAATTCCGGCTTTTCCTCGGTTTTCAGTTAATAAACTTTTCTAAGAAAATTCAATTTTGATTATAGTTCTTGAATATATTTCAAACTAAGAAAATATCTGATTTTAAGAAAATTTTAATTCCGGGTCATCCCGAGACCCATTATAAAAAAACGTGCCCCGGAACTAGAATTTCAAAATTATTCTTATGAGTACTCATTTGAACCGAAATAAAATAAGGATTTCAAAAATATATTTTTCATAATTTTCCGGTTTATGAAAAATACAGTTATAGCCTTTTTATTCGTATTTCATTACTACCGGAAATTAAATTGTCTTGTCAACTATTCATTATTATTCATAAAGTACTACCTAGTCTACCTATTAGCCTACCCTACAAATCTAACTCTTAACATCAATCAAATCTCTTCCATTCTTCCATAACTTTTGTTACTTCATCTCTTACAAATTTTGACAAGTGATGTAAAGATCAAATCAAGGCAAATCAAAGTGAAACAAATCAATTCCCCCACCCCCCCCCCCCACATCCATGCTCCATTTGATTTTTTTTTTATTTCTTTTCTTATTCATTTAACCTAATTCAACTCCTATATAAACTACCTTTACTCTCTCTCTCCTCATTCTTCCACTTTCCAAAAATTTCAAAGTGTAAAAAGCTCTCCTTCTCCCCTCTTTTCCCCTTGTGGCCGAAACCTTGGAGCCCCCACACAAATCCACACAACTTCTATTTTTCTCTTCTTATCTTCCATCCACTTCAAGTAAGTAAAGATCCACTACTTCCAACTCATGAAACTTTGTTATGGCTAAGTGATTTTTGGTTATCTCAACTCCATGTTCCCATGATCTTGTAGTAGGAACAATGAGATAACAACACAAAAATCCCGAACCATTACAAAGTAGATCTATCTTTTAAAGGAGTTTCCATACCAAAAGCTTTACTTTTATCCATCAAAAAGTCTTTTAAACAAAGGATCTTTTATAAAAATATGGTTTTTATGTTTTTAAAACTCATTTAAGCTTTTGATAAAGTAGATCCATCATCTTATTACTCATGATCATATAGGCATTAAAGGTTCCATTATTATTTTGTACTTATGTGCATAAATAGTCTTTAATACTTTTGTCTTTAGTAAATGACTTTCCTAGTATATAGATCTATAGATAGATGAGTCCATGAAGTCAAAAAGAAAAGTACTTTACAAGAAAAAGACTTTTGAAAATTCGGATGACTTTGAAAACCAAGGTCAAAAACACTTTTAACAACTTCTAAACATGTATTACATAAGAGAAATGAGGCCTATGGGTAATAGATAATGTTTAGTAGTATTTTTCATGAGTCTAACGGAGTTTTTACTAAAGAAAATGTTAGAAACAAGAAATGAAGTCCATAGGAGTTTTGAGTTAAAAAGTTATGAAAACCAAATTCGTAATAATGGATGTAGGGTTAGAAAACACTATTTTTCCAACTTCAAAAATGATATTTTCTTAATGAAGTCCTTAGGATATAGGTATAATAGATACTTAAAGTTTCAAGTATAAAATATATTTTTCCTAAAGGAATCAACTTGAAAATGAACTTTTGTAAATTCGGATTTTTGGAAACCCTATAGTAAAAGACCCACTTAAAAGTTTATAAATGTGAATTTTATTAAAGAAATAAAGGCCTTAGGGTATAACTAATATAAGGGTCAAAATTTCTTTAAATAAAGTAGAGTTTTTCTAAAGGAAATCCATGTAAAATGTAGATGAGGTCAAATATAGTAAACTCACTTACTAAACATTTAGAGGAAATGGTTTCTAAGGAAAGCTTGTTTTCTAAAAATCGTTAAATCTAAAAGTTATAAGAACATAGACTCCTTAAGGTTCACATCATGACATTCATGATAGGGAAAATCATTTCCATTGCATTTAGCATCATATTACACTTAGGAATTTCAAATGCATTCATGAAAACCGCATTTTTGGAATTGACAAACCCGCTGTACAGATCTGATCCCTCAATTCCGAGGCTTAGATATTTTCAAAACTTGATTTAAACTTCATATTTGGAAAGCTCTTCCGAAGTAGATAGGAATCGGTATATAATTTGCGAAATTCCGACTTAAAACGACCAAGTTATGGCCATTTTAAAACGGAACTTCGGAAATGACGCGAATTCCGATTTCACTAAGTTTCCTTAGAGTTTTAGTGTCCTAAGTTGATAGAATACTTATTAGGGTAATTTCTTATATGAATAGGTGAACCCGTGGACGGTGACGAGTTACCTCGGACTATTACTACTAGAAGACCGGAGTACCGATGGCGGAGTGAGTTTTTCTTCCCAATTCATTTATTGTATGTGCTTGTAAAGTAGTGCACTAGAATGTAGGTCAATTGAATGGAATATGAATAATGGGGATTAATGGGAAATTTTATGATTGTTGATGATGTGAGAACACAAATTAAGAATATCGAAACCAGGTGATAAACTTTGATTGTATAGTTAGCTATGATGGATTGTCTGATAAATTGATTGATCGCCTAAGTAAATTGGCTTAATAAACTACTTGAGTAAATGATAAATTGACATGTGCATATCACAAGGGGATGGAGCATGAGCATTTGTAGGTTAGTCGTGAACCATAAACGACATCGAATAATCGTAGGTTAGTCGTGAACCATAAATGACATCGAATAATCGTAGGTTAGTCGTGAACCATAAACGACATCGATAATCGTAGGTTAGCCGTGATCCATAAACGGGATATTGTTAGTACCGCAGGATTCATTAATCTGCTAACCCGGGATGGAGGGCGCAATTCCATCCACATATGATTTCCGGTTGGTCATATGTATGATGAACTCATGTGTTTGATGCATACACTTGCTTGATTAATAACTTGCTTGAATTGTTGTGACATAAATGTTTTTGTGGGAGATTACACTCACTAACCTAGTTAGCTTACGTCCCTACAGTCCGTTCCTTTTGCAGCTTACACATTTATGGCTTAGGCGAAGAGACCCGGCTGAACAGGTACCGAAGCTAGGAGTTTTCCCTAGAAGTTATAATTTTTGTATTAGACTTCCATAGAAAACTTCTAAGACTTGGATGACTGTAATGGACCGTTAAATATTCTTTTGCGGGGGAATACCCCTTAGAATTATGTAATATTTATTTATGTTCATGAATTATATCCTATTGCCCATGCATGCCAAATTAAGCTTTTATCTCCATTCGGACTTGTACTCTATTGTGTAAAGGTACGCCTTACATCTATATGAGACTCCCGAAAGACTAAGGTGGTAATTCGGGAATCTTATATGGCATGTGGCGGACTGTTACGTTTAGGGTACCCTATGGGGCGTGACAGTTTAAGTGGTATCAGAGCACTGGGTTATTAGGCATGACAATAGAGTTAAAATCGAACCTAGAACTAAGTAACTAGGATAAAATTGGAGTTAAAAGCTAGGCTAATTAATAGTTTTCTTGTTGTAGGTTTCCTTGGGTGAAACCCGAGAAAGAGCTAGGAACTTCACCAAAAGACTAGATGAAACTATGGTGGAATACCGGCTACGGCTAAGGGTTTTATGTGAAGACTTTGCATTGGTCCAGCGACCTAGGACAATAAAAGAGATGTATAAACTATGGAAAGAGGGCCTTAGATACACAAGATGGATATCTGTGATAGATCAGTTAAGATATTGTTGGTCCCAATAATGTAAGCAAGACGGGGGGTGAATTGCTTTTTCACAAAAATAAATTCTTTTGGAAATTTTCAATTCACTTCCTTTTGATTACTTTATTAAACTTAGAATTAATTAAACTTGCTGTTTAGAAACTAATCACAGTGATAATCACACTTGTATATCTATTTTAATTCAAAACAGATCAAATTTAATTTTATGCGGAATACAGACAACTCTCTGAAGTACTCTCTGAAACAAGTTCTGAAACGTGACAGTTTATCAAATACTTCAATATAAATTGCACGAAAATAAAAGAGTAGGGTAGAGAAAAATGCAAATCGATTTATAGAGGTTCCGCCTCGAGCGTCAGTCCTCTCTTCCAACTCCACGTTGGGGACCCGGTATTCCACACCGGTTTGTTCCACTATATCCAAAATCAAAAGTTACAAGCTTGTCTTGCCAATCCTCTTGGCTACAATACACTCTGTCCCAATTCTCACGGTTATCCTATAACACACAATTGGTCTAACAGATAACTTGCAACACTCAACCTCACTAAAAAAAAATTGAATGATACTCAATCAAGGAAATACAATAAATATCCTATCTTTCGAACAAAAATATTGTGAACACTTTGTAACGCAAGGACTTTTTAGAGAAATGCACTCGAAGATTTTTTCTTTCAACAGAGAGTTAGAGCAAGATTCGTTCTTCTCATTATATCTTCCTTGTTGTTGTGCTTCCTCTATATATTGTTTTATCTCAACGGCTAGCAAAGAAGTCGTTCAAAACAATTCGAATTCTTCTCAAATTGAAAATATTTGACTTGGCAAATTCCCTCCTTTGAAGTGTCTGTTACGTGTATGATCAATCCCGAATAATCTTCTTAGCTTTATCCAAATTTCGTTGATGCTGTCATCTGATAATGTCTCATATATCTTGATATGTTTATCCATAACAATTTGGATAAATACTTCAACAAACTATCCCATAAAAATAGTGATATCCTTTATCCTTGAAGATAAGCTTTAAAAGATCTTCGTTTCGAAAATTTGAACCAACATGAACTTGATAAAATATATCCCTTATCTTTAGGAATTTGCTGACCACGTGAAACATAAAAATCTGACGATCTTCTTCCTCAAGAAAATTAAATAGACGTAACTTATAATAAAATTGATGAATAAATCCCCTTGGATATTTTATCCAACTTTAGTGGAACAAAATGAATATACTACCCAAATATATTCATTTCGTGGAGTCAGGGCTTCAGATGATAAGGTATAAATAAATTCGCAACATTCTGTGCATCTTTTGTTCTGGAACAGATTTAGTTTCTGATCTTCCTTCTGAAAATGAATCTGAAATACCTTCTGAAAATGACTCTGAACTACCTTCTGAAACAATTTCTAAAAAATCTGATGATTAGTTCAATCATGAAATATTTTGGTTTTGGTTTTGGTTTTGGTTTTGGTTTTGATTGCTATACTTTATTTATTTGTTAAAAAGACTTTTACTCCTTTTTGTTATCATCAAAATATTATGAGAGATTCCAACAGATATGATCCAATAAGGAGAAGAAGATGGACAATCATGGAGACTATTTATACCCTAGAGAGGGTGATGGTAGAATATGCGGGAGAACCCATGTTAAGAGAAGCCACATTTATTCTTAAGAATGAAGGAAGTCCCACCCACCCAGACTTTGGGAATTGGCATGGTATAGGACCACTTTATGTACATGCCCGTGATGACCTGGATGATCATAGGGATTGGAATTGGCAGATATCAGAAATCATTTTGTGTGGCAAGCTAGATACCTCGATCTTATCCCATTCCTAGGAGGAGCTCCAGCTCCACAAGTAGGAAACGGGGGAGTACACCTGATTAATGCCCCAGCTGTTGAGGAAGATGAAGGGAATGAAGGAAACAATGAGGGAGGAGAAAATAATGTGGAAGAATCTGAGGAGGAGGAAGACCCAGAAGAGGACCCAAACTGGATGGAAGAAGAAATACCTAGATCCCCTACCCCTCCAGTCATGGCTCCAGAACAACCCAACCCACTACCCGAACCAGTTGTATGGGATTTCAATAGGGATCTGGACATACCCGATAGTGGGAGGGTAGAACCAGAATTCGACCCCACCGTATGGAAAGATATATACCCAGTAGGCGAGCAGCCCCCTGAGGTTGAGGCCATAGCCCCTGAGCCGGTAGTGCCAGAACCTGTGGAGAGAGTGAATGAAGCTGACCCTTGGATAGGTGAATTCAGAGAAAGATGGAGTAGGATGTGGGAAGAAGCAGGAAGAGAAGCGGAAAGAGAGATGGGAATTAGGAATGAATCAATGATAGAGTTGATAGGAGGAAACAAATCAAGTAGGAGATCAAGAAGTGAGAGAAGAAGAAGAGAAGAAGAAGAGGAAGAGGAAGAAGAAGAGGAAGAGGAGGAACCAGAGCCTCTAGCCCGACCCGCTCAGAGAAGGAGGTTGACTGTTAGGGCCTATTTGAGTCAGTTCATCCGAAAGGATGATGGAGCATCTTCTAGTCGAGGACGACTCCCCAGCCCCTCACCAGACGACTCTGATTAGAATGAAGGATGTAGTATCCCATAAGTCCAATAGTTTCTTTTGAATAGTAGGCAATGCGGGATGCCAAATTGCCTTAGGATCTCTTTATGGTCTAGTATGTTGTTTTCCTTGTCTTTTCCTTTCCATGTCCTTAGATGTTTAGTAGACTTTATCGGCTAGTATCGGAAGAATTGTTTTGTGTTGTCCAATTTTGCAAGCTTATTTGAAAACAACTTTTGTACGGCACAAAAATCAATGAAGTTTATGTTGATTCCAAGAATGAAGTTTCACAAGCATCATACTTTTGCAGTAGTAGACTACATTCATTATACTTAATTGCATAATCATATCTCATTCATATCATCATTTGATTCAGAAATTCTTTGTTATTATGATTTCTTGATTTGGAATTCCTTGATTGCTATGATTTCTTTACTTAAGAGCCTTTTTGTGAACGACTTGGAGCTTTAAATTTTCTTTGAGCCTTTTTATGATTCTATATTTCTCTAAATTATTCCTAGAATTTTGAAAACTCTTTAGCCAACGTTTTATAAACCGCAAAACTCTAAAGAAGAAATAAAACTTATTAAGACAATATGTAACAGACGAAACCGGAGGAACCGAAACCGGGAGCAAGAACCACTCCCAAGTGAGGCTAGTAGTGCGAATCAACCAGATCAACCCCAAGCTAGCATACCTGAAGCTGCTCAGCCTGACCCCCAGGCAGCTATGATGAATGCATCGGGAATTTGACAAATATGTTTGCTGCATTCATCAGAATCAAAACCAGAACCAACCCCAAAACTCCGAACCAAGTCTAAGGGGTTCTGCATCTTTACCACCCTCCACCACCCCCTCCATACAGGAGAATGCAAGAGGAGTTTCCCATGCCACCAGAGGAGCAATCATATAATGCTCGTTATCCACCCCCTCCACCACCAAGAGGTTACCAGAGGAGTTCCCTCCCTGATTTTATAAAGAGTAACCGCTACTTTGATGGGGCGTTTGGAAAGCCCGATGAGGCGGAAGATTGGTTGGCTCAAATTGAGCGTTCATTTGCAGCATATGAGACCCCACCACACCTCCGTTTGGAGTACGGCACATACATGTTAAGATATAATGCACGTGTATGGTGGGAATCTAAACGAAGGAGTTTGGCAACCCCAGTTAGCTGGGAGACCTTTCGTAGAGAGTTCCTAGGGAACTATTTCCCCGCCAGTTCGAGTAAGGTACAGCGCAGATTTCCTGCATGTGAGACAAAGAGGCAGAACGATTGAGCAGTATGAAACAGAATTCAATCACCTACTGCAGTATGCTCCTGAGTCATACAAAATAGTGAGGAGCTGCAGAAACAAGTATTCCTGGAAGGTCTCGATGAGGACCTAAGGATAAAGATACATGAATCTGGATTGTCGACCTACCTTGAGGTGATCGAAAAGGCCCGTTTGATTGAAGGGGCCAAGAAGAGAAAGTATGCTGAACCGGACAAAAGAGTGTTCGGAAAAAGGCACTTTGATGCCTCCAGCTCGAGCTACAGAGGAAAAGATTCAAGCCCTACCACGGTATTAAGGATAATCCTGGTGGGAGGTTTAACCAAACCAAGTCCAACATTTCCTGCTGGAAGTGCAAGGGAGGCCACTACCCAAGGCAATGTCCCCAGCTGAAGGACAAGTGTTTCTTTTGTGGCGAAGCAGGTCATCTGGTTTATGCTTGCCCAAAGAAGATGACTATAACCTGCTACCTTTGCAAGGAAAAGGGCCATGTAACCTCCGAGTGCCCTCAGCGGAAAAGTGGAACTACCCGGCCTTACGGGAATCCAGGAAATGATAACACCCAAAGGTCCGGTAGCAGAAGTGGAAGCCGTGCAGCCTCGGCCATGCATGGTATGCGGCTGTATAATTTTGAAGGCCAATGGATGATCGAGGATGATGAGGAGGAAGGCATGGAGCTGGCCGCGCTGGACCAAGACGGCGATGTGGATGGCGGCCTGGTGACAGGTTAGTAACAAGTTCCTTTTTAAGATAAAGTTCTTTGTTTTCGTAGCAAGTTTTTAAAAAGGAAATTTAAAACTGTAAGAGGAAAAGTTGAAATATGGAAACCCTGGAATAGATAGCTGTTGAGTGTTAGGACCAAGTAGTGATAAATGTTTATGGTAACAGGACGCATAGGAGTAAATGGGAATGAAGCTTATGTGTTGTTTGATACGGGAGCCACCCACTCCTTTATCACTACCAGCTTGGCTAAGCGGCTTGGTCTACCCATAGCCATGACAACCACAACCTTAAGGATTAAGACACCCACAGGTAGTGTTGTGTCGACTCGAGAGATAATAAAGGATTGTTTGCTAGAAATCCAAGGACACATCTCAGCAAGTGATTTGATAGTCTTGGAGATGAGTAAATATGAAGTTATCTTGGGATGAATTGGCTAAGTAAGGTTAAAGCCATTGTGGACTGTCAAGAAGATGATAAGTTTTGATGACCACAGGAAGGAGAGAGTAGACTTCCTTGGAGAGATCACGGTGCGAAGAGATTTCGGTTTAAGCTCCTTCGAGCTAATGATGGAAGATGAGGAAATTGTGCCAATAGAAGATGCCTGGATTAGAGAGGAAAGAGAGAAAAGAGTGACATACCCGTGGTGAATGAGTTTGAGATGTATTTCCTGAAGTCTTACCCGGTTTACCACCAAAAAGAGAGATTGATTTTGAAATCACTCTAGCTCCAGGTACAGAGCCGATATCAAAGGCACCATACCGGATGGCTCCGGTGGAATTGAAGGAATTAAAGACCCAATTACAGGAGCTTTGGATCAAGGATTCGTAAGACCCAGCGTGTCGCCATGGGGCGCACCGGTGTTGTTTGTAAAGAAGAAGGACGGGTCTATGAGATTATGTATCGATTATCGGAAGTTGAATAAAGTCACCATCAAAAATCGATACCCCCTTCCAAGAATCGACGACCTCTTTGATCAGCTCCAAGGGGCAAGTGTGTTCTCGCGCATTGATTTGCGCTCCGGTTATCACCAGTTGAGAATAAAGCCGGAAGATGTGCCTAAGACAGCCTTTCGCACACGGTACGGGCACTGAGTTCTTAGTGATGCCGTTTGGATTAACTAATGCACCTGCTGCATTCATGGACCTCATGAACCGAGTATACAAACCGCTCTTGGATAAATGTGTAATTGTGTTCATAGACGACATCCTAATCTATTCAAAGACCAGAGAACAACATGAGGAGCATCTAAGAATGGCGTTACAAACTTTGAGAGAAAATAAGTTGTACGCCAAGCTATCCAAGTGTGATTTTTGGTTGGATAGAATATCTTTTCTTGGACATGTAGTGACGGGAGAAGGAATATCAGTAGACCCAGAAAAGATCAAGGCTGTAGTGGATTGGAAACAGCCCGAAACGGTAACGAGGTGAGAAGCTTCTAGGTTTGGCTGGTTATTACCGCAAGTTTGTAAAGGATTTCTCCAAGATTGCCAAACCTTTGACTCAACTGACGCAAAAGAATGAGAAATTCGAATGGACAGATAAGAGGGAGCAAAGTTTCCAAGAGTTGAAACGGCGCTTAGTATCAGCTCCAATTTTGGTATTGCCCGATCCTGAAAAGCCGTACACAGTGCATAGCGACGCCTCTAGGAATGGCCTCGGTTGTGTACTGATGCAAGAAGGGAAAGTCATTGCCTATGCCTCCAGGCAATTAAGGCCTCATGAGCAGAACTATCCCACACACGATTTGGAATTGGCCGCTGTGGTTTTTGCCTTGAAGTTATGGAGACATTATTTGTATGGGCAAAGATGTGAAGTGTACACAGATCACAAGAGTCTCAAGTATTTGTTCACACAAAAGGAGTTAAATATGAGGCAGAACGGTGGTTGGAACTCATCAAGGACTATGATTTGGGAATAAATTATTGCCCGGGAAAGGTAAATGCTGGCTGACGCCTTGAGCAGAAAGAATTATGGGAGAAGTGGGCCTAATCACAGAGCAAAAAGAGCTGATAAAGGAATTCGAAAGGTTAAGGATTGAATTCGTAGGGCAAGATGTCGAGTGGAGATAGCAAATTTGGTTATGGAACCCACTTTGATCGACAGGATTAAGGAAGCCCAAAGATATGATGAGGCGATAAAGAAGATCAAAGAAGAAGTGCTCAAAGGGAAGTATAGTGACTTTACCCTGGATGATGAAGAGTGGTTAGAATGAAAGGAAGATTATGTGTACCGGAAGATGAAGAATTGAGAAAAGAGATCATGAGCGAAGCTCACAACTCCGGTTACACGGTGCATCCGGGAGGTACAAAATGTATCAGGACATAAAAAGCCACTATTGGTGGAATGGATTGAAGAGGGATGTGGCAGATTTGTTATGAAGTGCGCCGTGTGTCAGCAAGTCAAAGTGGAACATCAACGGCCAGGTGGATTATTAAAGCCACTACCTATCCCGAATGGAAGTGGGATCAAATTTCAATGGACTTTGTGTGTGGATTCCCGAGGACATCCACTGGATGTGATGCGGTCTGGGTTATAGTGGATCGTTTGACAAAGTCAGCACACTTCCTACCAATTAATATGACCTATTCATTGGACAAATTGGCTAGGATTTACATCAAGGAGATTGTGCGACTTCACGGTATACCAGCAGGGATTATTTCAGACCGGGATCCAAGGTTTGTTTCAAAGTTCTGGATGAGCCTACAAAAGAGCCTAGGCACCAAGTTGCATTTCAGTACTGCCTACCATCCTCAGACAGATGGACAGTCTGAGCGAACCATTCAGACCTTGGAGGACATGTTAAGGGCTTGCATATTGGAATTCAAAGGAAGTTGGGATAATCATATACCCCTAATTGAGTTTGCCTATAACAATAGCTACCACTCAACCATTCAGATGCCACCATACGAAGCCCTATATGGACGGCGTTGTAGGTCCCCTCTGTTTTGGGATGATGTGGAAAAGCTAGCTATTGGTCCTGAATTGGTTCAAGAAGCAGCTGATAAAGTCCGGGTTATTCAACAGAAAATGAAAGAGGCTCAAGACAGCAGAAGAGTTGGGCTGATCTGAAAGAAGAGAGCTGGAATTTCAAGTAGGCGATCATGTCTATTTGAAGATAAACCCAATCAAGAGCATAAAGAGAATGCGGGCTCAAGGGAAGTTAAGCCCAAGATATATCGGACCCTTCGAGATCTTAGAAAGAGTGGGAGATTGTGACGCCCCGAAGGGTACCCTAAACGTGGCAATCCGCCGTACACAATATTAAAGCCTAAGAATGACCATCTCAGTCACGCGAAGGCTTCCATACTGTGTACAAGGCGTCTAACACATAAAGGAGACAAATCGGAATGATACATTTTATGTTGATAAAATTGAGTAACAATGTAAAGGAAATACAATCCACTATACTCCAAATACAAAACACTATTACTTCAAAATATAAATCATCAAACTTCAACTACATTCATCCCAAGACTTCACTACATAAAACTATTACAAGGAAAAACGTAAAGCTTAGCCAAAAACTTCGAGCATTCTTATATCTTGTCGGAATCCCGAAGTCATTCTCGACTTCAACCATCTTGGTCCCCACTTAGCATTCTTGGAATAACCTGCTCATTTAAACAACTATTGGGGTATAAGCTACACTAGCTTAGTGAGAATTCCCTTAATTCCATACCATAACAAACAAGTTATTAATCAATCATATGCTATGCATGAACAAACACGTGAGCAAGCAATTATGCATGGGTAACCGGAACCCACACACAGAACGGATTTACGCCCTCCGTATCTTGGGTTAGGAATGGTATTGAGTCTACACGACCGCTGCTAGTCCCCAAGCCCTGGCTCTTAGCACTTGACTCGGCTAGGCTCATCCAAGGATGCATCCACATGCGCCTTAGTACCCTAGAATGAGCTCTGGCACCGGGTCTCCGTACTCAAACGAGTCCTCGGACCATACCGATTGACCTGCGTAGGAGTAGCACGCTACCAAATGCAATATGTCTGATGCGATGCATGATCAATCTACTTTTTGCTTAGGTCAAAATATTTATACATTCTTTAGAGTGACCAGGCAATATCATACACATAAATAATATGAACCGTGCAGTTATCCAATCAAATCGTGGTTTCGATATGCTTTAGTATTCCTTGGCATACATTCATCACAGTCTCATCATATATCCCATCCCCATTCATATCGATTTTTATCTTGTTCCTAAAATTCTAATGCGACTAATTACAAGCACAATCAAGGTAACAAAACAAGGAGAAAACTCACTCGGCCATTGGATCACCGGTCTTCTAGAAATAATAATCCGGTGGTAGGGAATCGTCGAACTCGGGATAACCTAAAAAGGAAGAAATACTCTAATAAGTATTTCAACTCAAACTAATCCAACGACTTCATACGAACTTATCAAATTCGTAATTCGCGTCCTAAGCGGGAATTCCAACTTAAAACGGCCATAACTTGGTCATTTTAACTCGGAATCTCGCAATTTTTATATCGATTTCTATCTACTTCGGAAGAGCTTTCTAAATACGAAGCTTAAATCAAGTTTTGAAAATATCTAAGCCTCGGAATTGAGGGGTCAGATATGTACAGCGAGTACATTGATTCCGAAAATGCGGTTTTCATGAATGCACTTGAGATTACTAAGTACAAAATGAAACTAAATGCAATGGTAATGATTTTCCCTATCATGAATGTCATGATATGAACTTTAATGAGCCTAAGTTTATAGCTTTTTAGATTTAAAGAATTTAATTAAACTTTTTCTTAGAAAACCACTTCATGCTATTGTTTAACAAGTGAGTTTACTACACTTGGTCATACCTACATATTATAACGATTTTCTTTAGGAAAACTCTATTTTGCTTAAAGAATTTTGACCCTCATATTAGTTATATCCTAAGGCCTTTATTTCTTGAAGAAAATCCTCATTTATAAATTTTTAAGTGGGTCTTTTACTATGGGGTTTCCAAAAATCCGAATTTAGAAAATTCCACTTTCAAGTTGATTCCTTTGAGAAAAATACATTATATACTCATTACTTTAAGTATTTATTATACTCATACCCTAAGGACTTCATTTATTTAAGAAAATACCATTTTTGAAGTTGGAAAAATAGTGTTTTCTAACCATACATCCATTATTACGAATTTCATCTATATGACTTTTAGTTCAAAACTTCTATTGGACTTCATTTCTTGTTTCCAACATTTTCTTTAGAAAAATCTCATTTAGACTCATGAAAAATACTACCAAACATTATCTATTACCCATAGGCTTCATTTCTCTTGTAAAATACATGTTTAGAAGTTGATAAAAGTGTTTTTAACCTAGGTTTCTAAGTCATCCGAATTTACACAAGTTCATATTTTGAAAAGTGTTTTCCTTTTTGACTTTATTAACTTATCTAACCATAGATCTATATACTAAGAAGGTTATTTACCAAGGACAAAAACATTAAAGACCACTAATGCACATAAACTCAAAATAAAGATGAGATCTTAAATGTCTACATGAATATGAGTAGAAAAATGGTAGATCTACTATATCAAATGCTTAAATGAGTTTTGAAAACATAAAAACTATATTTTTGTAAAAGATCTTTTGTTAGAAACACTTTTTGATGGATAAACATAAAGCTTTTGTCATGAAAGCTCCTTTAAATGGTAGATCTACTTTGTAATGGTTCGGTATTCTTGTTTTGATCTTTCCTTGACCCTAGCAAAAGCTCATGGGGTCCTTTGGTTGGAAATATCCAAGAATCACTTAGCCATAACAAAGATCTATGAGTGGGAAGAAGTGGAACTTTACTTACTTGAAGTGGAATGGAGATATAAAGAGAGAATGGAAAGTTGTATGTGTGTGTGTGTGGCTTGAGAGGTTTCGACCAAGAGAGGAAAGGAGAGGATTTTGGAGAGCTTTTCACTTTTCAAAAGTTGAGAAAATGAAAGAATGAAGAGAGAGAGAGGAAATATAGTTTATATATGAAAGGGATTTAGGTTAAAAGAAGAAGGAAAATTTTAAATGGAGCATGGATGGGGGGACAATTCACGTCGATCACTATTCATGAGGGGGGGAGAAAAAGTTTGATTTTTACTTTAGTTTGATTGATTTAACTTGATGTGAAATTGTTAAGAGTGTAAGAGAAGTTAAAGGACAAAATGTGTAGAGAAAAGTGAGTGATTTGAGTGATGGTAAGGGTTAGATTTGTAGGGTGGCTAATATGTAAACCCCTAAATTTTCGGAATCGGTTTAGCACAAAACCCTAACCGGAAGTCAAACGAAACCCTAAAGGTCAACAAAACCCTAGTTTACCGTATCAATCTAAGTCCGGCATTGCTGTTTTCTTTGGCCCGGGAAAACGAAGTTGGGTTAAGTAGCTCAAATAGTCCGTAATAAACATAGGTTTCATAAAAGTTTCAGTTTCGTGAATTTCGGATGTCCTTCGAATCCGATCAGACACAGTTCTCGAAAAACGTGTCCGGAAGCCCGGAATAGGAAAAATATTCCGAATATACCGTTAGACTCGTAAAAATATAAGTTTTCCAAAAATATCAATTTCATAATTTTTTTGGTAAGTAAAAATAACAGATATAGCTATTATACGCGTATTTTCTTATTACCGGTATTTTAATTGTCATATCTACTTTACATTACACTATTCATTACTATTCTACACTATTCTTTTATCTCTACTTTTTCTTACACCTACTCTTACACTCTACATAACCTATAATCTTAACTTTTTACCATTCCCATAACTTTATATCACATCTACCTTACTTATTACATCTTTTATTTAACAAAATACAAAAATTAAATCACTCCCTCTCTCCTCTCAAAATGTGGCCGGCACCTCTCTCTCTCTCTTCCCTCTCCATTTGTTTTAATTTTGCATTTATTTTATTCATCCAAAAATCACTCCCCATTTTCCTATAAATACCCCCCTCCTCTTTCACTTCTTTCACACCACTTCTACACTAAAAATTACTCTCTCAAAATCTCTCTAGAATTTCTTTCCAAGAAGTTCTTCAAGAAGTTTCTTTAGGCTCATCTTCTTTAGGTAAAAGTTCTTCAAGAAGTCTCCATGTTCATCTACTTAGTATGAGCTTAGTGTATGTTTTCTAAAACCATGAAGGTCAAGAAAGCAACATTAGATTCATACTTTGTTTTTGTTCATAATATCAATTTCTTTTTGATCCTTTATGTTCCTTATATTTCCTTTATGTTCTTTATATTTCTTTTATGTTCATAACTATCTACTATATCTAAATAACTATATACATATTCTTTAGAGCATATAAGCTCATAATCTTGCAATTTATTTACCTTTCATGCAATTTATTTATTTCTAGTTGTTTATAAGACTAGTCTCTAGTCTTAGACTTGTCCTAATCAAGTCAAAACAAGTTTTTCTTCTTTCATTTTACTTCTTTATGGGACTAGTTTATTTCTTAGTCCCGGGAGCCTTGAAAAAGCTAAGACTCCAATACTTGATTTTATTATTTATGCTTTATGTTACTTTGTTTATTATTATTATTCTCATAATCATGTTCATTTAGAATGTTGTCCAAAAGTTTTGTTCTCTAAAGATAATGAAATAAAAGAAGACTTTTTGTCACTTAGGAATAAGTTTATGTGAAACATAAAAATATAAGACAACAAAAATAAACTCATTCATTTTCAAGTTACAAAAAGAATTCGCTATAAATTTAGAAACTATTTTACTTAAAAGCTAGTTAAATCTTTGTTACTTTACTTTGCTTTTCAAAAGAAAATATTTTGTTGACAAAAATGGTTCTTTTCATAAAAAAATAAGATGGATGACTAAGGAAATTTTTAAGTAAAGACCTTGCAAATAGGCAAAGAAAACTTATGGTTTGAAAAAGAATAAAATTTTCACTTTTCAAGATACAAGAAAAAGTTAATAAGATTATAGAAATTAGTTTTTCTACAAAAAGTCCTTAACTGTTCCACTTTGTTTTTACAAGGAAACCAAATTCTCATGCATGAGTAATTGTTTTTGGAAATGGAGACATAAGAAAAAGAATGAGAAATATCAAGTAAAGATTTTTGCCAAAATAAGTAAACAAAGGAATTTACACAAGAAAATAAGGAAAAGCATATTTTCTAGAAAAACTTCAAAAATATTATTAGTGTAACTTAGAAGTAGAAAATTTATTTTCAAAAGTCACTTAGAAAAAGATAAATAAAACCAACATAAAAATTTTTAGAAAACAAATAAACAAGGTATTCATTTCAAAGAAATTCACAAAAACAATTTCCGAAAAGCTTCAAACCGACATTGTTTTACTTAAGAAAAATAATTTGGACAACAAGACATTTGAGCATGCTTAAGTATGAGTTACATAGTCATAAAAAGAGAATTTTCCAACTATATAGATAACTAAGTATTTATCAAACAAATTTTGATTTCTTGAACCAAAGTTGTTTTTACTTGAAAATCCGTGGTGAATTTTGTCACCAGTTTTTCGGAGCCTATGTGGCTTTGTTTGGGAAATAATTTTAGAAATGGGTAGATCTTTTCGAGTAGATAGAAATCGGTATATTATATGCGCGATTCCGAGTTAAAATGACCAAGTTATGGCCATTTTAAGTTGGAACACTCTTCCATACGAACTTTGACGTTCTTTGACATTGTTTTGTCAAAATTCAAGAAGATCTTCAAGAAAAACTCATTATGGGTTTTCTTTGGTTAGGTGACCCCGAGGAAGGATTTCTTCACCCCGAGAACTATTACGATTAGTGGAGTGTGTGAACGACTCATCCGCTTAGAGGAATAGACGACAATGGCATCGTGAGTTTATTTCCATTAAATGCTACACTTGTTGTGCTTGTAAATTAGTTGCACTAGAGTTAGGAAAAGATAAACCGATATGCATGTAAATAATTCCTTGAAAGAATTCTAAGAATATCGAAGCCCGAATTGTTCTAAGTGATTGTTTTAGTATAATATTGATTTGTGTGAAATTCCTTGATCACCATAAAGTTGAAAATAATTATGTTATGACTTTATAAATTAATGAACTCATGCATACCACGAAGTGAGTCACATTACATGGTTGGGATATTATCCTTGGGTGAGAAGGATAGTAGGCTCATGTCGAAAGCAACACTTGGCGGAAGATCCGAAAGCGATTGCTTGGCGGCTTAATGGAATATGCTTGGCGGTTGATCCGAAAGCAAGGTCAAATCAAGTAGGTTCGGAATACTTGGCGATGAGTGCTCGCAAGTATAAAAGTTTTTATTGAATGCTTGGCGATGTGTGCTCGCAAGCTTAAATTTTCTATCATCAAATCTACTTGTTTTGAGTATCACCAAACCCCGAATGGAGGGCGTAAATCCATTCAACATATAGTTCCCGGAAAGCTATATGATTGTTTGCCCACGTGTTTGATGCATTACATATGTGTGATTAACCAACTTGTTTGAATCTTGTTACAAGAAGTTATTTATGGAAATAGTTCTCACTAAGCCTATTAGCTTATACCCCGATAGCTACCTTTTGCAGTTTCCGTACTTATGGCTAAGGCCACGTGGACCAGTGGGCAGGTAATCCCTTTTGAATATTAGAACTCTGGATAAAGTATATCATAGTATTAGCATGCAAATATTTATATAATAGCTTAGTAATTTAGGGAATTGTTCCTAAGTATGCACAGTCTTTGCTATGAACAAATCTTTATTGTGAATCCTCTTTTCTTAATATGTTTTTATATCTCCTTAAGCTTCATTATTCCATATATGGTCCTCTAAAATTGTGAAAGTAAGCCTTACACTTAATATAAAAGCTTTTGGAAATGACTAAGGTTGTCATACTTAAGCTTTAATATTGAGTGTGGCGGACTGTCACGTTTAGGGTACCCGTTGGGGCGTGACAGTTTAAGTTGGTATCAGAGCATGGTTTAAGAACCTAGGAATCATAATTATAGAAATGGACTTAAGAAGAATTGACTTAGATAGAAGCAAGAAAAACCTAGATAAAATAGAATGGGTAGAATAAGCCTCTAATATCTTTCTTTTACGTAGATCACCATAGAAGAGGCCCGTCTCCAAGCCAAGAACTTTCGAAAAGGATCCTCGAAACACCGAGAACTTCGAATGAGACTTAGAGTTTTATGTGAAGAATTTGCCCTAGCTGGACAACCTAAGACCCTCCGAGAAATGTTCCAAATCTGGAAGAGGGGAATGATGCAGTCCGAATGGAAAGGAGTGTTACGAACTATTCACAACTGCCCTATAGGCAAAAGAATGACCGAGTTGGAAGTAATATATGCTGTGGAGCGAATCATTGCTATCGGAGACCACAGACCAATGCTGAAGGAAGCAACCTTCGTTCTTAGAGAAGAAGGAGGACGAACCCCGCCGGATTTTCGAACCTGGACCAAGATCGGACCGATATTTGTCTATGCCCATGATGATTTGATGGATCACCTCGAATGGATGAGAGCCGATCTCAACGATACCTTCCATTGGCACGGAGTATATCAGGGAATACTACGACCCCAACAGAAGTATCCACCGAGCCGCCTACCTTCACAGGAATCCAACTAGGAATAAATGAGCCCCTACGATTGCGAGAGGATGGAACAGTGATAAGAGATGAACCAATGCAGGAGGTGAATGACAGTTCGGATGATGAACCCGGTGAGGACTCGGAGGAAAATCAAGAAGAAAGACCGGCGCAAGAGATAAGGAACCAAGCTGCCGTAGGAGTCGAGGAACCTTGGACCAACGATGAGTTAAGAATCATTCGTTACCTCGAAGGAAGACATGTCCGGGGAGGACAAGATGAAGACCCCACGATGGATACAGAAAATGTTCCGGCCGATGAAAACAACAATAGGGAAACCGAAGGAACAATCACTTGGAAGACCCTTGATGAAATAGCACCAGCAATGACGCATGAGGAGCTAATTGCCCATCACGAACAAGAAAGAAAGAGAGCACGAAATAGAAGAAAACACTTCAACCAAATCATGAGGAGTTTGAACCCAGGATCATCCAGCAGCAACCCGGGAGATGCGCCCGAAGAATGAAGAAGGGAAGGAAAAAAAGCATATCCCTAGAAGTCCAGCTTAGATTTTATGGTCATAGACTAGATTCATGATCTAGTCTATCTTTTAATTTTCGGAACAATGTTTGGTATTTCTGTGTGATTTTCTTTTATGATTTATCTTATTTCCGATTTCATGTATGAACTTATTTCTATAATTATGCTCTAAGTTTGATTTCAGAGATTGTTTTGTTTTTGTGCATATTTAAATTTCCGTTATATTTCCCCAAATTCCGGCAAAAATTTAATTAAGTTATCAAAACTTTACAAACCTAACTTAGAAAGTTTAAAACAGCCGAAATAGGAATAGACGAAGAAGGGAACAAAGCGCCTCTAACCAACCAGACATAGAAGCAGATCAACCTGTTCAAGGAGCCGCCGCACCTCAAAGGGACTTACACGCCACGTTAGGACACCTAACCCACGTATTAGAAGAAATTAGGCAAAATATGCCAGCACAAGCACCCGTACAAGAAGCAACACCAGCAACCGCATCAGCGACAGCCCCAGTGTCTATACCAACCCTACCACAACAGCTTCAACAGAGGCATCTGTGCATAGGAACATGCATAGCCAAAGTGCACCCCTACCTCCATCTCCACCGCAAGACCATACAAAAGCATGTTACCTAACTTCATCAAAAGTAACCGCTTCTTTGAAGGAGCTTATGACAAGCCAGAGAGGAGGAGAAGATTGGTTATCTCAAATAGAGATGTCTTTTGATGCATATGAAGTTCCACCCCATTTGCAAATCAAGTATGGAACATTCATGCTTCGTCTAAACGCTAGGATATGGTGGGAGTCAAGGAAAAGAGATCTAATGACTCCAATCACTTGGGAAATGTTTAGACATGAGTTTTTGGAGAATTATTTTCCAGGAAGTTTAAGAGTGAGATACAGTGCAGACTTCTTGCAAATCGCTCAAAAAGGAAGAACAATTGAACAATATGAGACTGAGTTCAGTAGATTGTTGCAATATGCACCAGACTCCTATAAGTACAGTGAAGAATTAAAAAGGCAAGTCTTTATAGGAGGATTGGACGAAGACCTAAGGATGAAGTTGGAAGAATTTGATATAAGGAATTTTCGAGAATTAGTGGAAAGAGCTCGGATTGTAGAAGGAGCAAGGAAAAGGAGAGAAAGAATAGAAGAGGAAGAAGACCTGATCGTCGAAAGGGAATTTTTCATAGAACCCCATCTCATGCCTCTACCAAAGAAAATCAAGAACGACGATAGAAGGATCATACCAAGAGGTATTAAGTGCTGGAAGTGCAATGGAGCACACTACCCGAAGAAGTGCCCCACTATTTGGAAAGTTTCTTTTGTGGAAATACAAACCATAAGATGTCAAAATGCCCAAACAGAGGGATAGATGCTTGCTATGTTTGCAATCAGAAAGGACATTTTGCCAACAACTGTCCACAAGGAAGGAACATTCTATCAAGATCATCAGAGGAGTTGTTCCTATAAGATAGAAAAAGGAAATGGAAGTGGAAGTGAAAGCAGACCTGGACCTACTGCTTCAGGAATTCGAGTATACAACTTGCAGGGACGATGGATAGGTGAAGAAGTGAACAAAAGAAATGGAAACTTGACTGCCTTGGAGTGCATTAGAGGCTATAACAGCGATGCAGGAACCAGTCAATCCCCAACCTCCTTTTATTGATGTTATAGCAGGAGAATGTAAAGTTTTCTTTATGTGGATGAATAGGAGTGATAATCCCCTAATGTATACAGAAGTTTTTAGTGAATAAAGATGCTTTACTCTTTCTTGAAGTTCAAAGTATTACATTCTTTCTATATATACAAACGATCAACCTAGTTAAAGATAATGCAAAAGAATGATGAAACCCGAGGAATTGGTCAACCTTTCAACAAAGACGTGAGAACATGAAGTCACCCATGACTCTAAGGAATAATGGAAATAAGTAATCTTTTGAATAGAATGTATACCTCTCAAATAAGATCCAATAAGAGGAAACAAGGAAAACATAGAGCTTACAAAACAAAAGAAAATAGTTGGCAAAGGATTTGCTAACATAAGGAAAGAACAGACACATTCTTTCAAGTTGATAAAGGAAATTAAGTAGCTAAAGAATGAAGAGAAATTGACCTTTGGAGATATTCGTGAGAAGTTTGAAAAGAATTCTGGATACAGATTTCACTGGAGAAACAAGGAAAGTAAACTCTAAGGAAGTTGGAGAGACAACAAAACGAGAAAATCGAGACCTTACGAAATGAAGTATGTCATCACGAAATATCCCACCCAGCTGTAAAGAAAAGACCCCAAGCCAACGTGTTAATTTTCGGAAAGGAACAAGGTGAAAACCTTTTAAGGAGCAAACGTTTCTCTCAAGATTAAGATCACGATATCACCAACAAAGGATCAAATCAAGAAGGCATGACCCTCAAATTCCTTATAACTCACAAGTTTTAGTAATGCTTTCTGATATGGCCTGAAGAAGGAAAGAAGTAATCTAAGAACGTAATCTTAGGTATAAGAAATTAATAAAAGGGAGTTGAAAAGCCAAACTTTGGAGATCACAACAAGGTTTAAAAGAGGAACCACGTCGGTAGAATGATAAGATCGACCATGTAGAAATAACAAAAGAGCATAGATAAGAAGATACGAAGGATAAAGAAGGAATAAAGGAAGAAAAAGGTATTAAAAGGAGCTAAAGGATGATTTAGCATAACCTAAGGACAAAGGAGTTAGTAAGAAGGAATCATGAGTATGGTTCATAAAATCGGACCAACAATAAACCAAAAGCTCAAGAGACAGTAGAAGAAAAGAAATATGAATAAGAGAATAAAGATATCAAAGGATAAAAAGGTTTATGAAATTCGATAAAAGCAGAATTAACCTTCTCAAGATTTCGGATTCTCACAAACAATAAACAAGAAGGCAAGGATGCTTATGGTATGAATCGATTAACCAAAGAAGATGGTTCGTTTCATAATCGGTCAATATAACGCTCTCAACAGGAAAAAGAGATGAAAGCAAAAGGATCAGTCAGAGATATAACAAACCTGGACGCAAGAATGGACAAAGAGAATTTCTTATGTGGATATACCCAATACCGATATTTATCCATAAGAAAGTCAGAAGTTAAGAAATGAGGAAATCAAGTAAACAGTCTTTTTAAAGAAAGACACATAACCCAAGTAACCAAGTTCTAACCACAAGTAGGAATTTCCAAGTTTTGAGGACAAAACTTTCTTTAAGGGGGGTAGGTTGTAAACCCCTAAATTTTCGGAATCGGTTTAGCACAAAACCCTAACCGGAAGTCAAACGAAACCCTAAAGGTCAACAAAACCCTAGTTTACCGTATCAATCTAAGTCCGGCATTGCCGTTTTCTTTGGCCCGGAAAACGAAGTTGGGTTAAGTAGCTCAAATAGTCCGTAATAACATAGGTTTCATAAAAGTTTCAGTTTCGTGAATTTCGGATGTCCTTCGAACCCGATCGGACACAGTTCTCGAAAAACGTGTCCGGAAGCCCGGAATAGAAAAATATTCCGAATATACCGTTAGACTCGTAAAAATATAAGTTTTCCAAAAATATCAATTTCATAATTTTTGGTAAGTAAAAATAACAGATATAGCTATTATACGCGTATTTTCTTACTACCGGTACTTTAATTGTCATATCTACTTTACATTACACTATTCATTACTATTCTACACTATTCTTTTATCTCTACTTTTTCTTACACCTACTCTTACACTCTACATAACCTATTATCTTAACTTTTTACCTTTCCCATAACTTTATATCACATCTACCTTACTTATTACATCTTTTATTTAACAAAATACAAAAATTAAATCACTCCCTCTCTCCTCTCAAAATGTGGCCGGCACCTCTCTCTCTCTCTTCCCTCTCATTTGTTTTAATTTTGCATTTATTTTATTCACCAAAAATCACTCCCATTTTCCTATAAATACCCCCCTCCTCTTTCACTTCTTTCACACCACTTCTATACTAAAATTACTCTCTCAAAATCTCTCTAAATTTCTCTCAAGAAGTTCTTCAAGAAGTTCTCTTTAGGCTCATCCTTTAGGTAAAAGTTCTTCAAGAAGTCTCCATGTTCATCTACTTAGTATGAGCTTAGTGTATGTTTTCTAAAACCATGAAGGTTAAGAAAGCAACATTAGATTCATACTTTGTTTTTGTTCATAATATCAATTTCTTTATGTTCCTTTATGTTCCTTATATTTCCTTTATGTTCTTTATATTTCTTTTATGTTCATAACTATCTACTATATCTAAATAACTATATACATATTCTTTAGAGCATATAAGCTCATAATCTTGCAATTTATTTACCTTTCATGCAATTTATTTACTTCCATGCAATTTATTTATTTCAAGTTGTTTATAAGACTAGTCTCTAGTCTTAGACTTGTCCTAATCAAGTCAAAACAAGTTTTTCTTCTTTCATTTTTTCTTTATGGGACTAGTTTATTTCTTAGTCCCGGGAGCCTTGAAAAAGCTAAGACTCCAATACTTGATTTTATTATTTATGCTTTATGTTACTTTGTTTATTATTATTCTCATAATCATGTTCATTTAGAATGTTGTCCAAAAGTTTTGTTCTCTAAAGATAATGAAATAAAAGAAGACTTTTTGTCACTTAGGAATAAGTTTATGTGAAACATAAAAATATAAGACAACAAAAATAAACTCATTCATTTTCAAGTTACAAAAAGAATTCGCTATAAATTTAGAAACTATTTTTACTTAAAAGCTAGTTAAATCTTTGTTACTTTACTTTGCTTTTCAAAAGAAAATATTTTGTTGACAAAAATGGTTCTTTTCATAAAGAAAATAAGATGGATGACTAAGGAAATTTTTAAGTAAAGACCTTGCAAATAGGCAAAGAAAACTTATGGTTTGAAAAGAATAAAATTTTCACTTTTCAAGTTACAAGAAAAAGTTAATAAGATTATAGAAATTAGTTTTTCTACAAAAAGTCCTTAATTGTTCCACTTTGTTTTTACAAGGAAACCAAATTTTCATGCATGAGTAATTGTTTTTGGAAATGGAGACATGAGAAAAAGAATGAGAAATATCAAGTAAAGATTTTTGCCAAAATAAGTAAACAAAGGAATTTACACAAGAAAATAAGGAAAAGCATATTTTCTAGAAAAACTTCAAAAATATTATTAGTGTAACTTAGGAAGTAGAAAATTCTATTTTCAAAAGTCACTTAGAAAAAGATAAATAAAACCAACATAAAATTTTTAGAAAACAAGTAAACAAGGTATTCATTTCAAAGAAATTCACAAAACAATTTCCGAAAAGCTTCAAACCGACATTGTTTTACTTAAGAAAAATAATTTGGACAACAAGACATTTGAGCATGCTTAAGTATGAGTTACATAGTCATAAAAAGAGAATTTTCCAACTATATAGATAACTAAGTATTTATCAAACAAATTTTGATTTCTTGAACCAAAGTTGTTTTTACTTGAAAATCCGTGGTGAATTTTGTCACCAGTTTTTCGGAGCCTATGTGGCTTTGTTTGTGGGAAATAATTTTAGAAATGGGTAGATCTTTTCGAGTAGATAGAAATCGGTATATTATATGCGCGATTCCGAGTTAAAATGACCAAGTTATGGCCATTTTAAGTTGGAACATCTTCCATACGAACTTTGATGTTCTTTGACATTGTTTTGTCAAAATTCAAGAAGATCTTCAAGAAAAACTCATTGTGGGTATTTCCTTTGGTTAGGTGACCCCGAGGAAGGATTTCTTCACCCGAGAACTATTACGATCTAGTGGAGTGTGTGAACGACTCATCCGCTTAGAGGAATAGACGACAATGGCATCGTGAGTTTATTTCCATTAAATGCTACACTTGTTGTGCTTGTAAATTAGTTGCACTAGAATTAGGAGATAAACGATATGCATGTAAATTAATTCCTTGAAAGAATTCTAAGAATATCGAAGCCCGAATTGTTCTAAGTGATTGTTTTAGTATAATATTGATTTGTGTGAAATTCCTTGATCACCATAAAATTGAAAATAATTATGTTATGACTTTATAAATTAATGAACTCATGCATACCACGAAGTGAGTCACATTACATGGTTGGGATATTATCCTTGGGTGAGAAGGATAGTAGGCTCATGTCGAAAGCAACACTTGGCGGAAGATCCGACGAAAGCGATTGCTTGGCGGCTTAATGGACTAAGCTTGGCGGTTGATCCGAAAGCAAGGTCACAAGTAGGTTCGGAATACTTGGCGATGAGTGCTCGCAAGTATAAAAGTTTTTATTGAATGCTTGGCGATGTGTGCTCGCAAGCTTAAATTTTCTATCATCAAATCTACTTGTTTTGAGTATCACCAAACCCCGAATGGAGGGCGTAAATCCATTCAACATATAGTTCCCGGAAAGCTATATGATTGTTTGCCCACGTGTTTGATGCATTACATATGTGTGATTAACCAACTTGTTTGAATCTTGTTACAAGAAGTTATTTATGGAAATAGTTCTCACTAAGCCTATTAGCTTATACCCCGATAGCTACCTTTTGCAGTTCCCGTACTTATGGCTAAGGCCACGTGGACCAAGTGGGCAGGTAATCCCTTTTGAATATTAGAACTCTGGATAAAGTATATCATAGTACTAGCATGCAAATATTTATAGAAATTTAGGGAATTGTTCCTAAGTATGCACAGTCTTTGCTATGAACAAATCTTTATTGTGAATCCTCTTTTCTTAATATGTTTTTATATCTCCTTAAGCTTCATCATTCCATATATGGTCCTCTAAAATTGTGAAAGTAAGCCTTACACTTGATATAAAAGCTTTTGGAAATGACTAAGGTTGTTATACTTAAGCTTTAATATTGAGTGTGGCGGACTGTCACGTTTAGGGTACCCGTTGGGGCTTGACAGGAACAAACTGATAAGCAAGATAATTGGATCAAAATGTTCATAGAAACCCTGCAGAAACAACAAACAGTATTAAGTCTCGATCATAGTTGTAAACCTTCAAATTTTTGGAATCGGTTTAGCTTAAAACCCTAATCTGGAAGTCATCGGAACTCTAAAGTCAATAAAACCCTAGTTTGACGTAATAGCTTAAGTTTGACAATCCCAAATGAGCAACACGGAGAAAGTAAGTGAGAGTTTAGTATATAAAATAGTGCGTAATTACCTAAGGAAGCTTAAAAAATCAGATTAGTAAAACTGCAAATCGTCTTGAACCTGATATGACACGGTTTTTGAAAAACGTGTCCTAGAACTGGAATAGTAAACATATTCCGAATATACCGTTAGACGCATAAAAATATAAGGATTTCAAAAATATCAGTTTTATAATTTTTCGATAAGTAAAAATAATAGTAACATATATCACAATTATATGTGTATTTTCTTACTACCGGTACTTTATTAGTCATATCTACTTTACATTATACTATTCACTACTATTCTACACTATTCTTTTATCTCTACTTTTTCTTACACCTACTCTTACACACTATAACCTATAACCTTTACTTTTTACCTTTCCTATAACTTTATTTCACATCTACCTTACTTATCACTACGTTTAATCAACAAAAATACCAAAAACAAAACACACTCTCTCTCCCTCTCCTTACATGGCCGGCGCCCCTCCCCCCCTACATCTCCCTCAATTTGTTTTATTTTTCTTTTATTTTAATAACACAAAAATCACTCCACATTTTCCTATAAATACCACCTCCTCTTTCACTTCTTCATACAATTACTACTCACAAATTCTCTATAAAAACTCTCTCAAATTCTCCTCTCAAAACTCTCTCCAAGTATCCTCCCAAAAACTCTCCAAATAATTACAAAACCACTTTCTACCTACAAAAAAACCCATAACCACATAACACTACAAATCCCTCTTTAGGTAAACTTCTCTTATTATTTTCTTCTCTTCATGTCATGTAACTTTATATGACCATCGTGTGAGTTTCCAAAAACTAAGTGTTATGGAAGCTACACTATGTTCATGCATTGTTCTTGTTCATGAAAATCCATTTATGTTTATATTGTTTTATTTGTTCATGTTATTATTATTATATCTAAGTATTATTATGTATCTATATATATACATATTCTTTAGAGTATATAAGCTCACTTGCAATTTATTTAATTTCATGCAAGGCAATTTATTTATTTATTTCAATGCAATTTATTTACTTCTTGCTATTTTAAGACTAGTCTCTAGTCTTAGACTTGTCCTCATCAAGTCAAAACAAATTTTATTTTATTTTCTTTTGGGACTAGTCTACTTCTTAGTCTCAGGAGCCTTGAAGAAGCTAAGACTCCCAATACTTGACTTTATTTATTATTTATGTTAATTTTTGTTTGCTATTATTTCTCATAAATCATGTTCATTAAGATTGTTGTCCAATTTTTTTTTTTTAAGTTCTAAAAATATTTGATAAAAAGGATATTTTATCACTTAGGAATGAGTTTATATGAAATCTATGATTTAACAAAAATAAAGTCATTCCTTTTCAAGTTATTAGAAGAACTCACTACAATTTTAAAAACTATTTTTGTTATGAAAAGTTTTTTTTTTTTTTTTGTTATTCCACTTTGTTTTTCAAAAGGAAAATGATTTTTGATACAAAAGTTATTTATATGAAAAACATAACATAAAAAAAGAATGGGAGTTTTCAAACTAAGATCTTTTCAAACAAATGGTCAAAGAAAAATCGTATAGAAAACAGATAGGAATAGCACTAATGAAGAGAATGTAGAAATGAAGAAAATTACTTTTCAAAAGGTCATCTAGGAAAAACAAATAAGTCAAACATAAGGAAATTCTTTGAAAACAAAAGAATCGAAGTATTCATTTTAAAAGATTTACAAAATGAATTTTCCTTAACTATAGATTTCTAAAACACCGAATTGTCATTGTTTTAACTCAAAAAACATGAATGGATAACAAACACTTGAGCATAAATAAATATGAGCTATGTAGCTATAAAAAGAGGATTTTTTAACTATATAGATAACTAAGTATTTATCAAATAAATTTTGAATGATTTAAAGTTTGAAACAAAATTGTTTTTAAGTTAGAAAATTCGTGGTGAATCTAATCACCACTGTTTCGGGGCTTAAATGGTTTAGTTTGACAAAAAAAGTTTTAAAAATGGATAGATCTTTTCGAGTAGGTTGAAATCGGTATATTATGTAGCGGTTTCGAGATAAAATGACCAAGTTATGGCTATTTTAAATTGAAACTCTCCTTTATACGAACTTTGACGTTCTCATGACATTGTTTTATCAAAATTCAAGAACATCTTCAAGAAATACTCATTTTGGGTATTTTCTTTGGCTAGGTAATTCCGAGGAAGGATACCTGTCACGCCCCATAGGGGTATCATAAATGTAACAATCCGCCACATACTATATAAGACTCTTGAATTTTTATCCGAGCCCTTCGGGAGTCTTGTATAGATGTAAAGCGTCCCTTTATGATAATAGAATACTCAATTCAATGGAGTTAAGAAGTTTAATGTGGCATTCATTAGCCATAGATAAGAAACCAAAACACATATATAAATTACAAGGCCTAAGGGTCATTCCCTCGCAAAATAATATTAAGTCCATTACAGTCATCCAGAGTCCTTTAATTTCCAACGGAAGTCTAAACAAAATCGAAGTAAACTTCTAAGGGAAACTCCTAGCTCCGGTACCTGAGCTGTAGCCTGCCTTGGCCTAAGCCAAATAAATTCATGCTGCAACAAGTAAAAACTATAGGGGCGTAAGCTAACTAGCTTAGTGAGTGAAAACTTCCATATCGCAATTAAGACAAAACATTCAAGCAAGTGATTATTCAAGCAAGTGAAATGCATCAAACAGATGAGTGCCAACAAACATATGACCAGCCGGAAATCATATGTGGATAGACTTGTGCCCTCCATCCCGGGTTAGCAGATTAACGAATCCTATGGTACGAAGCCGTTTAAGCTCACAGTCAACTGACAATAATTCGTTTTATGGATCACGATTAACCAACATATATTCGTTTATGGATCATGATTAACCAACATATATTCGTTTTATGGATCACGAAAAACCAACAAATGCTAATGCTTCATCCCCATCTTGATATGAATGAGTTCAAATTAAATTGAAGTTCAATACTTGATTAATCCAATTCTTTTAGGTGGCCAAGCAATATTCGCAGACAATCAATTCTAGCTCATCTCTATACAAGCAATAACTTATCACCCGGTCTTGATATTCTTTAAGTTCAACTTCACATATCAACAACAAACAATTATAATTCCCAACTAACCCCATCATTCATAATCATTCTTTATCTTTACTTAGCAACTAGTGTAACTATTATTACAATCACAAGCAATAATTGAGATCGAAGTGAAACTCACTCGGCCATGGTGCGCCGGTCTCTTAATAATAGTAGTCAGGTGGTAGGGTATCGTCGTGCTCGGATCACCTACCAAATAAGAATAACCTAATAAGAATCTCATTACTTAACTAATTCGAACTATACATCTAGACTAAACAAAATCGTGATTCTCGCTATTTGCGGAAGTTCCAACTTAAAATGGCCATAACTTGGTCATTTTAACTCGGAATTTCAAAAATTTTATATCGATCTCTATCTACTTCGAAAGATCTATGTATTTATAATAAATTTTTAAATTTTGAAAACATCAAGGTCACGGAACAGAGGGATCAGATCTGTTTTGTAACTTTTCCTTCTCCAAAAAATTGTTTTGCATTTGGTAAAAATGTGTCTAGTTGATGATTCATGTATAGATAGAATATGAATGAATTCCTAATATGAATGTCATGTAATGAATCCAATATATGCATGATCTTGATGATTTTTGATAATGAATTTTTAAGAACTCCTAATCATTACAAGACTCTACAATAGCCATTTCTTAAAAAATCTATCTTTCCAATTTTGCATTTCCTAGTTTTTAGGATTTTATCCTTAGAATTCATTTGTTATCTAAATAAAAATGAGTCTCCATCATCTATACTATCCAAGACCTTCATTTCCTCATAGAAATTCACATTTTTCCCTTTGCAAATATGTTTTTAAACAGGCTTTTCACAAAAATCCGAATTTTGGAAATTTTCATTTCTTGCAGATTCCTTATGAAAAACTTGTTTAGTGCCTCAAAATTTGAAGCTTTATTATATCTATTGTCTAAGGACTTCATTTAACTCATAAAACATGCAATTTGAGCTCAAATAGTAGGTGATTACATATGCTTCACCTCAAATTACGAATTTGGAAATTTGATCATTAACCGAAAATTTTTCATTTTAATTCTATCACTTGTTTTACACATTACTCATGCCTAAACTCATTATAACTTGTAAAAATCATTCCTTATAGATACCTATTACATATACCTTTTATTTTTCATGAAAAATATGATTTCAAAGTGGTTTCAAGGGTTTTTAAAATAGGTTCCAAAAATCATCCGAATTTTCCACTAGATATTTCTAACAAAATTTTTTCTTTTTCAATTTCCTTGTCCTATATCCATAAAGATCTATCATCTAACACATTTATATACATGCAAGGCTAAGCTTTTATGATCATTAATGCATGAAAGCTCAATATATCCATATGAACATAAATGTAAATGAAAGTATGAGTGTCTAAACACTAGATCTACCACATATAGTGCATGAATCATGAGTTTCATGGCATGAACATAAACTTTCCATGCAAGTTCTCTACTTTACATGCATGAACATAATATTATTTCAACAAAAACTCCTTTAAACACAAGATCTACTTCTTGTGATGGCTTGATATTCTTGTATTAGTGTTTTCTTGTCCCTAGCATATGCTCATTGGGATTTAAAGTGGAAAACACACAAGAATGGTCTTGCCATTACAAGATAATGTTGGAATAAAGCTTAGAATCATCACCTAAGTGGAGATTTGGAGATGAAAAGAAGAGGAAGTAAGCTTGTGAGTGAGTGTGTGTGTGTGGGTGTGAGTCACGGCAAGAAGAAGAAGGAGTAGAGAGGTTTTGCTTCTTTCACAAATTTTGAAAGAGTGAAAAATGAGAAGAGAGAGAGAAAATGAGCTTATATATTGAATAGATTAGGGTTTTAATTGAATAAAAGAAGTAAAAATAAATCAAAATAGAGGAAAATGGGGAGGGGGTGTGCCGGCCATGAGTGGGTGAGAAAGAGAGGGATTTGAATTTTCGATAAAATTTGTAATTTATGTAATAAAATGTAATAAATGTAATAATTAATTAGGAAACAAAATTTCTTGGAAAAGAAAATTGTAATGAGTAGTTGTAAAGATGTAAGAATAGGGTATGGGTAGTGTGTAGTGTAGGTTGTACTTGTGAATAGTAGATAAAACATCTACTTTACCGGTTGTAAAGAAAATACGGGAAAAAGGCTATAACTGTAATTTTTATAGCCCGAAAAATTATAAAATTTATATATTTGAAATCCTTACAAAATTTTGGTTCTAATGAATATTCCGGAATATTTTTCTAAGTTTTTGGTCCTAGGGCATGTTTTTCCGTAATTGAGTCGGGAAGGCTCGGAATTGAAAAATTCCCGAATTTAAAACTTTTTAAGGTTTAAAATATACTTTAAAATAATAATTCATATTCATTTACTTTATAAAACTTCTTTTATTATGAAACTAAAGGAAAGCCGGATTTAGGATTTCTAAGCTTCTCTCACTAAGCTTAAACTGGACTGGATTAGGGTTTCGCTTTTCGATCCTCGGAGTTTATTTGACTACTAAAATACTGGGGTTTACAATACCTTTACCCTAAGGACTATTTTGATTAAGTGGAGTGTGTGAGCGATTTTATCCGCTAGGGAAATCGTCGTCATGGCATCATGAGTTTATTTTCTTAAAATGTTTTACTTGTTTGTGCTTGTAGTTTAGTTGCATTAGAATTAAGAAAAGAAAAACGATATGTATGTAAAATAATTCTTTGAAAGAATCCTAAGAATATCGAGGTTGGAATTGATTTAATGTTTGTTTTAGTATAACACTTAATTTGTGTGAGATTCTTTGATCACCTAAATCTGATAATAATAAGGTTATGATGTCATAAACAAATGGATTCATGCATACCATGAAGTGAGTCACATTGCATTGGGTTATTGTCCTTGGGTGAGAAGAATTGTAGCTCAGGTCGAAAGCAACACTTGGCGGAGTGACCGAAAGCGATTGCTTGGCGACATTAAGGAAATGCTTAGCCGAAGAACCGAAAGTAAGGCTCGATTCAAGTAGACTTTATATGCTTGGCGATATTAGTCGAAAGCATAAATCTTTTTAACTAAAACTACTTGTTTTGAGGTTACGTATCACCAAACCTTGAATGGAGGGCGTAAATCCATTCAACATATAGTTCCCAAAAAACTATATGCCTTGTTTGCTCACGTGTATGTTGCATCTCATTTGATTGCTTAAACAACTTGTTTGAATTTTTGTTATAAGAAGTTATTTATGGAAATAGTTCTCACTAAGCCTATTAGCTTATACCTTTATAGATATCTTTTGCAGTTCACATATTTGTGGTTAAGGCCACGAGGACTCTACAGCCAGGTATTTCCCTTTTAGTTAAGGAATTTCAAGATAAAGTTAATGTTGGATAAGCTGTAGAAATACTCTTGTAATAGATTTGTGAATAAGGGAAATGTCCCTAAATTTTGTAAGATCATTATTATTAATAAATGAATATTATGAATCCTCTTTTCTTAATCTGTTATCATATCTTCTTAAGCTTTATAATTCTATGTATGGTCCTTTAAATTTGTGAGAGAACGCCTTATACTTAATATCAAAGCTTTTAGGAGTGGCTAAGGTTGTCATAGTTAAGCTTTAATATTGAGTGTGGCGGACTGTTACGTTTAGAGTTCCCCTTGGGGCGTGACAACAGTCCATAGATGAAATTAAACAACAATTAAAGGGTAAGGTAGCAGTTATTGAGAGAAGCGCTAATGTGCAACGGAGTCAAGGGGAACCCAATATCAATACGATTGGAGGTGGCGTCACTAAGGGGAATAGAGATGATGTTGTTCATTCGGAAACGAGTACACCTATGGGTATCAAATGCCTGTACATACCACTAAGATTGATTTTCCAACATTCAATAGTGATGCACTAAAAACGTGGATTGTTAAGGCTGAGCAATTCTTTTTGCTCGATGATATCCCAGAACATATGAAGGCTAAGGTAGCAATAATGCACCTTAATGAAAAATCCTATGAATGGTATTCATCATTTTCTAAGCTAAGGATAGACTCTACACCCATAACTTGGAAAGAGTTGACCAAAGCTTTGCAACTCTATTCAATAAGTGTGCATATGAGGATCCTATGGCAAATTTAAAAGAACTACATCAGATTGAAGCATTGCAAGACTACATTGATCACCCCAATTACACGTGTCACTTTAGTCTTGCAAAAGAAATACTGCCAACCCAAAACAATATTTTCCACCCAAATTAAATATACTCATCCCCCCATACATATGTATTTATATATTATTCCATGACCACATCCTCATATTAATAAAGTAAATTCCCTTAATGAACTCTACGACATATTTCATTATGTCGTGTAAAGATGCAGTATAGCAAAGATAATATCTACTTTATCAAATTCCCATGATAACGTATATCCAATAATCCAAATTTTCTTCAATGTTCAAAACCAAGCTACCGAAGTTCAACATACATGCCTTGTGATTGGTGGATAGCATCATGCTTCACTAATATCAGTGAATTTGCCCTTTTCAAACAACCCCATCGGTTTTTTTTTTTTTTTCTAAGACATTATTTAAACATATATAAATCCTCATCGACTTGCACCTATCATGCAAGTTTTACGGAGTAGAAAAGAATATCCCATGCCATCTCGTCAAAATCATATTGACCCTTTCCATATTGGCATTTTGACTCATTTGTAAGAAAAAATATTCACCTGAACTTTCCTATGTGAATTATAGTCAGACCAATAATAATCAAATCTTCCTCCCTCCTTGAACAAATAATAATCAAATCTCCAACGATACCATTCCGTGACTTTCCTTAGTGGCTGAATTCTCGTCATCAGATTAGCTTAAATTCATGAAATTTTTGCCCAAATCTTTCAATATCGAAGTTTTACCTTTCCATGCACAACACCCGTCTTAGAAAAAAGAAAAATATATTCACAGAATCCAATATGGAGACAAATATATGGAAACGAATCCCGTAAGGAACTTTCTATGGAAACAAATCCAATATGTTGATCGAATCTTTCTTCACGTCAAATTAATAAGTAAAGTCCAATATAATATTCACTAGCTATAAACCTTGACATATTTCCGAATCAATATACAAATTTTCATCCTTTATTTCTCTCCTCGTAATATCAAACTTTTCACCGTTCCTTAATACAACATTCGCAAACTGATCGCCACATCTCCATGTCAATCTCAAGTCTGTGTCATATAATATAATACATTGGAGTCGTACACATATTCAAGAGCTGCGAATCTCAAATATTATCTTGCTCGTAACAGTAATTCAGCCTAACAAACCCACATCACAACGACGCTATACGCTTGTTTCGCGAACGTGGCCCTTTCCTGTATTGATTTCAACGTGTATTTTTTTTTTTTATTTTTTATTTTTTTTATCAACGTGAATCTTTCTCGGTCAGCTTCTCTTCTCCAATATAGATTTCTCTTTCTCTTTTCTTTTTCTTTTTTTATTTTTTTATGTCTCTTGATTCCTTCTTTGTTTCACACATACTACTTTTGCGTTCAATAGGTGACAACATCCCCCTTTTGTTGGATTTTTTCCAATAATGTCGGCAACGATTGGATAATGGTCCATGCATCCGACAATATCAGGAACGTGAGAAACAACTTCTATAACATTAAAAAACAAATTGCTTATACTTCATTGATAGGCTGAGTATATATATATCATTTATCATTTTCGGGGTCCCTAAGCCTACTTACTTCTTAAGAAAATACATCATTATATTGAAAAGAGTTAGGGTTTAAAAGCACCTAGACGAAATCAAAAGAAAAATCAGAGACAAAAGGAAAGGAAAATCCGAAATTGAAGCTTGGTTTAAGCATTCCTTACACTTTATTCACAATAACTGGAGGTATGTGACACGATTCATTTTGCTTCCACTTTCTATTTTTTTTCTTCTATGTTCATTGGGTTTGTTGAACATGATTAAGATCGTGTATAATTTTAACATTTGGTATCAAAGCTTTGTGTTAATGCCTCTGCCTTGCCCTGTTTTGGTTGAGTTCAAATCTGGTGTTCTTTTTTTCTTTTTAAGTCACCGATTTCTATTGTTTGGGAAGGAAATTTCATGTTGCCCATATTTCTTGTATCTTAATTCCCTTTACCCATGAACAAAATTTTGAATCTAGAGCATATATAACTAGAAATCATTAGATGTTAAGGTTTCTATCTTTTTGGGTTTATATATTGTTTTTGGCTATGTAGAAAAACGGATCTAAAATGATTCACAACGGAGGTTGAAGAAGATACATACATACATACATATATATATATATATGTCAGTCTGCGTCTTTTGTTTTGACAAGCCAGGGGCTCTTTTTTTAATCTTTTGGATGATTCAAATGTCAACATGATTTTATAAATCTAATATACATAAAAAGTATGGCAAAAAAGCTTCCACCTCTTTTGAGTTTTGTACTGGGAAGATAATATGAGTGGGACCATCGAGTCTTGCTGCTACGTTCTTAGGAAAAGGAAACAATATACTCCGAATTGTCAAAGTCAGAAATAAATACCAACGGAGATTAACTAATGTGCGATTATTTTAATATTAATACACCACTACTTCGTACATGCTGGAATGTTTCCTTTGAAAAATAATTTAATTTGTCTACATTAACTTTGCTCGTTATGAATATAACATTTAGTCAAATAATTTAACACATTAAAATTAGTTTGTGTTGCTTATTAAAGTAAATTAATTCTCATTGGCTCTCTATAAATTTAATGATATGTGCTTATATTATTTATTTATTTATGTATATAATTTATGGTTATCATTATACATGCAATGTTGATTATATGATATAAGTGTGTTAGAATTAAGTTCATAGAATATTGATTATATTTTTAAGCAATAATTGAGCCTAAAAATTTAGTTAATGTTGAAGTGATCCATATAATTTAAATTAATTAGAGAGTAGCCATATCATCTTTAATTAATTAAAATTATATATAAGGATAATTTATGATCACATATGGAAAATAAACATTACTTGTGATTAATTGTATGCAATATAATAGATCTATCCCACAAGAATTTTTATTATATTGTGTATAATTAATTAAGATAAAATATCAAATTATTTTCTAATTTACCCATAGGGATTAGGAAAGGGAACATGGTTTGATAGTTTTATCATAAGACTTAAGATGAATGTAATTGAATTAGAACTTTAGCCCATAAGCAAGTTTTATGTCACTAGATTTATATTTCAGCATGATTTTACATTGGTAAAACATGTCGTATGTTAATTAGCCTTAATTTTTGTAACATGAGCATGTATGTTTAATTATTGTAGCAATTCAACTTGTCAATTTTTCTGATATGTGATGTGATGTTCCTGAACTTAAAGGGAATAACTATAAAGTTTGAAAAGAGAGAATTCACCTTCATTTGGGATAGATGGACATTGATTATGCCATAAGAAAGGAGGAGCTCCTTACTATAACTGAAACCAGTACTTTAGATGCAATAAGTCTTTATGAAAAATGGGAGCGATCTAATTGCTTGTCAATTATGTTCATAAAGACTAAAATTTCTGCTGGTATAAAGGGCTCCATCGAGCAATATCAAAGGGTCTAAGATTTGCTAAAGGCCATTGATGAGCAATTTGCCACTTTAGACAAAGCAATGGCTAGCACCCTAATTATAGAGTTTTCAATTTTGAGGTTCACTGGCATTAACGGTGTGTGTGATCATATCATGCGCATGAGAGACATTGTAGCCTAATTGAAGGCATTGGAAGTTGAGTTGTCAGAATCCTTCCTAGTTCACTATATCCTTTGCACTTTGCCTCAGTGGTATGGCCCATTTATGATATCTTACAACACACATAAGGATAAATGGTCAATCAATGAGTTATTGACCATGTGTGTTTAGGAAGAGGGTAGACTACTTATGGAAGAAAAGGAAAAGGTGAACTTGACTACCCATAGGAAGAGTAAGAAGAAGGATCAGGTAACAGATAAAGGGAAGGAGAAAATCCCTCCCATAAAGGACATAAAGAAGGAGTCTGTGTGTTTCTTCTGTAAAAATAAGAGACACATGAAGAAACGATGCTCTAAGTTCATACAGTGGCTTGATAAGAAATGTACTCAACTTTCACTTATTTGTTATGAATCTAATAAGATTGATGTTAATCATAACACATGGTGGATTGATTCTGGTTCTACAATTCATGGATCAATTCATTACAGGATTTAATAGAACTACGGAAGCCACTGAGAAGTGAGCGTAGCATCTATTCAAGCAATAAGATGTCTGCACATGTGGAGGCTATTAGGACGTACAACTTAGTTTTAAGTAGTGGTTACATTTTGAATTTGAAAAAGACATTTTATGTTCCTGGTTATTCTAGGAATCTAATTTCAGTTTCTAGACTTGTATCAGATGGTTATTCCTTTAACTTTTCAGACTTCAGATTTAATTTATTTTATAAATATGATGGTCTGGTGGTCTTTTTTTTTTTTTTTTCTTAATTTACAAAATGATGATAACCATACTATTATGCACGTTCATGAAAATGTTGGCACAAAACGATGCGTTGTGAATGAAGAATCCTCTATGTTGTAGCATCGGAGATTAAGACATAATTCTATTTATAGAATTAAAAGATTGGTGAATGATGGGGTACTTAGTACTTTAGATTTCACTGATTCTGAGACTTGTATAAGCTATATTAAAGGAAAATAAACTAACAAGTCAAAGAAGGGTGCCAAAGGAGTTCTGAATTATTGGAAATCATACATACATATATTTGTAGTCCAAATATGGATGCTTATCGTGATAAATACTTTGTCTATTTCATAGATGATTACTCACGATATATGTATCTATACTTGCTTAACAACAAGAATGAAGCACTAGATGCTTTTAAGGTATTTAAAGCTAAAGTAGAGAAACAATGGGGAAAACAAATTAAGATCGTGAGATTCGATAGAGGCAGAGAGTACTATGGTTGATACACAGAGAGTGGACAAGCGATTGGTCCATTTGCAAGGTTTTTTCAAGAGAATGGGATTGTTGCCCAATACAGTTTACCTGGTTCTCCAGATCAAAATGGAGTAGCTAAAAGAGAAACCGAATATTATTGGACATGGTATGCAGCATGCTTGCAAGCTCCAAGCTTCTTAACTCATTGTGGAATGAAGCTCTTAAAATGACAGTGTATATATTGAACCGAGTTCCAACCAAGTTTGTTAAAAGGATGCCATTTGAGTTTTTCAAAGGGTAGAAACCAAGTTTGTGGCATATATGCGTTTGGGATGCCCGTCTGAAGTAAGAGTCTATAATCTACAAGAGAAAAAGTTGGACCCAAGGACTATTAGTGGATATTTCGCTAGATATGCTAAAAAGTCTAAAGGATATAGATTTTATTGTCCATCTTATAGCATTAGCTTTGGGGAATCAAGAAATGCAAAATTTGTTGAGTATGACTTGATTAGTGGGAGCGATCAATCTCACAGCATTAGTTTTGAGAAAGATCACATAGATGCTCAATGTGCCACTTCAAGTAGCGGACTGATCGTTGTTGTTAACAACACCCCTCCAGTGTAAATGTGTGTTGAAGAACTAGTCCCGGAGGAACCACAAACTGCTAATCTTAATCCTGTAGATACTGAAGTTCAACAGATGTCTGAAGTTGTTGAACGACCTACTGATCAACATGATTCAATTCCTCAAGAGAATGTTGAAGCAGCATTAGGAAGATCGACTAAACTAAGAAATCAACAATTCCTAGTGACTATGTAAACCCGGTAATCTCAGCAGCTAGGAAACCCCAGGAGTTGAAACGAAACCCTAACCCGATCAGATTGAGTCTAGTAAATGGAGCCTAGAACCCTAAATCCGGCTTTCCTTTGGTTTCATAGTAAAAAATATTTTGGAGTGAATGAATTTGAATTGTTGTTCCAAAGTACATTTCAAACCTTTGAAAGTTTTAAATTCGGGAATTTTCAATTCCGGGCCTTCCCGAGCCCAATTACGGAAAAGCGTGCCCCGGACCACAGATTCAGAAAAATATTCCGGAATATCATTTAGAACCGTAATTTTTTAAGGATTCCAAAAATATCAATTTCATAATTTTCCGAGCTATAAAAATTACAGTTATAGCTTTTCCCGTGTTTTCGGAACAACCGGTAAAGTAGATGTCTTGTCTACTATTCACAAGTACAACCTACACTACAACAACTACCCATACCTATTCTTACATCCTTACAACTACTCATTTCAATTTTCTTTTCCAAGAAAATTTGTCTCTTAAATAATTATTACATTTATTACAATTTCATTTACTAAATTACAAAAAAATCAAATTTTTACACACACACACCCACCCCCCATGCATGATGGCCCGCGCCCCCCCCCCCCCCCCCCCCCCCCCCCCCCCCCCCTTTGTTTCCCTCTCATTGTAATTATTTTTGCTATATTTTACTAACTAAACCTAAATCATTTGATATATATACTTATCTTTCTCTCTCTCTTCATTTCTTTTTGTTCAAAAATTTTAAAAGAGCAAAACTCTCCCTCTCTTCTCCCTCTTGATGCCGTGAGCTTGCCCCCTCCCCTTCCTCACATTTCCAACTTTGTTTCTTCTCTTTTTCACTTCAAGACTCCATTGGTATGTGCATGTAAGCCTTGTTTCTTCCTATTCTTGTAATGGCAAAGGTATACATTGTGTATTTTCCTCATCAAAACCCTATGATGCTCATGCTAGGGACATGAAATGCATGAACAAGGATGTCAAGCCATCACAAGACATGGATCTAGTGTTTAGATGCATTGTGTTAAATTTCATGTTGTTCAAGCATATAAAGTAATGACCTTGTATTTATATTGATTTCATGCCATGAGATTCATGTTATATACATCATATGTAGTAGATCTAAGGTTTAGACATCCACCACTTTATGTACATGCATGATCATAGGTTCATTTTTGTTTATGTGCTTTATTGATCATAAAAATGAGGTCTTGTCATGTATAGAGATGCTAGATAGTATATCTCCACATATAGATGGCAAGAACATTGAAAAAGGAAGGACTTTGTTAGATATGGAAAGTTGAAAATTCGATGAAATGGAAACCCTACCTAAAGACCTCCAAAATCAATTTTAAACTTGTATTTCATTAGAAAAATGAAGGGTATGTGTAATAGACATGTTGAAGGAACTATTTCATGAGTTTAGATGAGTTAGGCATAATAAAAATAAGAAAAACAAGAGGTGAAGTTAGAGTGGAAAGTGTTGACTTAATTGTGTAGTCAAATTCGTAACTTTGTGTAATGCCTAAATAAACACTTAGTATTAAGTCTAAAATGAATGTTTTATAAGCTAAATGAAGTCCTTAGATAATGTATACATTGAAGCCCCAATTTTTAATGCATTAGACTAGATTTCCCTTAAGAAAAATGTAGAAAAGAAAATTTGGAAAATTCGGATTTTTACAATTAGCTTATTTGAAAACATGTTTACCAAATGAAAAATGTGAATTTTGTGCATGAATGGAGGCCATGACTATTATAGACTTTGAGAACCTATTTTAGTAAATAAAAAGTAGATTACAAGATTAAAAACCAAAGAAACCCTAAGGAGTATAATGTGGGAAAATAACTTCTTAGAATTAGCCTTTATGAAACTTTCCCCAACACTTAGGAGTTCCTAAAAGTTTATTACTACAAAAATCATCATGACCATGCACAAGTTGAGTTCATTACATGGCATACACATAGTAGTTCATTCCCATATCATTCATGCATGAATCATCATTTAGGAATACTTTTATCAAAGACAAAGCAAATTTTCGAGATTGGGTCAATTGCGGGACAGAACTGATCCCACTGTTCCGTGACCCTATTATTTTCAAAACTTGGATTTAATACTTGAATTAGATAGATCTTCGAAGTAGATGAAGATCGATATAAATTTTGCGAAATTCCGAGTTAAAATGACCAAGTTATGGCCGTTTTAAGTCGGAACTTCCAAAATAGCGAGAAATCCGAATTCAACTAGTCTAGATTTAGTTTGATTTAATTACATGAAAATCTCATAGGGATTATTCTTTTTGGTAGGTGATTCCGAGCAGGACGACTCTACCTCCCGATTTATTATTAAAGAAGTTTGGTGTCCCATGGCCGAGTGAGTTACTTCCACTCTCAATTAATGCTGAATGTAATGTAGTGGCACTAGTGATGTAGGCAAAGATAAAAGGAAATGTACAAGCATGATGGGGTATGTGGGAATTATTTATGTTGTTGAATTGTTGATATGTGAAATGGAGCTTAAGGTATATCGAAACCGGGTGTTAAGATATTGACTGTTTTACAGAATCTATGATGAATGTCTGCATACTTGTTGGTCACTTAAAAGAATTGAATTAATAACTATTCGACTCCGACTATAAATTGAGTTCATTCATGTCACAACGGGGTTGGAGCATTTGCATTGGTTTGGTTTTTCGTGACCCATAAAACGAATGTGAGGTTAATCGTGATCCATAAAACGAATGTGAGGTAATCGTGATCCATAAAACGAGCTTTTAATCATTGACCGTAGCTTAAAC